>CM041782.1:107410523-107504821 GCA_023374045.1 Limonium bicolor | reverse complement strand
AGTTCACATAGCCCTTACAAAGGCATAAGACACATGTCCCCGCACATTTCTAACTTAATAGTTTACTACTTCTCCTTATTGGTACTGGTTGTAGTATAACCTAAGCTCACGGTACTTAAACTTACTATCTCTGTAATCAGAAGCGGAGTACCGCTCTGATACCACTTTGTAACACCCCTAAACCTACTAAAAACAATATAATCGCAGCGGTAAAATAAAAGACTGTTGCTCTAATGTGTCACTGTTATCACTCGCCCATACGGGTGATAACTGTTACCTGATAATCACATACGAAACGTATTCCCGCCGTGACCACAAGATAGATATTAGTACTAAAACAAACTTAAAACAATCCACCATCAACCATTATTACAAACCCGTACTCGTGAGCAACTAATCCAAAACCAATACACCCCTCGGTTTACAAAACCCGAGTCCATAACAACCGTAGTCTCATACCGTACCAAGTCTAAACACAATAACAACAACTGTCGCGCCCGCGTCGCCCTCCAGCTAATCACCTGCAATAATAGGTTTGTGGTATGGAATCAGCCCCTGCTGAGTATGTTATCACAGCCCCGTCATGCCCCCTCGGACCCCTCAATTATTTGGTCGAGAGCATGGGGTTCATTACATGCGATACCATTTTAATATTTAAACTGTAAAACAATTAACAGTAATAACCACACAAAAACATAACCATCAATACACATAATATATATCCACACAGCATAACCAGGGAAACAAACAAAGCGAAACGACGAGGATAATAAACATGTATTAACTCCCGTCCTTAGTGTAGTAACCAATAATGTTCGCCACTGTAAAAGTAATAATTGTTCAGTTATACCTAGTGACAACGTCTCATTAAAACGACGTGCCTCTAATACCCATATATTATGGCGGGTCACCCAAGGCAGTAGCCACTCCAGCGAGAGTCTCCGACCAACGAGCCATCCAAACTCACGGAAATTTTCTTGATACTTACAGACCCGTACGCGGACATCCTAGTATCGTTATTGTGATCACAGCGCACACCAAGAGCCACATCCTCTTGGCTTTCCAATTTTTTTGTTCAATCATACCATCGCATCGCATAACCAAATTTCTAACATAGTAGACTAAGGTCGTTAGTCTAAACCGGAGTCTGTAAACTCGGGATCCAATGTCAGATACAAGAGCGGCGTTAGCAAGGCCAATGCTCTGTATAAAAGTCTCGGATAATATATATCTTATTCCTAGTGCTACAACGTTTTCCTGACGATCCTTATATTCATATAAGATAGCACCATAGCCGCTAGTTCGTTTATACATATAGGTTCATATATACGAACCAATACTGTTAACTCAACAACAGTAAATAATAAGCAGCTATAATATCAGTTCACGTATATCTTTAACATCCAGACAAACAATCTTATCACAGATCACACAGAAGTCTGAACTGAGGAAACCTCAGAGATAATCAGAGACACGTAACAACATACCGTTCACCCAGAATATAGTACGGTGGAGTATGAAATCAGCAAAAGTCCGATGCTCCACATGACGTCTCTAACAATCTAAGTAATACATAATGCTACTGATTAGAATCCTGTATAACAACATAACTCTACGGCACCCCGTACAGTCACTAATACCTCCCGGTTAATCCCCCGTTAATAACTGTCAATGTTTGTCGGGTTTTCGGTTTAACTCAGGATTTGGAAAAAATGTTATATTACATGCGTAGTTTCCTCCCGTATATTAATATACTTAACGTTTGAACTTGTTATCGCACGTAACTTAATATACCTTGATATTGTATAGTTTGTTTCTATATTGCATGTATAATTCTTTACCATGTATTATACATCTCACCTTAGTATTTATTTTTCTAAGGTTTGTTTTTCTAAGTTTAATGGAGTATAATTAGTATATAAAATACTATGAACTATATAAATTCTTATTATTTCATGTATACTCCCAACATTAGAATTCCATATCTAATGTTTATAATTCTTTTTCTTTTCCTTTTATCTCCTTTCTTTTAAATCATGGTAATATATAGTTATTGACTATATTATATTTTCCATAAAATAACATGTATCTATTATATATATACATTATAGGACTATAATATGGTAAGTCATTATAATATATATTCATTCTTTTTAATGAATACCTCTTATATTATAAATGTTATAACTCTTATAACATTAAAAACCATATTATAATTTTCATTCAAAAATAATATTATTTCGAACAGCACCTATAATTCTCAAATATTTACAAATCAACCCCATTTAATAACATATTTTCTAATGTCACCAAAACTATATATTATACATATATCTTCATAAAACCTTATATATAATTCCAAAAATTACCAAACTATACCAAAAGGTTATAAATTTATTATTAACCCTATATTTCCTCTTAATCTCGGTTTCACCACATTAATTACCCATTTGTAACATGTTATGAAATATCTTATATTATACTTAGATAATTCATAAACTCCAAATTTAACCAAATCAACTTCTAAAAATTCCTAATAACCTAAGGTTTGTACTAATCTCCATTTAGTACCCCTAGTTTTCGGAAATTACAATTTCACCCCAAATATCATAAATCTTTTACAATTTAATAACTATCTTATTATAAGGTAGTATTTTAATTCCTTAAATTCTCCAAACTTAGTCAAAGTCTCCTATATAGTCAACTTGACTTCTAATACCCAAATTGGACCCAAACTTTTCGGTAATTACAATTCTTAACCTATAGTTTTCTATTTTACAATTTTGACCCAAAACTTTATAAAATGTTATAATTTTTATTAATTCATTTAAAAACCCTAAGTTTCTCTAAATTAAGCCCACGACTTATTATTTAGCTAGTAACTACCATTTGGCCCCAAACTTAAATATATAAGCATAAATTAAAACTAAATAAGCTTGTAAACTTAAATTAAAATGGCCTAATGACATGGCCTTATTACAACCTTGCTTTATAACATAAAATTACACATAAATGTCTCAAATAACACATTAATTCTCGGCCTCACTTTGATTTATATATTTTTCCACATAATGTCATAATTTGACCATTGTTAATTAAATCACTTAAATGACTAGCTTAATTTATCTTAGTCATTTTTTCCATTCTTAGGTTATAAATACCCTTATATTATAAACACTCTTGGCACATATTAATATATGCTAAGAATTAGATAAATCATAAGTTTAAGGTGTTTATACCTTGATAAATCCTTGTATGGGCTCGGCACCTTGGAGTAAATTCACCACAATATTTAGACATGTTTAATACACCAAAACAAGATATAGTTATACTCCAAGCTTGAGCTTAACCATAAAGAACAATTAATGTAAGATTTAAGGCAAAAATCACCATAAAAATGCTTGGAAGGTTCCTTAAGATTTTGGCCTGGTTTAGACACACCACAAGGTGTTAAATTCACTATATAAACATAAGGAACACTTATACAAAACAAAGCTGCTGGGTAATAGGTTTTACCTTGGAAAATGCCTAAAAGAGAGTATTTCCTTTGGATCTCGGCCACCCTTGCTCCAAATGGCTAACCAACAGATTCCACATGAAAAGGAGAAGAAGATGAGGCTATGACCAAAGTTTCACAGCCAAACTCGACGGGAATCAAAAGTTATGAGCTTAAAACACATTTTTACCTTAAAATGTAGATTTGAAGTTCCTTGGCCCTCAAACTGAGTTCATTCGAGATTAGCTCTTGTTCTAACCTTATAATACTGGGAATAAGCCATAGGAAAAGATAAGCCACGAAATCCAAGTGTTGGTAGTGTAAGAATGAAGAAAAAGGGCTAAAAATGACCTTAAATCATTACCTTAGGAGCTTATTTTATTGAATTGCCTTCCTAACTGAATAACACAGCTTGGGAGAGTTCAAGAACTCAGAATCCACGTTTGGAATGGAGCAAGAGGCAAGAGAGAGTGAGATTTGGTGTTTAAAGGCATAAAATCATATAATAATGAATAGTAACATGGCTAGTCATCAAATTAGGTAACAATCTGATTGAGTGAATGTGTGTGCTGTCCTCCCTTCCCTCCTTGCCTGCCGACACCATATGTATGTGCTGGCCAATTCATTGACCAATGGTCAAACTTGTTAAATGTGCTTAAAAATGGCACTATTTGGGTACTATTCACAATAAACTGTCAGTTTTGGGTTTTAATTTTCAAACTTGGATTTAGACTTTTAAATATAGTCTATCATGTCCAATAAATGTTTTAAATGATGTACTCATGTCTTTAAAATGACAAAAAGTCATTATCTTAGAGCTCATAGACAAAAACGTGCGTTAAGGTGATTTCAGGGCACTTTTTGTGTCACCGTGTGTTTCTGAGCTTAGTTTTCTTTGAGAATTGTTTTGTTGTGTTCCTTACTTCATTACAATGTTTAGGAATCCACTTTGGATCCTATTTGAGGTCATACAATCTTCATGGTGTCTTAAAGCACATTTTTGGCCTTACCGATCTTAAAGCATGTTTTGCCTTGTTGAGATCTTTTAGATTGTTCCCCAATAGTGTTAAGATGTTTAATAACCATCTTTAATCATTTGTATATCATTTATTTGAGTTTTTAAGGTTAGGGGTATTTCAATTAAAGTATTAAGTGAAAAAATAAGAATGAAATCTAAAGTATTGACTAACATGCTACGACTAGGGGTTTATAACATTAAGATCATAGAATCAATATATATATGTAATTGAGTTAGGTAAGAATCTGATTAAAAGTGCCATATTTATAAATATTGAGTGAATAGATGGTAACAACTTGTAAATGAAATGAGTTGATAGTATAATTGATAATTTGTTAAGTAGAAAAAAACAAATGAAAAAAATGTCAGTTAATGTTTAATTATACATATATACATGTATTTGCACTAAACTGAATACATATTTATACGCATATATTCCACTTTACATTGTATATTATAATCTATATCTATATATAATATATATATCTCTATATATCTATATATATCTATATATCTACAATATGTATATAGTTGGTAAACAAAAATTAAGAGGAGTGCTCTAAAAAAGAGAAATGTTATATACTAGCATAAATAAGAAATTAACTCAATTAATTGGATTATAGGGTCGGGATAGCCAGGACGCCGGCCGAGAATAGGTGGACGTAGACTTAGGCTAAGATATGGTTTCTTGTAACATGTGTGTTCCCGAGCTTACCTCGATTTACGTGATATATGTTTATTTGAATGACAAGTAAGATCATTGCAAGAAATATGAATTATTGTGTTGTTCTATGTTTTGTATTTATCTAATCTTGCCTACTTGGTGATGTGCTATTAACTACAAAGATAGTATACAAATACGCACATAAAGAACATATGATAAAGGTTAGAGAACCCAAGAGGTTAGAGTATACAAACATATCTAACGATGGAAAACATATGAGACCTTCCTATTAACTTCCTAAAATATTTAGTCGACATCCGAAAAAGAGATGATTAGAACTAACACAATCGAGGTAGGACAAACATTCCAAAGTTACTTCTAACAAGCTTGGTTTACTGGGGGAATGAGGAGTCCAGCAAGTACTGGCTGAGCGCGTTGAGTTTGAAGGATGGTATCTGCATCAGATCCACTTCTATGATTAATTATACATCACTTTGACGTTGATTTTCTTTATTGAGACCATTACTCATATAGCAAGTTTCACACATACCCGATTAAATATACGCCACTTTGACGGCGGTTTACTTTATTGAGGCTTTTACTCATCCAGCATGTTCACACATACCCAATTAACTATATGTCACGTTTGACGGTGGTTTGCTTTATTGAGGCTATTACTCATCTAGAAGGGTTAACTTAGACCCGACTAAATATATGTCACTTTTGATAGTGGTTGACTACATTTGAGGATTTATTACTCATCTAACAGGGTTCATACTTTCATGAACAAGTTAACAATTAACTATGACAAGAAACATTCCCAAGAACAGGATTATATGAGAATACATAAGTTATGGTCGAATTTGAGATTCAAAATTAATATCTCAAGGACTAGGAAATAAAAGAGGACTGACTCAATGTACCTAATGTTCTATTTTGGGTATATATGATTACATGCTGATATGCTGACATGTTGAATGTTTATTGTATTTTGTCATGATTATTGAATTAAAATCAATCGCATGTTCACTTGACCAATATGTTGCGTGTAGCCCGGTAGCCATGAGTTGCACATGATCATACACAGTGGTTGTACTGATCCCGTTGTGGCCTAACCATTTACAAGTACATAACAGAGAACGACATTGAAGTGTAGGATTAGGTAGCTAGCGGTACACTACCCTTTTGGTTTAATATTTTGGGTTTATACTTTTTGTTATACAACTTTGGTGTAAATTAGATTGCTCACATGTAATTTGTTAAGAGTTGTACATTGTGGATTAAACTATCTCTCGGTCATCATAGTGTTATATTTGTATATGTATTTGGAATCCTTGTTACTCATGTGGGTGAGTAACGGCGGTAACACCAGTGATTAAGTTTGATGTATTTTATTTCCGCTGCGTGGGATAAGTTAGTTATGTTAATGATCAGATTGAGACAGGATTACAAAGTAAGGGTATTATAGTCCCTCTGTGAGGGGCTGACCCCACCAAAGAAAATGTCAAATTTGGAAGAGTTGAGCCTAAGACCCGATGCCTTGAAGAAAAGATTAACTTTATTAAGTGTAGGATCGGGTGGCTAACTCAAACCAGCTCAAGGTGTCAGTCTAAGAGTTGGTTTGACTCAATCGGTCTTTAAAGGTAAGAAACACTTTGGGATGTAGAGGCACTCAAACAAACTGATTAAATTATATGTGCAGAAGACATGAAGAAACCGAAATGGATTAATGCTTGAAAGATAGATAGACTCTGTGAAGCTCAGCGAGATACACAAATAAGCTATTTTATTCTCTGGTCAAAATAAAACAACTTACAAATGCCCACTAAGTAGAAGAGATCTACTTAGCGATTTTTCACTCACTCACCCAATACACTTTCTGATCAGCTTAATGGTAAGTGTAGTAAAACTAGAATCTTCCTTGGGAGAGTCTATCTAGATGCACTAACTGATTTGGTACGTATTCTCTCTGTGACTTACAAAGACAATTTCTCTCTCTCTCTCTCCAATCTCTGGAATATTTTTCAATAAAAGCGCAAATGAAACAAGCTATTACAAGGCTTATTTATACTGGCTATAGAAGCAACAGGTCGAGGGAGTTAGTTCTGAAATTGTAGGAACTAACTTAGTGGGCAAAGTCCTCAGGTGGTCTTCTGACTTGGGCAGTGAACTTCGGATGCGACAGGGGTGGTTGCATGACCGTTGGAGCGTTGAAAGTTTCTCGAGTCTGTTCCTTAGTTTTCGCAACAGCACGGAAGTGTCTGTGATGTTTCGTTAGTTGCGCGGACTCTCTTGTAGTAGCTCGTTCTTTGTGTTTGGCCGAGGATGATTGACTTTGTTGAGGTGATGGGCTATCTCTACAACATCTTGATGTCTCAACAGTTTCCCCCTTGTTGTTGATGATAGCGAACCTCCGTGAATCTTGATTGTGTCAATCCTGAAAAAGAACAAAAACATAAAGAACTAGGGGAACCGACTCTGTCGAAGTTCCCCTTTAATAACAACATTGGAGTCCAGAGATTTCATTGTGGTTCCCCTTAATCGCAGAGGGACTTCAAGCAAGTAACATAGCAGATAGTAAATATGCATTTTAACGGGCATAAAAAGGCATAATATTGAAAGGAGTTAAAGCACTAGACCACACAGTCTAGCAGCAAGAATTCGAAAACAGTTCAAAAAACAGCAAAAGAGTCGCCCAAACACTAGGCGGGATTCACCGCTTCCCCCTTTTACTTTCATCAGAGGGAAGCCCATTAGTCACACAGAGTTAGTCAAAATATTGACACACAAACCAGCAAACAGTGTTTAGAACCTAAAACAGCCTAAGGCCTAACACGACGCACACACACACCAAAGCTAAGGTCGGGTTGGGGTTAAGGGTAGCTTGGATGTCAAGGAGGTGGTCCTGTAAGGCCGTCACAGCCGTCTCAATCCCAGTAAGTTTGTCCATCATCCGCGAGTGGCTCTGAGTCAGCTCTGCTGCCTGTGCGAGGAGTCGCTCGACTTTTTCCAAGAGTTGTAGAAGAGTATCGTGAAGGACTGCCTCTTGAGAAGTCGAAGGCCCCGCCGTCGTCGGAGTTGATGGTGGGGGCAACAACTTGGATTTGTCGATGGAGGTAAGCCGATTCAGATAGCGGAAATTGACGGTGTCTGCCTCCTCGATGGACTCCGGCGTGGATGTTGCCAGGGGTACCTGAAAGAATTTTAAAATGCGGGGTAGCCAGAACAATATATCCTAGGGAGTGTTTTGGGGTATCAACGGACCGGGCCAAATGTTGGAGAATTATGTGGGCCAGATTGAGAGGGTGACGGTTTATGATGCAGTACATGATGGTGAGGTCCAAACAATTGACCATTAGATTTCTTTCTTTTCTGGGGATGATTTTTTGATGACAAGGATGTGTAGGAGTTGGTGGAGTATGGAAAGGTCGCCTCGGGGGATTGGGGAGCCCACTTTTTTCTTGGAAGAGAAAAAGCGGTAGAGCTTGTTTTATGGGACCCCGGGGATTTTTGGAAGGACTCCTTTTTCATAGAAGGACAGACCAGTATGAGGGACTCCAAGAATTTGGGACAACTTCTCAAGATTGAAAAAGACGGGAGTAGAATTGACGAAAGACGGTGCGGCACAGTTTCTAATAACAAGATTTTGATAGAAGTCAACAGACTCTTGGGAATACCACTCATTTATCTCACAGAAAAGATGTTTCCACCGCTGAACCTCTAGCATTGTAACTAACTCCCCCAGATTCGAAGACAGAGCCCACGAGAAGTCTAAAAACTTACCCCTGACAATATTTCGCTCCGTGGCAGGATCACAGAGCATGTAGCGTTGGGTGAAGGGGTCTATCTTGGCACTTTGACGCTACGGCTTGGGCAGCTTCTGTATTCTGGTGGAGGTGGCGCCAATGTTTTCAGGATCGTGATCCTACCGTAGGATTGTAATGGACCCCTAGGATCAGATCGAGGGATCAAATCGTAGGATCAAACGATCCTACAAAATTTGATAAATTTAATTTCATAGTTCATGTAATCTTGCATATTATGAAACTTTAATAAGAAAAAGCATGAGCCAACCTAAAAAGCATATAAAATTTTACAGCAAATAAACCATGAGCAAAGATAACATATAATTTTGTCATTTTAAGCAATCAATAAGTAAGATAATACTCTTACAACATCAAAATATTAGCATGTGAAATCACCAATCCCATAATTTAGTTCTTAAACAAAAAAAAATGTTAGATCTGATTAATATCAATCAGTTGGGACTGTCAAACTTGCTTCAACATCCATGTTGGTGCCAACGAGATGATGTTTCAGCCTATAAATACCCCCTACACACAATGTTTCAATACATGTACATGCACTTTACTTTTTCAGCAGCACGATCAACCTCAATACCTTGTTCCCGTCTTGGATCTGATCTGTTACTTGGAGCAATTATCCTTCGACCTACAACACAAGCTCTTGGTCCAGCTCCAACTAGAATTTGACATTGCTCCTTGCCAGCTTCAAAACTTAAAAGTCTCATAACATGCTCTATACAAGAAGATAATAAAAACAAATTAAGTAATTATTATCTAACCACTAGCCTTATGAGATTTCAAATAAGCATTTCAATCCAGTATCTTGCCACTACGATTGACATATAGTGCTGTAACGCTAGTGTCTTTGCATCATGATAGTCAAAAGAAAAAACTCAACCATTAAACTGTAGCAGTAACACTAAATTATAATGAGATAGTAGCCAAATTGATTCTGGTCAATTATGCCACTATAATATGCTAGATATTGATTAACATTTAGTTAGATAAAAAACAGCTGTTAAAAAGAAACCAATCATTCGCTGTTGTGTTGTAGTTCGCTGCTATTTTCTGGTTGAATGAAGAGGAAGATTGAAGTTGATGTGCTACTGTTCGATTTTGGATTAAAGTTGTGTTGTTGTTCTCTTTGTTAGTTGAACGAAGAGGATTGAAGCTGCTGGGATGCTTCGCTTTGCTGGTAAAATGAAGAAGATTGAAGTTGATGTTCACTTTGGTGGTTGAATGAAGAGGATTAAAGCTGTTGTGGTTGAATGAAGAGGAAGATTAAAGAAGCTAGGGTTATAATTTAGGAAATACGAGTTAAGTCATTAGGTGAGGACGTGAGGAGATATCAGTGAATAAGATAAAGCTCATTTTATGTTTTTTTAATATATTTGTATGTTGTAAAACGTAAGATGGTGGGATCGGTGATGATCGTGATTCTAAACGATCCCACTGATCCTACGCGATCTTACCACGATCCTACCAAATTTCGAGTCTAGCACCGATCCGAATCGTAATTATGAGGTGGGATCGTAGGATCGTACGATCTTACGATCCGGATCACAATCCTATGAACATTGGGTGGCGCCAGTGGATGTGTCGTGGCTGTTGGTGGGTAACTCTTGGACTGTGGAAGACTCATCGGAACCTGAGGAGGCTGGTTGGGCCTTGACTGATGACCTTAGGATGCGTTTGGCTGTGGGACGGGTTATGGTTTGAGCTTTGCGTTTTCTTGGTTTTGGTTTCGGACTGGGAGGAGTTGGGGTTGCAGATTTTTCATGAGATTCTTGTGGGGTTAGTGTTGGAGATTTTTTGGGTAGGTCTTGCGGTGGGTCAGTGGCTTGGGTATCGGAGGTAGGGTTTGGTTGATGGGGTGGTGGAGATGGTGGTTTGGTCTGGAGTGGGGTGACATCTTCGATATCTGTTTCAAGAATATTTGTGTTGGCGGTGGAAGGAGGTGTTGGTTGTGGGGAAGTTTCGTGGATGGAATGCAATGGAGTGGCAGAGTGTGTGAGGGATGATGTGGCGGTGGTTTTGGTGGGAGAATGAGTGGTGGTGGTGGTGAGTAGGGATGGATTAGGATTTTCCATGGACTGAAGATACGCCTGAAGGCGGAGAGGATCTTTGAAAATTTCAGTTAGGATGTTGATGCTGTTAAAGTTAATGCCCGCCATTTGAAGTTTGTTTTAGCTTTGGGTTAAGGGGAATGTAAGTGAGAGAGACGGAGTTGGGTGATGGATGATATAAAGGCGGAAGTGACTAGCGGAAGGTGCAGAGATTTCGTGTGTCAGGCGAGAAAAGTCAGGGGGCGCGAGATCAAGGGCGTAGATTTAGGCGGAGCGGGTGTGGATTGGTGCCGTGTATGTGCAGCGCTAGGTGCATTGGGTTATTTAAGCAAGAAAAACACAGTTCACAATGCATGTGCAAACAGAGACAGACTCAGTGAGCACAAGGGCAATTTTGACAATTTGCCGGTAGAGGCAAGGAGAGTGACCGCTAAGTAGACGGAGTCATCCAATTGCTGACGAAGTCCTCAAATCGTGCTGTGGACAGGGGTTTATTGAAGATATCTGCAAGTTTCTTCTGTGGGCACAAAGTCAAGTTGAATGACTTTTTCCTCGACACAGTCTTTCAAGAAGTGAAAACGGATTTCAATATGTTTGGTTCTTGAGTGTTTGGACTGGCTTTTCAGATATTTTGATTGTGCTTTTGTTGTCACAAAAGATTGGGATCTGTTCTTGGGTAACATGATAATCTTGAAGTTGTTGTTTCATTCAAAGAAGTTGGGAGCAACAGGCTGCAGCAGAGACATACTCTACATCTGCTGTAGAGAGTGCGACAGAGTTTTGTTTTTTGGAGGACCATGAAAGAGACAAAGCCCAAGAACTGTGCATTACCTGAAGTACTCTTTCGATCTTGGAGGGAACCAGCCCAATCAGAGTCACTGTAGCCAGATAAAGTAAAAGTAGGAGATCGAGGATACCATAGATAGAGTGTACTTGTACCTTTTTGGTATCGAAAGATACGTTTGACTGCTTTGAGGTGAGACTATTTTGGTGCTGCCTGGAAGCGGGCGCAAAGACAGACTGCTTGGAGAATATCAGGGCGACTGGCAGTCAGGTACAAGAGGGACCCTATCATGCCTCTATACTCTGTGGCATTGACACCGACTCCGTCGTCATCTAGATGAAGTTTGGTAGATGTACAGCTTGGTGTTGACATGCTCTTGACGTTTGTGAGATTGTACTTGTCAAGGAGTTCCTTGATGTACTTTTATTGATGGATTTTAATCCCTTCCTTTTTTCTGTTGAACTTGTAGTCCTAAGAAGAACTTTAGCTCACTTAGCTCATTCATGGAAAATTCTTGCTTCATAAGGTTAGCAAAAGGATCACACATGGTGTTACTCGTAGAACCATAAATAATATCATCAACATAAATCTGTACTAGAAGTAAATCATGTGATGAGTGGAGAATGAATAGTGTTTTATCTACGTTACCCCTAGAGAAGCCATTTTGCAAGAGATATGTAGAGAGTCTTTCATACCAAGTTCGCGGAGCCTATTTCAGTCCGTAAAGGGCCTTACACAGCTTGTAGACATAGTCGGGACGGACAGAGTCTGTGAACCCTGGAGGTTGCTCGACATAGACTTCTCAATCAATGTATCCATGGAGAAAGGCTGTCTTGACGTCCATTTGATATAATGTGAAACCTTTGAATGCAATAAACACAATTAACATGCGAATTGCTTCAAGACGAGCTACAGGTGCGAAGGTTTCATCATAATCAATCCCTTCCTCTTGATTGTAGCCCTGAACAACCAACCGAGCTTTATTCCTGAAAACCTGTCCTGCATCATCAAGTTTATTTCGAAAGACCCAACGAGTACCAATGGTTTGTTGATGTGTCGATCGGGGAAATAACTCCCAGACAACATGTCTTTGAAGGGAATTTAGTTCCTCCTGCATAGCAGTGACCCAATCACTATCAAGAAGGGCCTCTTTGACATTTCACGGTTCAATGCTTGAAAGAAAGGCACTAATGGCACACAGGTTTTACATAACTTGAAAGCGTGTTTGAACACCTGAGTTTGGGTTGGATATTATGTTTTCAGGAGGGTGAGCTGATTTTGTTGGAACTGTCGATGTGAAGCAGGAGTGGGTGTGTCTTTGTCAAAGGAGTCAGAGTTCAAGTTTTGAGGCAAGGGTGTTTCAGAGTTATTGTCAGAGTCAGTGGAGTCGGATGTATTACTTTTCTTTTCCAGAGAGTCATTAGGTGTGATGGATTGGGAATCTTGGAGTCTTCCTATGGGGACAGTGATGAAGTGTGGATCAGTGAGGTAATCGTCTGGAGCAAGTCAAGTTGATCAGAAGATGAGCCAACATTGTGAGACTCATCGAACCTGACATGGGACTCTCTTCTAAACATTGAGTTCTCAGATTAATAACGATAAGCTTTGCTTTTAGAAGAGTAGCCAAAAATATACCTTCATCACTTTTGAGAGAACTTACCCAAGTTGTCCTTACCATTATTGTGGATATAGCACTTACACCTGAAACGCCTGAGATGAATGAGATTTGGTTTACGTTGACGGAGTAGTTCGTATGGTGTCTTGTGAAGAAATGGGTGCATCAAGGCACGGTTTAACACATAGCATGCTGTATTAATAGCCTCTGCCCAGTATGAGGAGTTAGTTGACTGTCATAAGCATGGTACGCCCATTTCAACCAAGGTTCTATTCTTTCGTTCAACGACTCGGTTCTGTTCTGGAGTGCGTGCGGATGAGACTTGGTGATCAACTCCGTTATCCCTGCAAAACTCATCAAACGACTTGTTGCAAAATTCAGTGCTCTGGTCTGTTCTCAGGGTTTTTAACGTAAATGAGAATTTGTTGACAAGCACTTTATGGAGTTTGGAAAACTCTGTAAAAGTTTCATCCTTAGTAGACAGAAAGATAACCCAAGTCCACCTAGAATAGTCATCGACTATGACCAGAATATACCTCTTACCACTTCTATTTTGAGTGCGCATGAGGCCAACAAGATCCATGTGGAGCAATTCCAACAGAGATCTAGTAGAGAGAGTTAACTTACTTTTGAAGGAAGATCGGGTGTGTTTACCTTTTATGCATGCTTCACAGACGGAGTCTGTGTCAAAGTTTGTATCGGATAAACCAATCACCAAATCCTTGCTTTTAAGTTTGTTTAACAGCCTAAGATTGCGTGACCAAGTTTGGAGTGCCACAACAATGAATTTTTGGAACGCACATTTAGACAAACTTGATCATCTGGATTAATAGAGTTTAAACACATTTTGTAGAGATTTCCTTCTCTGCGTCCCACAGCTTTTATGTAACCTGTACGCTCATAAAAAACCTTACAATCCGAAGAGGAGAAAAGTACCAAATTGAATCTATCACAAATTGAGAAATACTTAATAAACAATGTTGAAGTCCAGTGACCAGATGGACTCCATCAATTTTAAATCTAGAGGGGTTACCTACAGAGCCAACTCCCATGATTTCACCCTGGTTGTTGTTTCCAAAGGTAACCTTACCTCCTTGGTAGGATGAAAGAGAATTAAATTGATTTGGGTCTCCAGTCATGTGACGAGAGCATCCACTATCCAAGTACCAACTGTCTTCATTCACCTTCACCTACAAAACAAAAGATCATTTGTCAGACTTGGGAACCCAGATGTACTTGGGTTCCCTTTTCGAGCAAGATCTTTTTAACTCTTTTATAGCTTCAAGAATCAATCTAAATCGTTTGAGATTGAATGAAAGATCTTTATTAAGTTTATCACAAGCAATGTCCCTATGTCCAAGACTCTCACAGTAGCCACAAATCTTAGTTGGATGAAGATTGACATATTTTTACTGTCCTTTCCACCAATGGTCAAACTTCTCCTTTTCTTGATATTGCTTGGCTTTGTTGTTGGACTTGGACATATTTTTTGGAATATCGAACTTACCCTTTTGCCACTTGGGCTTAGATTGAGTGGATCCGACTCCAAATTGTAGATTAACAATCTCTTGAGAGAGTTTGTTCTAATTTCAAATGAAGATCATCACGATCTTGACTGACTTCCTTGATTTTGGAGTTAGCCCACTCATGTAGTTCGGAGGGAGTGACTTGTTTGATAAATTTGACTGGCTTAATAGAGAAAGCATGCTCTTTTTCTTTCAGTTTTTGAGTGAGGTTTTTGACAGTAGTGTTTAAAGACATGATTTTGGATTCGGAAGTATTTAGATCATTTTGAAGAGAGCAACATTTATCGGTGAAAATGGTGAGATCCTGTTTGAGAGAGTCAATCAGAGTGAGAGACTCTTTCTGGTCGCTTTGGCTGGATTGACAAAGACTTATGGTGTCTTTGAGTTCCTTTTGAAGGGAATCAACATGACGCTGTGATTCTTGTAGATCTAATCTAAGAGAGCAAGAGATAGACTTGTGTTTCCTCATCTTCGTCTTTTAAGGCATACATGAGACCCTTTGAGATTTCGAGTTCCTTTGTTAACTCAGAAATTTCACTGGTGAGACTTGCTTTGAGGGAGTTAGTCTCAGAGACAATTTTAGCAATTAAGGTCATAAAACCCATAGGAGTTATATGATAAAGATCTATTTCAAGATGGGAATGAGTTACCTCATTGTCGGGGATTATGGACTCTGTCGTGTCATGTGCCATGAGACATACCAGGCCACTGGACTTGGTGTCTTGATCGTCGGAGTCTGAATCTCCCCAACCGACAGCTGCCATCAGTGACCTCCCTTGGGATTTTCTATACTGGTTTTTGAGTAAGGGGCAGTCCTTCTTGAAGTGACCGGGTTTATTGCAACTGAAACAGGTGACAGAGTTGAAAACTTGTTTGAAGGTATTTGAGAACGACCGACTCTAACGATTTGGCTGGTTACGCATGAATTTTCGGAAATCTTTACTATGAAGAGAAAGTCTTCCATAGTCTCAGCCTCACTTTCTTCAACAATAATATCCACCAACTCGGCCTTAGCTTGTCTAATTTGAGTATCAGTGACATAGGCTCCTTCTTGGGTATACTGATTCGAGTTAACCTGCAAGGCTTGGTCATTCAAAGTAGTAACCTTAATAGAAGAAGAAGAACAAGAAGAAGATGGATTACCACATTTCTTTCGAACGTTCTTCATGTACTTATCTACATATTGTAGATAGGAACCTAAGTCTTGGTAGCTCCATTTGGATAAGTCCTTGCACGCTTTGGTGGAGATTACCATTTCTGCCCATTCTTCTCTAAGACTGTCAAGCAGCTTGTGCAAGACACTCTCTCTATCCGGTAAGATGTTCACTTCCTGCATAGTAGTAGTTAGTAAATAAAAACGATCAAGCACTTCTTCCAGAGACTCACCGGGTTTTTGCAGAAAATTCTCATAATCCATTCGAAGTTCTTGAGCTTTGCATTTCTTGAGTTCAGTGACTCCTATGTGGGTAGCTTGAAGGAGAGTCCATATCTCGTTTGCGGACTTACAGTGATTGACTCTTCTTTGTTCTGGAATGGATAGGCAAGTGTAGATTGCACGTGATGCTTGTCGATTTAGCTCATACCTTTTGCGATCTACAGCAGTCCATGTGGATCGATCTGGATTGACTACGAGGTCTCCTCCAGTGACTATCTCCCAAAGTTCGGAGTTGACTGACTCAATGTGTTGTTCGATCTCGTTTTTCCAATGATCGTAGTTGGTGGAGGTGAGTCTGGGGTGCTCGAATTGCATTTTGTTGTTTTGATTGGCGAAGAGGTCTGTCATTGCTTCGTTGATTGACTGTCAGCCTAAGCAAGGCTTTGATACCACGTGTAGGGTCGGGTGGCTAACTCAAACCAAATCAAGGTGTGAGTCTATGAGTTGGTTTGACTCAATCGGTCTTTAAAGGTAAGAGACACTGTGGGACGTAGAGACACTCAATCAAACTGGTTAAACTAAGTGTGCGGAAGACTTGAAGAAACTGAAACGGATTAATGCTTGAAAGATAGACAGACTCTGTGAAGTTCAGCGAGATACACAAATAAGCTATTTTATTCTATGGCCAAAATAAAACAACTTACAAATGCCCACTAAGTAGAAGAGATCTACTTAGCGGTTTTTCACTCACTCACCCAATACACTTTCTGATCAGCTCAATGGTAAGTGTAGTAAAACTAGGATCTTCCTAGGCAGAGTCTATCTTGATGCACTAACTGATTTGGTATGTATTCTCTCTCTGACTTACAAAGACAATTTCTCTCTCTCTCTCTCTCTCTCTCTCTCTCTCTCTCTCTCTAATCTCTGGAATATTTCTCAATAAAAGCACAAATGAAACTAGCTATTACAAGGCTTATTTATACTGGCATTAGAAGCAACAGTTCGAGGGAGTTACTTCTGAAATTGTTGGAACTAACTTGGTGGGCAATGTCCTCAAGTGGTCTTCTGACTTGGGCCGTGAAGTTTGGATGAGACTGGGGTGGTTGCATGAACGTTGGAGCGTTGAAAGTTTCACGAGTCCGTTCCTTAGTTTTCGCAACAGCACGGAAGTCTCTAAGATGTTTCGTTAGTTGCGCAGACTCTCTTGTAGTAGCTCGTTCTTTGTGTTTGGCCGAGGATGATTGACTTTGTCGAGGTGATGGGCTATCTCTGCAATATCTTGATGTCTCAACATTAAGCATGAGAGAGATAGACTCTTGACCCCCCTTACAGAACAAGAGCACATCATCAATGAAAATTATATGAGATAAGCAAAGACCTTTACAGGAGGTGATAGCAGAAGCTAAAGTTGGGTTGGAGTTGGTTAAGCGTGCAAGAGAGCATGTCCATGACTAGCACAAAAAGTACGGATAGATTGGGTCTCCTTGACGCAATCCTTGCTCATTTTTGAAGAACCTAGTGGGGGATATATTTATATTTATTGAAAAAGATAACATAATCCAGTTAGTGAAAATATAAGAAAAGTTAAGAAATATGAGAGTGTCCCTAAGAAAGCTCCCTTTATACTGAGTCAAACACCTTACTAATGTTCATCTTTATCATGCAACACGGGGATATGTGGACGCTTTGGTAGTGCGTCATCCAGTAGGAGCATAGCTGGATGTTATCAAAAATGAGTGGGCCTTTCGCAAGGCACCTTGTCAATCGCTTACAAGAGAGAGGAGAGTATCCTTGAGCCTCCCCGTAAAGATCTTACCTTGTCAAGAGGGTTACAACAAGAGATGGGTATGGAATCTCTAGGAGGGAAGGTAACATCGAATTTGGGAAAATGAGTGATGAATGTGGTAATGATCTCTTTGAGCATTCTGCCACTGCAAAAGTACCTTTTAATAGCGTTGTAGACGTCCTTGCCAAAAATACCCCAAACAACTTTGAAAAACTTAACCGAGTACCTATCGGACCCTGACGTTTGTCATAATTAATGAAGAACAGGGTGACCTTTATGTCATTTTTATCAACGTGAAATATCTCAAATATTAATTATCCTATTTAATAATAAATTAATTAAATTAAAGTGATTAATGAAAGGTATAAAAATCCATAAATAAGTAAAAAGGAATAATAGGATATAAATGATCTAAGGAGGTTGAAAAGACTTTATCAAACCATAAGTGTACATTATATAAACGTATGCACATGTTAAAAAAGGAATGGTTAAACACCTTAAAAGAAGAAATGTTATTAACCTTAACAAAGAGAATGATGTATTTGACTTAAGTATATAATTATATATATATATATATGCATATTTATATATAAGTTAAAACGGGAAAGACCATCCTTAAATTACATACGGTAATAAACATCAATGAATGTTTAAAAATGTTTATCAAACTTTAAAACATAAGGAAAATATTATGGAGGAAAAGAGAAAAATTAGATGACAACCATGATATTATAATGTACATAATGCCTAACGTACAAGGAGGTACATAAAGTAAAAACAAGGACATTGTTAAATGGATGTAACAGGTATTTATACAAATTACTCAAAATTATAACAAGAATTGATATGTTTAGTAGAGATGAATTAAATAAAGATATGATAATAAATCAAATAAAATGAAGACATAATATTTATTTCAGATGTAAATTAACAACCACAGATATCTCCTCAGATACCACCACCTTTCCCCTTCTCCGTACCGATTTTCATCTTTTCCATTTCCAAACCCCATTTGGTGAACAACCTCGATTTCACTCCTCTGCTGAAACAAATCTAGCTGGCAACAGAACATATATATATATATATAACTTACACGATTTCAATTTAATAAAAGTTGTTAATCTTATTTACGAATATAGATACTATTATGGCAAGGATTTAACCCAGAATGGTTCTGGACGTATTATCGACCATTAGATTAGAAGGAAGAAAAATGTAAGGTCCATATTTCATTTTATAATAATCAGTAAATGGTTACTAATTTGGTACATATTTTGAGGGATTCTCCGGTATCTATTCCTCATGGTTCATTTGCAATTTACCAAGCGGTTCTTCTCCTTCCTCTGATGTTGTTCTTCTCCTTACTCCGACATTCTCCTTCCTCCGACGTTGTTCTCCACTTGCTCCATCCTTCCCTGCCCGGTTTTGCTATTCTTCCACCAGTTGCTTGATGAATTGCGCATCTCTTCATTCTCATCTGTGACCATAAGAGGCGAATGAACGAACCCTAAGCGGTGAATAGGTAAATATCATATACTACAGAAAGAAGTAAAACAAGATAAAATCAAATAAAAATTCTGGGGCATAACATGTAGTACGTTTACCGTTTCTGTATTTCAATTACAATTTATTTTATTACACTATGTAACTTTATTTTGTTAGTAAAAATAAATAGAAAAATTCACAAACAATATATTACTATAAGTATTTAATATACAATAAAAAACCTAAGAAACCAAAGAAAATAAAAATATTTATATAACTATTAAAATTTTAATTTTTATTATTTACGTAAACGTTGTAACTTCTAAACACTATATTGTTATTTTCTTAATTTTATAATTCTTACAAATATAAAAGCGAAAAAAAAGAGAACAAGCGTTTCAACTTTTCTGATAATGTTGTGTGAATTTATTTAGTGAAATTGTAACTTTTAATAATATATAATATTTTTGTAACTTTGTATGTTAATAACTTTATAACATTCATATTTCTATATACTTTTTAAATATTTTAATTCATATATCAACAAGTGTTTATATTTATTGTTTTTTTATTTTATTAATCTATGTTGTATTGAAAATAATATATTTAAATTAGTATTATTAATGAGTTATTTTTAATTTGGCTAAAGAAGTAGTACTATTTTGTATAAATTATTTGAAGCATTGTGTAATTTGTGACAAATAAAGTAACTTGTAAAAAATGTCATAAGATAAGTAGCTTTTTTGAATCAATAGTCACAGTAATTACATTATGAAGGGAGAAAAGAAGCAGAAGTGAAAGAACAAAAATGAAAAAGTAGCATTTGCTGCGGGCATTTATGTTGACATTTATACTGACGTTTATAGTGGCATTTATGCTCGCTTAACCAAACAACAAAACAAATAAATATGGCTAAAGTAGCATATGCCACAACAAACTTGTTGTCCATTTGTGCTGTTTTTTTTAACCAAACACTCCCATAATTGCTCCCGGCTATCTTGGATCTGAAGGTCATGTCTCAGCGACTTCTCTTTAGATATTTGGGACGAATTCTAAGGATCAAGGTCAATCATTTGCTAGGTGTCGTAGAGATCCTTCTTGATGGACTAGGCCTTCAGGGAAAGGGAACTGAACTCATTTATATGGAGCGTGGAGAGCATGGCCTTGAGATGGCGGAGCCTTTTCACAAGGGAGAACATCCTGCTAGCCATGAAGGGAAAGGTCCACGCTTCACTGACGATGATGATGAAGGATTGATCCATGGTCCATACATTAAGAATTTTGAAGCATCTTTTGTGGGGAGTAGGCATGATCCGAGAATGGGTTGTTCAACCAGGTGAAGAAGCGACCACAATTGCAAGTCAACGAGAGCTCAGCTCTAGTATACAACCCACAAACTCGCGATGGTCTCTAAAGGACTTGGTGCTGGAGCTCAGCCTATCCTCTTCATTAAGAATGTTATTCAAGTCACAAGTAACAGCCCAATGGCCCCTAATGTTACAACTAAGGCTAATAAATTCCTCCCACAACTGGGATCTAATTGTTGAGTTGTTCATTTCTCAAACAATGAATAACTAGAAAGAGGCGGTATAATGAAGCGATACTTTTCTTGTGAGCATTTGTGTAGACGTGTGGAAAGGAGTAAGATTAATGATTGGAGTTACAAAACGCCAGATGCGCCTATCAGCGAGAAATCATGCAAGGTGTTCCTGAGCCCCCGGGCCACCGGCCAATCATCTATTCAGGTTTCAAAAAGTCGTACCTTGGGCCAATCAACCTAAATCTCCTATCTTATGAAGATTTGCATACCAAGTAGGTCAATTTGGTTTGAACAACAGTTAGCCCATATGATAAGTGTGAAATGTATCGATAAATAAGGGTTTAAACTCACCTATTATTCATAGTAGTTTGGGTCATATTTCTCACTTATCATGTGTTTTTCCTAAGATTTGTGTTTAGATGAGATCTGATGCATTTCATGAGTCAAATGCAGGTTAAAGTTTTGGAATTTCATTCTTCATTGCTTAAGGATTACAATATAACAAATGGGGAGCAAATCAGAGCTAAAACGAAGAAATTAAGCCCTGTTGAAGTTGTGTCCAGCTCTGTGTTTGGACTTGCGAGGCCAAACAAACCCCGATAGTTACATAGATTCTATTCAGACATGTGTACAGACATGCTAGTCCAGATGCATGTTGAGAGTAAAGGGAATTCACTGCGTTTGAGAAAGAAGAAAGGGAAAAGATTGAATTCCATCATTGTTGTGTAATATGAGATTAGGATTGGGGGACTTATGGTTGCACACCACCACACAGAGGCTTTTGCCTCTTGTCTCTTCACATACAATTCCACCATTATTAAAAACACACCACAAATCTAAGGTAGAAGATAACATGGACACGTGATGATGAAAGGCGGAGAGGGGATATTTCCATTGAAGTTTTCTCTTTCCTCTTCTATCTAATATGTTCAGTGTGTTCTTCCTTTGCTTCTCCTGTGATTTCTTTAATGTTAGAGTACTTAGTTCAGCTTTTCGGATTGGGAACATGAATTGAATCTTTAAAATTATATGTAATATTTCAACTAATTTTACGAATGCAGTAGTTTAATACCATCTCTTCATGTGCTTTAATTCTCTGATAATTAATTAAAGTTTCATTGTATTTCTCTAATGAAAACACGAGAGCTGAGATAGGGAACAAGATGTAGTAAGTTAAACCATATTAATGACTAGAAGCATGTTTTTTCAGTAGGTATTACAACTTCAATAGAAATTGGCCTTATGCGTTTGGTTTGAAGTGATTAATGCATTAGCTTGCTACTGGTTGTCTCGGCCAATTAGGATTCATTGAACTTACCTGTTAGCGAAGTTTATTGCAAAATTAGATAAGTTTTTATTAGTTGAACTCGATAGAGCAGGTTCGCAGATCAATCCATGTCGCTTCCTTAGATTTAAAGTCTTAACCTTTATTTCTTGTTTTGGTTTTATTTAATTGTTTGTTACTTTTTAGTTTGCTTATTAATCGATCTTTAATTAGACAGTTAATTTCACATAAATATATAGACTTTCTTGTTTTATTTTTGTTTAGATTTCTAAATTATTTAGAAATGTAACTATTTATAATGAGGTCTCTAGGGTTTGAGAACCTTACTTTCCACATCTACTTCGAAAACAATAGGTGCACTTATGTAGGTAAAGATAGTCACACAGTTTTTGCTACATGTTTTTTAGTGTCGCTTCCTACACATTTTTTTCTATTTTAATTTTAATGTTCTTATTTTCCTCTTTTAGGATTTGTGCTTTACTTTTATTTTTATTTTTGTAGGACTAACTTCATAATGGCGACCCGCATGGATGCGTTGTGGAGTATGTTAGAGGATATTAAAATTTAGAATGAATCAATGGCAAGATTGAGTATGTACGGAGACAACCAGTCAATCACTCAAGGCTTCAATCAAAATTGACAACAAAGTTATTATCAATTACAACAACAAACATATCAACAATCTTATTGGTGGGAAAATCAGCTGTGTGCAATGTTAACAGAGAGTGAATCTTACTACAACTATGAACAAACCCTCTTAGGGGGGAATCGTAAGATAGAGAGTATGCTTGCAGAGCTTCTAGCACAGAGTCAACAACAGCAAGCTGACACTGATGCTAGGTTTGCCGAACAGGTGGTCATAAATCAAAATTTGAAGAGGCAGGTCAGTGAGATCTTGCAACAACTAGCACTTTTGCGAATTTCCTCCAGATTCAAAGTTATTCGGTCCTAGAACTTCAAGCAGAGAATTTGGAGAGTGAGGACAAGTTTAAGCCCTGTGTCCCGCAAGATGAGGAGGAGTCCGATGGAGAGGTAAAACGACATGTTCAAGATTTATATTACCCTCCCTCTCCAGCCACGACTCAACCGAAGCATCCAATGCTTATGATCGTCTTGCTTGGGCTTATTTGCAAACGAGTAGGAGTGCAAGTTGTGGTCAATTTCAGGGAGGATGAAGAAATTGTAGCTCCCCCTATAGTGGTCTCCCAACATGATTATTTCATTGAGCCTCTCCCACTTGAGGAAGATATCTACATCCTCAAACCAGAGGAGGATGAACCACCTTCGACTGGTCATGAAATACCCCAAACCTTAATGTGTTAATTAAATATATAATTATAATTTTCTAAGGCTAATTAAGTCCTTAAGATCATTGGTGAAGAAATAGAAACCAAAAAGAAAAAGAAAATACGTAAAAGTCACAAAACATGAAAATACGTATTTAATTATTTTAGGATGTGCATAACCTTCATTAGGGTTATAAATATATTTTTATACCTTAATTACACATTAAGAACATGTGGGAAAAATCCCGGAAGAAATGGATTCAAATAATGCGTTTAAACGCTAACGGAGTCTTAAAACATGTTCTTCGAGAAAACCTGAAAACATGATTGTAAGCAGTTAAATGACCCCGTAAAAATAATAGTTGATTTTGTAACAATAATTAAACATTAATGGGAGTGTAATAACCATTAAAATTAAATGAATGAGAAAATTCCGGAAAACGGTCCCGATTAGTGAATAGTGCTAAACCGGGTAAATAAACGAGCGTTTTCTGTTAAAAGACAAAAAATGCTCCAGCGTGTTTATATCAGTGGGCCGGTTTTATTAATGTAAACAGCTCACCCGCACATGACTAGCTAGCTAATTAATTAAGTCAAGAGAGAGCCAAAAATAACAAAGGGCAGAAATACCCCTCACCCATCTCTCTCCACCTTTATTTTCTTTTTCCCTCTCTCTCTCTTCCTCTCTTTCCTCTCCTTTCTCTCCCAGCCGGCTCCTCCCTCCTCTCCTCTGCCGATGGAACTCCCCACAAGCCAACAATGGCTTCCTCCATTTCTCTCCATGTCCAAGCTCCTTTTGAGCTCCAAATCAAAAACAAATCACATATTCTTCTTCCTCTCATCTTCCTCTATCATCCTCTCTTTTCAAAATTCCAAAAGGATGAAGTTGACCTCCATGGGTTTTCCCCATTTGAAGAGAAAATGGCACCAATGAGAAGCTTGGAGCCTCCTCTTCTCCCAAGGTAAAAATTACCAAGAAAAAGTCATTTTTCTTTCATCTCATGGTGTAATCAATTTTTCACCATTTTTGATACCTTGTTTTCTCCTTGTTCTTGAGATCCAAATTAATCCTTCAATGGTGGAGTAGTTTCCTTCTTGATTCAAGGGTGAGAATCCCTCTTAAAGGCTTCCAAAAGGTAAACCCTAACTTGTGTTATAAGCCCTTTGATTTAATTGAGTTTCCAAGGGGTTTAGATAATTAATTAAGTATGTTTTGTGTTCTTGAATGTTGGGATGGAGTTTGGAAACTCCATACCCTCTGGACCGAATTTTGAAGAAGATGAGGAGCAAGAGGTGAATTTAAGAGGCTTGTGAAATTAAGGTGAGAAAATTACCTTAAAACCTTGTTCATAATTGTTTAAATGTTTGGGATGGGTAAACAATTTAATGAACCCAAATTGTGGATTAAAATCTGTGTTGTAATGTGTTAGTTGGCGTTGGAGAGGGTTGTGAATTGATGGATGAATTGTGAGCCTTAAGGGCCAAGTGTTGTGAGGTTGTGATTGATATTTTGGTTATTGAGATTATGGTTATTATGTTGTTATGGATGGAGTTTGAGGATTTGTAATGTGCTGTTAGGACCCTTGAAAGGGTATGGCTAGATTAGGGATGAAATGATGAAGATTGATGAGGATGAATGTGTAAGGTTATGGGGAAGTTATGTCAAAATTTTAATGGAAAATGAGTGTTTGATGATGGTTGAGAGAATTTAGGTGTTGATTTGGGATGTTTATTGTGGAAAAGCATGGGTGTTTGTGACTTGTGAAACAAGGAGGGGGTTATGGATTTGTGGAAGTGCATTTATAGATGGAGATGTGCCTCTGTTAGTTGAATTTTTGGGCACGTCCGAACTTCCGTCCGGACTTGGAAGTTCGGACATGCCCCATCGCATTAGAATTTTTCTGAGTTTTGAGTGTGTCTGGACTTCTGTCCGACCTTTGAAGTTCGGACGCGTGAAGAAAATTTTTCCCAGATTTTCGTTTGACTTGTGTCCGACCTTAGATGTCCGGACACAAGTTCGGACGCGTTGAATGAATTTTCCCCGGTTTTCGTTTCGACTTGTATCCGACCTTAGATGTCCGGACCCAAGTTCAAACGTGTTTAAAATTTTTCCAGATTTTTTTGTTCAACTTGTGTCCGACCTTAGATGTCCAGACACAAGTTCAGACGCTTTGAAAATTTTCCTAGAATTTGCTTCAACTTGTGTCCGACCTTGGATGTCCGGACACAAGTTCGGACATAGTGTAATTTTGAGCAAAAATTTTGTTTAAGGGTAGAAAATGTTACCCAATGTTGGGGATTGATGTGTGAGGATGTTATAAAGTTGTTAAGGATGTGTTAAGTAAGTTATACTGGTAATTGAGTGGTGAAAAGTTGTAATAAAAATGTGAAGTTATAAAACTACGTAACGGGGTTAATCATGGGCGCATTAGTCGTTAATTAATTATCTTACCTCGATGTTAATAAAGATAGTTATAATGTTACCAGTTGTTCAAAGAGTTTCAAGGAACATGTGATGGCACATTAGAGTGCACCTTCGGTGACAGGTATGGTTTTCTTGCAACCTGTGTCCTACCGGATTACACCGGCTTGTATGCCAATGTGTTTTTCTGTGTGTTTGCCACCTTATAAGATAATACTTGTAATGAGTTTATAGTAATTCATATATGTGGCGTACTTAGTTCCGATGCCGTTTAACCTAGAGTGTTAAACCTTAGTTAGCGGTGTCTAGGACCACATAAGAGATCGGTATTCGGATTCAACGACCCGAACTATGGAGACGTTCTAACCACGGCTATGTGTGAGTTAATAGTTTGAAGTTGTGTGTGATGTTGTTGTGAATGTATGAACCCATTTTATGTGTTTAACTCAGTGGTATTGCTACATAGTGGTTGATGTGATAGGCTCCACTGCGGAATTTGTATCTGTGAATATTTATATATATTATGGGGGGAGTGAGGAATCCTGTCGTTCCGGTCGCGCGGTGTCTGGGAGTTGTTGTATACAGTTTCTTCAACTTTCATTCTGTTGGTTGTTTTCCTTCATTGGACTTCAATCACCCCGAGCTTAACCAAGGCTCTTGACTCACTTCTGTTGGGGAATTATGTATGATGAGTTCAGATCACTAAATCGGATCCATCTTTATGTTAAGTTATCCGTTCGTTTAACAGGACGGTAACGAGTTATGTAAACGAGCTTAGCATGAGTTGGACAGCATTCTCTAGGCTCTCCCAGTGAATTAACTATGTTTGGGGCGGTTCCTAAGAGATCCGTACCCGTTATTTTATGCGTTATTGATGTACTGCAAAGTTATTGCGATGTGATGTTATATGTTGCTTAGAAGTGAAATATCTGGATCATGGATATGAATCCTAGTTGTAAAAGAGACGTTTATGGACACCCGACTAGTGGGTATGTGTTGTCTATTAAGGAAATAGCTCCGTTAGAGGAGAATTATTCTAGGGTCGAAGAACTCAATGAGTGATTTGTTAAGGATAAATGTATTGTCTGTTGTTGAGCCCATTATTGTGGAAAGTTATGTGTAGTGTGTTTATTAGGTACATGCACGATTTAAATATAATCAACCGCATGCTAAGACGACAAATAGTTGTGCGTGGCCCGGTAGCATGCGGGCTGCGGGATTACCATACCAGCAAAGGTGCTGAGCCCCTGGGGGGCCACCCTTTCTTCTCTTTCCTGTTTCAGGTACAAGGAACTGGAAGCCGTTCGAGAGTAGGACGGGGCAGTTGATTGTATGTGGGTAGTCATGTAATTTGTGGATGTGTTGTAGGTGTAGTAAGACAGAAATTGTATCGGCGTTAGTTGGTAAATACTCGGTACAGTTGTAATGTAAGTATATGATGAATGTGGGACATGGTACGAGATTAATGTGTAGTTGCTCGGGAGTTCAGTCCATCAGACCGGTACGATGTATGTATGTTAGCCTTGTTAGCCACGTGGGTGGCTAACGGCGTGTAACACCAAGGAGTTAAGTTATGTTGTGAGTTATGATTTCTGCTGCAAAGTATTGTTTAAGTATGTTGTTGTAGTTGGGGTGTTACAAAAAGTGGTATCAGAGCGAAGTATCGCTCTGATGACTGAAATACCGAGCATAGGAAGTACCGAGTTAAGAGTTTAGTATTTTGGGTTAAGGGTTGAGTGATAGCGTGAGAAGTACGCTAGCTAGGAACACCAGTGTGTACTGGAAACCTACGATATCCATCCCGCCCTTCACAAACCCTATTCTATAACTCGGAAAGAACGCCAGAGAGATGAAAGTCCTCTCTTACTCGGGAATACCCGATCTGGCTGTTATCAAGCGTCCTTGTAAGTACGGAGAACCTGTCACACGGTAGATCCCAGAAGGTGGGAATCCCGAAGACGGTCTCCATCTGAACATTATTAACCACTCTTGTTAGCGAACGGTGAAAAATCTTATGCATAAGAGAATGGAATTTCCAGCACCCTGGGTCGACATGCGAAGCAGTCGAGGACAACCAGCTTGCAAGCACTAACCGTGCAACAGTGGAGAAGTGCAGTAATGAAACCTGAGACGAGTGTCTACGGAACTACAATGTTGACTAACACGCCAACGGTACACCAACCGAGCAAAAACTACGACGTAGTACGAGGAGGATACAATACTAAGTAAAAGGTGTCTCCCAGAGTGGGAAACACCCTAGTTAATGGTTGTCATGTGAA
Source organism: Limonium bicolor (assembly GCA_023374045.1). Taxonomy (NCBI): domain Eukaryota; kingdom Viridiplantae; phylum Streptophyta; class Magnoliopsida; order Caryophyllales; family Plumbaginaceae; genus Limonium; species Limonium bicolor. Next base: position 107,476,388 of record CM041782.1, on the reverse strand, counting down.
GACAGTGAGAAGTACCTGGAAGATTATTGTTAAGACTGTAAGATAAAGCAAGGGCCAGCAAGGCCACTGATGTTAGAGCGGGTGAAAGCAATACCGCAACCAGTGTGTATTGACCCGATAACCAGTTAGCATGGCGCACTTGCCATGACAAGTGCTGCTATAACAAGGCTGTACGGGAATTTTAAACAACTACCGGTACTTAGTAAAGTACCATGAAGCTAAGTGGGATCATTATAACCGTGGAAGGGCTTAATAGCCTAACCTCAGTACTTGGAAATACACCAGACAACAAGAAGCTAGGCTTGGTTAAGGCAAGGGTAGCAATCCGAGGGAATGGATGGAGTTCATAATAATACAACAGTGGATAAACTTTCCCTTGATTATGTTCGGGAAGCACGGAATGCATATTATCATAGGATAACATAAGAGGAGTTGACAACAGAATACTTCACCTAGGTGTGTGACGGACACTACAAGCGTACCGATTGTGATGTGGGACGACCACACTCCGATAGGAGCTTGTGGACCTGACAGACCTTCTTATGAGTTGGTCGGGTAAGTAGCAATGTATCAGTAGGGTACCCCACATGTGTATACGAGTGGAGTCTGGAACACGGGAAGTAGTCGACTCCATACTATGGTCCGAAGTAAAAGTCAAGCAGGAGCAATGGATTACCAACTGATGGTTGAAGCAAAGGAACCCGGTATAGTCAACGAGACTAAAGGAACCAGTAAGTTTATTTTTAGAAAATGTTTAGAGGTGAACAAGTGCGAAGTACACAGGTTAGTAAGTAAAGACATAGCATATGTCTCAAGGATCTGGACGGATGAATGCAATAGCTGGAATAGGTACCCAGCCTACGTATGGCGAGACAGATGCCTACTATGGACATGTTAATGTGCAATGATCGGCATGAGACTCCCGGGATGATCACTTAGGTTATCAGACGGATAACAATCTCACTGGAGAGAATATTTAATCCAGCCACGAATGTTGGGTAAAAACCTAACGGCAAGAATACCGGTCGATTATAGCAAGTTTCCTAGAAGTGTCCCTCCAGGTTATCGAATCCAGGGGAGGCAGCGTTTTAGTTTAATTAATATTTAAGATCAAAACAAAGTAAAATAACTCAAGTAACAGGGGGTTTTGTTTGTTGAATTACTAAGTACTGAAACAAACTGTAAATAAGAATAGGGATAATAAATGCAAGAGTAACAGTGAGCAAACAATGATGTTTTTGAATTAATGAGAAGGGAAAATTCCGGTTTACTATTCCTCCAACTTCTTCGGTTCCTTTTTCAGTGTGTTTACCAATATTTTAGATTAAAATGCTAGATCAGAATTATTCCACGTTCGGTCTCCCGCTCGGTGGAATCTAATTAACAATTGATAAATTTTAACTCTCGTTACAAATTTACTAATTGCTAACAGCTTTAAGAATAATCCAGTTTAATGATCAGTTAATATCTTAGAGGAATTACCATCTCTAAATTAACCGGTGTTGTTCCTATTGTCTATTATCTACCGCAGTTCTCACTTATAAGCAGATAAACAGGTAAAATCTAGTAATTGGCCAGATCACAAGGTTTATAACAATAAGTAAGGAACAACACTTTAATCTGTTAAAATGGTAAATCACAAAGATAATGGAACCTCAGAATTTGGATTACATAGCAAACCGAAATTTATGAAAAACTACTCAGCCATGGAAACAAAAATACTGCAGCAATATGTAAATAACATTAAAGAAGAAAAAGAAGGAGAAACTCTGTTTTAAGGCTCGTTGATGGAGTCTCTGTGCACAACCAGCAATTCCTCCGCCCAATCTCCAGCTGCTTGTGTATTCCCGGTTTCTGTAGCTGTGTATGGTATTTGATGGAAATAGTGAGAGTGGAAATGAATAATTAGATGGGGGAGTGGATGATGTGTTACGTGAATAGTGATGGTGGAAATAATGGGATGAAGGTGGTTAGTAGTAGTAGTAAAACTACTACGTACTAAATGGGTAGTATGTGAGAAATGAGATGGGAATGGATGGAGAAGTGTAATGGAATGGTGTAAGAGAGGGAGGAGATATCCGATGGATGTTGTGTGTTAAATGAGGAGGATTAGTACTCTATTTATAGTACTTCTCGGGTGAGTACGATGGTGCTCTGGCTGGTGGATGAAGCTGGAAAGGAAAGATTATTAAGCATGGGGCGGTGGTTTACGTGGGTGTTGTTGCTGGTTTTAGGGAAATGATTTGATTTAGTGGGATTAGAGGATGGAAAGCAAAGCTGTCGTGATGGGAGTAGTCTGGAAAGGAGTATAATGGGGCGGCTGTTTATAATAAGAAGAGATAATTCTCTTCTTTTCAATTTCGCGGCGCTACAGACCTCTGACTCAGCCATTTGGTCCGGGACTTAGGTCCTGTATAAAGTCCCGGACCATTACTGAAATCAACTCTCAGAATTCTGCGGTGATGTGGTCCGGGTCTTCACTCTTGATTCAAGTCCCGGACCATAAATACTTTCAAATCGAGATTTAATCGCCATTGTGATCCGGGACTTAAGACCTATACCAAGTCCCGGACTATATCTGAAACAATTCGATGATTATATTGCAATTGTGGTCCGGGTCTTCACTCCTGCCTTAGGTCCCGGACCATAAATGAATTTAAAACCGAGAGGCTTTTCTTGACTCAATTCAGTTTGTTTGAAATGCCATGGTCTCCAATAATGATAGGAACATGTTTCTTTAAGATTATAGCCTGAAAAGCACACACAACCCATCAAAGAGAACAATTGCAACAAGAAGCATAAAAATGCTCATAAGACAGGAATTTAGCAGTAAATGATAACAAATTGGGTCTCAAAAGACCATGCAGAGATAGGTAAATTCCTGACTTATCAACGAACACAAGGCAATGTAGTTAATTAAACGTACTCATAAGTACAAGCCAGATGTAATGGCATAACCTAGTAACACCCAGGAGCTGTCCTTAAAAGGGTGTTTGGATCAACAATGGTTGAACGAAATAACGTGACAGAAACGCAAGGGTTGAGACTAACACCCAGTTTAAGCATAAGTCGTTAGGAGGAAGTCTGACATCCTTGAAGGAGCATCCCATGAAAGGAACCGTGATACAACGACCTTATCATGGTGCCCAACACTACCTCTAAACCATATAATATTGTACGGAGAAGTAAATGTGTGTGGACAGCCTATAATGAGCAGAGCTCGAGGCAATAAGGCTTATATGCCACAAGTAGAATGTGTTAAGTAAATTTTATTGATTACGATGCAAGTGAATAAAGCGGATAACGAACCACTGCTTAAGAGTAGGGATACCTCGTGATATGTAAGACCGCAACAACGGTAGTTATGTGAACCAAGTTGAGAGATATGTTAGGAACGGACTATGAGGTTGTTACCTAAGAGTGATTGAATGAGTAGTATACGCATAGAAGCGTTTATACCAGTGGTGGAGACCACAAAAGCAATAAGCCAAAAAGCCACCACCATAGGTGTGGGATGCTAAATGTGTAGTGAACAACGCTCAAGGAGCACAAAGACTCGAAGAATAGCATATTTAGCAACCAGCCAAATAGAGGGCAAAACACAGTGTAATGGCAGAAGCTAATATAATAGTGGATGCAGTGTAAGTTAATGTTGTACAATGAGTAAGAGCACGGTGTGCAGTAAGCGACCGTTGTGTAAGTATTGCTAAACAACTGTATGGCAAATAAGACCAGTTATAAATGAAACTCAATGGACATTCAAGTAAGTGAAGATAAACAGACTGGGCAATAAGCCAGTAGTTGATACTATGTGCTAAGGAAAATAGTGTGAATTCCTTTTTGCTATCGCATAAGAGATTTACTGTCAAGAGTTTACGCCTCTGCACTCTGTATGACTGAGTGTTTTGGTATTGCGCTTGCGCAGTAATGATCGAGTGAGATGGCTAGGAAGTTGGGAAATGTTAAATGTGATAGAAGAACAAGACTTATGGTTTGATGAAACCGACGCATAAGACAAGCACGGTAGTACCAATCAAAAGGTACTTGGTTGACATAAGTGACTACAGTAACATGATTATTAAAAATCGGTATGGAATGCACCTCAAGTGTTGGAAATAACCGACAGAGTACTACACAATACGTAGTAGCTCAAACTCAACCGACAGTAAGTCGGAAGTAGTCAAGTTAAATACTGCGAAATACATAGCAGTACATACAGTAAATGATTATGGAAGTGGATAGAAAGTGTGTAACTCACCGAGTTCGCTCACGGTAAGAAATACCAAGCGTCGGTTGAGAAACTGCTATTACCAAAATGAAGGTGATAATCGGGGATGCACAATAATGTATGGGGCAAACTAAGCTCTAAATTACCAAGAGTCGCGCAGCAGGAACTAGTGAGCCAGCGATTCAAGTGTTGGAGGTACGTTGTGAATATGAGTGAATGGCTAATTGTTAACGCCTAGAAGTTTAACAGCCCAGAATCGAAACTGGTTACGAATTAAATAAGCTCTAGTGAGAATTCTTGGTTAAGGACTAAACCGCCAATATGGCTAAGATCCTCAAACCAGAACATGTTGTATAATAAACCGCGTGGAGGTAAAACACTTCACGACGGTAGAATGTTCAAAACCAATGATTAAGTGATTGATTACGTGGGCGTAATCCCTTTTAAGGGGGGTAGAGCGTAAAACCGTTTAGTGTGTTTTACCGTACAAGTGTACGTGAACTATGGTGTGCATAGCACAAAATGATTTGTTTTGATGATTGGTGTGTGTGTTACATAAACATACACATTCATTCATGGTGTAATTGTGGTAACTACGCACAGAAGATGCGAATACCCTGGTGATAAGTGTGTTATTTTATTAACAGATGTGTGTGGAAGTATAAGTATAAGGGAGTAGAAAAACTCCCGAGGAACTAAAACCCTGACTATGTATGTTCATATAATACTAAATGTAAAACCGTATATTGTATTTTGATAAAAGTATATATATACAGTGTTGTGATTTATGAAGAGGTATTAAACCGTTATAAAACCTAGTAAGAATTAAATTCCCTAGGTAACGTGGATAAAGTCAAATTTGGATGATGATTGATAGGCAGAGTTCTATCCCTTGGAGATGTAATGATTATGACTAGATGGATTAAAAGATAGAAAAAGGTACATGCTTGAATTAGTTGTTGTTGGAAATTGAGGTGGGAGGTGGAACTTGATTTGCATGCGATCAAGGGAAACCGAACACAAATTGGAGTGGAAGGATAGTTCAACACTGATGCTGATCACATCAGGGTTGGATGATTCTTGAAACTCCCTATAAGTGGTCGCAAATAATCACATCAAGAATAAGATGCAGTAAACAATAAGTGGACTTGGAGTTGTATTGAGTTTTCAAAAGAATTTTAAAATGTGTTTCCACTTTTCGATTGGTATTTTCAAAACTTCGAGTGATATTTTGAATAGAGGATTCTCTTCAACTGAAACCGTACAAACAGTACTTTGTAGTATTTACTCACGAGCCGAGGACGTATGAGCCCTTGCCTTCTGACCGGTGTCATGAGAAGCATATTTGGAAAATGTATGTGAATGTTTTGATCTCCCAAAGGAACGGGGACAATATGTGTCCATCGCAACCGAGTTCTGCGTGAGCACAATGTATGTAAAATGAATTTTTAGTTGCCATACATGCTAAGACATGTTGTGTGGTATGTGTAATAATTATTATTTTGACTTTAAGTCCTAATTTGGTTAATTTCCAAAGGATGTTATGTTATCAAGACCTATGTGTCTAAAGGATGTTATGTTATCAAGACCTACGGGTTTAAATGTTGTTATGTTACCCAGACCTAAGAGTCTAAGGGTTGTTATGTAAGTACAATGTTGTTAAGGTACCCGGACCATTGAGTCCGAGGTTATCATGTAAGTATGTTATGTTATGTATGGATGTGTATGTGTTACCCGGACCGATAAGTCCGAGGTTGGGATGTAAAATTGTTTTGTTTATGGAAGTTATGTTACAAGTAATCCCCGTATCCTAACCAATGATGCGTGGGAAGTGTGAACTTCGAGGACGAAGTTCTTTTAAGGGGGGTAGATTGAAATACCCCAAATCTTAATGTGTTAATTAAATATATAATTATAATTTTCTAAGGCTAATTAAGTCCTTAAGATCATTGGTGAAGAAATAGAAACCAAAAAGAAAAAGAAAATGCGTAAAAGTCATAAAACGTGAAAATACGTATTTAATTATTTTAGGAGGTACATAACCTTCATTAGGGTTATAAATATTTTTTATACCTTAATTACACATTAAGAACATGTGGGAAAAATCCCGGAAGAAACGGATTCAAATAATGCATTTAAACGCTAACGGAGTCTTAAAACACGTTCTTCGAGAAAACCCTGAAACATGATTGTAAGCAGTTAAATGACCCCGTAAAAATAATAGTTGATTTTGTAACAATAATTAAACATTAATGGGAGTGTAATAACCATTAAAATTAAAGGAATGAAAAAATTCCGGAAAACGGTCCCGATTAGTGAATAGTGCTAAACCGGGTAAATAAACGAGCGTTTTCTGTTAAAAGACGAAAAACGCTCCAGCGTGTTTATATCAGTGGGCCGGTTTTACTAATGTAAACAGCTCACCCGCACATGACTAGCTAGCTAATTAATTAAGTCAAGAGAGAGCCAAAAATAACAAAGGGCACAAATACCCCTCACCCATCTCTCTCCACCTTTATTTTCTTTTTCCCTCTCTCTCTTCCTCTCTTTCCTCTCCTTTCTCTCCCAGCCGACTCCTCCCTCCTCTCCTCTACCGATGGAAATCCCCACAAGCCAACAATGGCTTCCTCCATTTCTCTCCATGTCCAAGCTCCATTTGAGCTGAAAATCAAAAACAAATCACATATTCTTCCTCCTCTCATCCTCCTCTATCATCCTCTCTTTTCAAAATTCCAAAAGGATGAAGTTGACCTCCATTGGTTTTCCCCATTTGAAGAGAAAATGGCACCAATGAGAAGCTTGGAGCCTCCTCTTCTCCCAAGGTAAAAATTTCCAAGAAAAGTCATTTTTCCTTCATCTCATGGTGTAATCAATTTTTCACCATTTTTGATACCTTGTTTTCTCCTTGTTCTTGAGCTCCAAATTAATCCTTCAATGGTGGAGTAGTTTCCTTCTTGATTCAAGGGTGAGAATCCCTCTTAAAGGCTTCCAAAAGGTATACCCTAACTTGTGTTCTAAGCCCTTTGATTTAATTAAGTTTCTAAGAGGTTTAGATAATTAATTAAGTATGTTTTGTGTTCTTGAATGTTGGGATGGAGTTTGGAAACTCCATACCCTCTGGACCGATTTTTGAAGAAGATGAGGAGCAAGAGGTGAATTTAAGAGGCTTGTGAAATTAAGGTGAGAAAACTACCTTAAAACCTTGTTCATAATTGTTTAAATGTTTGGGATGGGTAAACAATTTAATCAACCCAAATTATGGATTAAAATCTGTGTTGTAATGTGTTAGTTGGCGTTGGAGAGGGTTGTGAATTGATGGATGAATTGTGAGCCTTAAGGGCCAAGTGTTGTGAGGTTGTGATTGATATTTTGGTTATTGAGATTATGGTTATTATGTTGTTATGGATGGAGTTTGAGGATTTGTAATGTGCTGTTAGGACCCTTGAAAGGGTGTGGCTAGATTAGGGATGAAATGATGAAGATTGATGAGGATGAATGTGTAAGGTTATGGGGAAGTTATGTCAAAATTTTAATGGAAAATGAGTGTTTGATGATGGTTGATGGTTGAGAGAATTTAGGTGTTGATGTGGGATGTTTAATGTGGAAAAGAATGGGTGTTTGTGACTTGTGAAACAAGGAGGGGGTTATGGATTTGTGGAAGTGCATTTATAGATGGAGATGTGCCTCTGTTAGTTGAATTTTTGGGCACATCCGAACTTCCGTCCGGACTTGGAAGTTCGGACATGCCCCGCCGCGTTAGTATTTTTCTGAGTTTTGAGTGTGTCCGGACTTCTGTCCGACCTTTGAAGTTCGGACGCGTGAAGAAAACTTTTCCCAGATTTTCGTTCGACTTGTGTCCGACCTTAGATGTCCGGACACAAGTTCGGATGCGTTGAATGAATTTTCCCCGGTTTTCGTTTCGACTTGTGTCCGACCTTAGATGTCCGGACCCAAGTTCGGACGTGTTTAAAATTTTTCCAGATTTTTTTGTTCGACTTGTGTCCGACCTTAGATGTCCGGACACATGTTCGGACGCTTTGAAAATTTTCCCAGAATTTGCTTCGACTTGTGTCCGACCTTGGATGTCCGGACACAAGTTCGGACATAGTGTAATTTTGAGAAAAAATTTATTTTAAGGGTAGGAAATGTTACCCAATGTTGGGGATTGATGTGTGAGGATGTTATAAGGTTGTTAAGGATGTGTTAAGTAAGCTATACTGGTAATTGAGTGGTGAAAAGTTGTAATAAAAATGTGAAGTTATAAAACTACTTAACGGGGTTAATCATGGGCGCATTAGTCGTTAAATAATTATGTTACCCCGATGTTAATAAAGATAGTTATAATGTTACCAGTTGTTCAAAGAGTTTCAAGGAACATGTGATGGCACATTAGAGTGCACCTTCGGTGACAGGTATGGTTTTCTTGCAACCTGTGTCCTACCGGATTACACTGGCTTGTATGCCAATGTGTTTTTCTGTGTGTTTGCCACCTTGTAAGATAATACATGTAATGAGCTTATAGTAATTCATATATGTGGCGTACTTAGTTCCGATGCCGTTTAACCTCGAGTGTTAAACCTTAGTTAGCGGTGTCTAGGACCACATAAGAGATCGGTATTCGGATTCAACGACCCGAACTATGGAGACGTTCTAACCACGGCTATGTGTGAGTTAATTGTTTGAAGTGTGTGATGTTGTTGTGAATGTATGAACCCATTTTATGTGTTTAACTCAGTGGTATTGCTACATAGTGGTTGATGTGATAGGCTCCACAGCGGAATCTTTATCTGTGAATATTTATATATATATTATGGGGGAGTGAGGAATCCGGTCGTTCCGGTCGCGCGGTGTTTAGGAGTTGTTGTATACAGTTTCTTCAACTTTCATGTTTTCCTTCATTGGACTTCAATCACCCCTGGGCTTAACCAAGGCTCTTGACTCACGTCTGTTGTGGAATTATGTATGATGAGTTCGGATCACTAAATCCGATCCATCTTTATGTTAAGTTATCCGTTCGTTTAACAGGACGGTAACGAGTTATGTAAACGAGCTTAGCATGAGTTGGACAGCATTCTCTAGGCTCTCCCAGTGAATTAACTATGTTTGGGGCAGTTCCTAAGAGATCTGTACCCATTATGTTATGTGTTATTGATGTACTGCAAAGTTATTGTGATGTGATATTATATGTTGCTTAGAAGTGAAATATCTGGATCATGGATATGAATCCTAGTTGTAAAAGAGACGTTTATGGAAACCCGACTAGTGGGTATGTGTCGTCTATTAAGGAAATAGCTCCGTTAGAGGAGAATTATTCTAGGGTCGAAGAACTCAATGAGTGATTTGTTAAGTATAAATGTATTGTCTGTTGTTGAGCCCATTATTGTGGAAAGTTATGTGTAGTGTGTTTATTATGTACACGCATGATTTAAATATAATCAACCGCATGCTAAGATGACAAATAGTTGTGTGTGGCCCGGTAGCATGCGGGCTGCGGGATTACCATACCAGCAAAGGTGCTGAGCCCCCTGGGGGGCCACCCTTTCTTCTCTTTCCTGTTTCAGGTACAAGGAACTGGAAGCCGTTCGAGAGTAGGACGGGGTAGTTGATGGTATGTGGGTAGTCATGTAATTTGTGGATGTGTTGTAGGTGTCGTAAGACCGAAATTGTATCGGCGTTAGTTGGTAAATACTCGGTACAGTTGTAATGTAAGTATACGATGAATGTGGGACATGGTACGAGATTAATGTGTAGTTGCTCGGGAGTTCAGTCCATCAGACCGGTACGATGTATGTATGTTAGCCTTGTTAGCCACGTGGGTGGCTAACGGCGTGTAACACCAAGGAGTTAAGTTATGTTGTGAGTTATGATTTCCGCTGCAAAGTATTGTTTAAGTATGTTGTTGTAGTTGGGGTGTTACTGGTCATAATCTACATGATAACTCCAAGAACCTCATCTACCGAAAGAGGATGTTTACATCCTCGAATTTGAAGAGGAAGCATAGCCATCACTCACTTGTCGCCAGGAGGATCGTTACGATCAACACCTCCTCAAACAACATGTTTTGTGGAGTAATCATTTTCCAATTTTACTTGTTAAGGTAACACTTTGTTTTGATCCAGGTGGATTGATAATAGGGAAGCCTACTTCTTTTACCCTCCGAAACCGTTATCGACCTTTATTTTTCATTCTCAGTAACGAAGAGGAAGTCTAGCTAAAGATGTAAAAAACGGGCAGCTATCTGGGAGGCAAACCCAGTGTCGTCGGTGTCGTAAGTAGTTTAAGTATTGAATTGTTTTATTTGTTTTTATGTACTTATGTTTGTTTTTGTTTAGATCTACTTTGCTGAAAAGAAAAGAAAGAGCAGCTGCAATTTATCCCTTGTTCAAACATGCTTCCGGACTTGATGGTCCAGACAACGTGCAAACAAAAAGAGGGACTCTCAATGTTCAAGCGTCTGGATGTGTGTTCGGGCATGTGATAAGTGAGAAATTTACATATGTTTCTATGCTTTATTTGTGTATTTATTTATGAGATTAATGACCAATTCCTCTGCTTAGTAATTAATTATGTTAAATGTGTATATTCCTCACATGTGGTTTCAAACTAAAACAGGTAAACAATGCTGAAGAAATAATCCAAAAATACACGTCAAGAACTTACGATCAAATCAGAACCAAAAATAAGAAAAAAAATATTTTTTTAGTGTGTTTTAAGGTTGATCCAGATATGTGTACTTACAAACATACCCGGACCATCAACATAGGATACTTTAGACAAACAGACCCGGACCGGAACAGAAATTAACATAGTCTCGTTGTGAGACGGGCTGCGCCCAGAGGATGAGCCATGATGGGCCGCTTCTCTCATGATTATAAACTTCATCATTCACACATTATTAACAACATGCATGAGGATTTCATGGCCAATAATTGTTCATGCACGTGGGCTTCTTTAGAGACAAAGGAAAAAAAATAAGCTTTTGGACCAGCCACTAATGAGGTCATGATCACAATCATGATTGTTGTGTTAGAAAGCGATGCACATACAAAAGTCCTTGATGTGAATCTTTTACAACAAATGGGATGCACGTAAATATATGTGGAGGAATTGGACATATACGGTTGCTGATATACATACAACAAATTGACATTAAAATCTGTCTTTCACATGAAATATACCTAGCCAGTGAGACGGGAGATTACGAATGGTTTTGGGCAATATATATACAGCCCAGTAGCGGACCCAGAACTTTTGTTTAGAGGGGTAAATTTTTTTTTGACGCTATTGTTCTTTAAAACATTATGTTATTTTGTATTTTTCAAAAATTTATAAGAGCATTTTACAAATTTTCAAAAGTTTCGGGAGGGCCCGGGCCCCCCGGCCCCCCCTTTGCGTCCGCCCCTGATACAGCTGATCCTGACCAGATAAAAAACATCTTTCTAGAACCCTAACAGTCAACATAACAGATAAGAAGACAGAGAGCCGTAGAGGGTAGATTGAAGACTGGGGTAGAAGACAGAGACTAATATGTTAACTATTCTACGACACAGATTAAATGGCGTTTCCTCTTATCTTTATCATTGTTATTATTTCTTTGTTCTTCATGTCTGACTAATTAGTTTGAATCTTGGTTTATTATGGAACCCTAGCTTGTGATTTGCACTTCATTTGGAGTTAAAGTTTTATTCTATAATGATTGTAGTTTTATTCTTTGCCGTGTTTATCTTTCTCTGGTGATCCGTCTAATTGTTAGAGAGATTTAGTTTGTTCGCTTACAAGTGAAAACTACGGCGTGCAATAGACTACATGAATGCTACCAATGAAACTTGAGATGGAAATTCCTCGGTATTAGCAGACTATAAACCAGATGAGATCTTCACGCTATTAGTTAATTAGTAAATTCATAACGAGAGTTAGGATTTAGTAATTGCTAATAAGAATCTATACCGGGAGTAGATTAATTTAGATATGAGGTTGCAATCTAAAATTAAGAAAATACCTAGGAATGAGAATTGAATAACTAGGGAGAAGTAGTAAACAAGGATTCCTTTGTTTAGTTCTTTAAGAAGATCACATTTTTATGGTTTATATTCTAGTTTACATTATTTCTGGAAAACATAACCCCAAAATATTATTGTTGTTTTTATTTAGTTGATTAGTTAGTTTATTAAATAAAGACTTAAAATAGACTCTACCTTCGCCGGTTTGACTACCTAGGGAATACTTTATAGTAAAACTTGCTACGATAGATCAGTACACTTACCACATTATGTTTAAACTCGTGCAACATGATGGTCCAGACATAGTGCACGAAGGAAAAGACCAGATGCGGTAGGTATGTCCAGACATACGTCCAAATTGTTTAGTCTGAACAGAGTGGGAGTGGTTCAACAGGAGAGACATCCGAACATACGTTCAGACATGCTGGTCCGGACAAAACAAATATTGTTCAAAGTTCAGCTTTTCTTTTATTTTTCAGCATCGTTTTTTTAGTGTATTTAAAGTATGCATTGATCTCTTTTCTTAGTTTAATTGTAGTTTTCTCTTTTTTCTTCTTTCAATCAGAAGTGGCGGTTGTGTTCGTGCTAATAATACAACACGTCTAGCGTTATGTGGTATTTTGTTAGTGTGTGTAGGTGCACTACTTTGATATCTCCCATCTCTCGAAGGATGGATACTTGCCTGGAAGGAAGTATGAGGAACACATTTTCCTTTCTGATGGGCTTAAGTGTGAGGAAGGTTTCCCTTCCTTAATTTGGCGATATGTGGGGAGTTTTAGTTTCTCCATAATTTTACTTGTGTTCAGCGTATGATGTTTATTATTTGTCAGTTCATCATGTCCTGAAGTAAATTCTAAATGAGTCCAGCATATTTATAATGGCATTTTTGTTGTTTTTATTTAGTGAACATTGAGGATATTGCTCCTTTTAAGTGTGTGGAAGTGAGACATTTAAGTGAAAATATGCCAATAGTACTTAATGTCGCACTGTTTTTTGTTTGTTCTCTTGTTATGAAGAGTATTATTTTTTTAGTGCCTATAAATGTAGAACTTTGGGTGATATTTCTTGAGAAAGTTTATAAATTTAGCCTCATGACAATCTCGAATATCTTTTTGCTTAAAGGTGTCTGACTAACTTCTGTTTCTCAAATTTATTATGTTTACACTGAAATTTGGTGGCTTAATTGATTGACAAAACTGAATTAGTTTAGCTGAGGACCTCGGGAATGATGTGAAAGTATGTAAAGAAAGAATAAAGGCTAAGTACTCTTCTGTTCAAAATGAATTTTCTTATCCAAAACGGACCTCTTTTATCTGGTTATAAGCCCTCAGGGTGCTTTATCACCTATCTATCTAAGGTCTCGCGATTTGTGATGATTGGTCCAACACTGCTACAGGGATAGAAAGAAAAAGTGGGGCTGAGAGAACAACTATACAATTTATAATAGATCACTTGTAGTGTATATGTATTTCTTAAAGAAGATTTTTTTTTTGCATGCGAACAAGTTAGTCGTTGTGCCAATGGTTGTGTCGTCGTTTAGCTACTCTTTTTCCACTTCTGTTGGTGGTGGCAGAAATTGTTTGTGTGAATCCAATGTGGTTGCTCCAGTTTCTGAGTTTGTCGACGCTTCTTTGGGTGTGAATCTTTTATGTTCCTACTTATGTGGGCTGCTTTGTGGTTGTGTTGCTGATGTGGGGTTGTGTTGTTTCTGGTTTAGTGCTCCCTAGTCTGTTGCAATGGTGAAGTGTTGTACCAGATCAAGCACGGCGAGGTTGCCCGGCCCCCTGGTGGTCCTTCAACTCTTAGCCCTTGCCTTCTGGTGGCGGCCAATCTGCTGGATTTGCTCCACCCTATGTTCCAATTGTCTTTATTGTTGGGTTGGTTGTTGCGGGCGCTCATTCAAGCAAGGCATTTGGTGTTATTGCTCCTCATGGGTCCTCTAGTGTAGCTTTCTCTAGCTCGGAGGGTAGAGTTCAGCCGGGCGCTAGTTCTAGCGCCTTCGTGATCCTTGTGGCCTCGAAATGTGTGGTTGCTCCCTTCTTATATCTACTTTGTCTACCCACGGTTACAGCCTAGGCACATCCAGAATTAGGCTCTCCTCATTGTACTTTCTAAATGGATGTATCATTGTCGAATGTTGGCATTGTCAACTTGCTGGTGGACCTCCCCCCTTCCCCCACCCCTAACGGATCTTGTGTTATAGGAGTATTTGGCCCATTCAAATCCCTCGAACAGCTATAGTAGTAGCAATGTTAGTCAGAGTTCCTTTCTCCTAAGCACTACCATTGGCGAGGTTTCTTTTTCGGGTTTCCTGATAAGTGTATAAATGAGCATGTTTTCAGGGTTTATTTTATGTGCTTTATCAATTTTTATCATGGTCATTTCTCCACATTAGCTACTTTCCTTATGTTTTTTGTTCTACTGATTTCCTTACACTTGTGTTGTTTAAACATGATGATAACTTAGCTAGGAGCAAAGCAGACGCATAGAGGAACGCTAGGGAACAAATGGATCGGAAATTGGAGCCAAAACAAAGTAGTTATGCTCTATTGTATAGCTGTCTGGACATGTGTTCGGGTTTACAGACCCAGACAGGCACCTAGGGGAAGCTACTGCCATTTTCACAATAGGTCTGGGTCTCTGTCCGGGTAAACAGACCAAGACCAATGTCGCGAGGAAGCTATTGCCTTTTTTAATGTTTGGTCCGGGTATTTGTCCGGGTACTGACTTGGAAAACTCTAAGTCGTGTCTGGGTGTGCAGGTCCTGGCACAAGTTCGGACATGGCAAATGAAGCAGAACATACCACGACAATCTGGTTTGGGTGTGCTAGGCTGGAAATCGACCTGGACCAGACCCAAAGGTCATAGAATCGGGCAGAATAAGAAAGGAAAATAGGAGGAAAGAGAGGGAGATCATCCTACACACCAAACAAAAGAAAGAAGGAAAAGAGGAAAGAAAAGAAAAGAAAAAGAAAAAAAGAGAAGGATGAGAAGCTCCACCACCATTGAAGCCCTTGAACCTTTTCTTTAACCTAACCTATGGCTTACTCTTTCTCTCTCTCTCTCTCTCTCTCTCTCTCTCTCTCTCTCTCTCTCTTTCTCTCTCTCTCTCTCTTGTTTATTCTGTAATGGATGAATAGCCTCCTTGTACCTAGGAATCGGGATTCGGCCCTAAAATCCCCAAAACCTTATTGTTGATTCTTGAACGCTTTTAATGCTTTATTTGGGCTCATGTTTTTAATGAAAGATGATATTGAGTATATGTGGCTCTTAAGCTTGTCAACAATGATTATGTGATTTGTTTAGGGTTTGCTCAATTTCTAATTTATGTGTTGGATCGGTAGTTTTTGCTCTGATGTTAGGGTGTCGATTATTCTAGCACTAATGAGGGAGTTTATCAACTTGAGATTTTAAGATAGAGATCTAAACCTAAGGAACTAAATCAATTTAATTTATCGAATTGATTCTAAGATAGATTTCATTGCAACTTAGTGGGAACTTATGCTTAATGCTATCAATTTACCAGGTGATATAATGATCCATCACGTTGCGGTTTATTTGGTTAGAATTAGTATAACCATGATTGTCTACTAGTTAATTAAGTATTCCCATTGTTTAGTCTTGAGTTCATGAATCGACGGTTAGTGGTTAAGGGTGAAGGGGCAAAGATCCATCTCGGGGTATATCTATCCTAGTTAGTTAGATTAGTTTTATTACTTTTATTTTATTCCCACTTATCACAAAATCACAAACCCCCCCCCCCCCCAATTTACTGCATTTTCATCTTTGTACATATTTATGTACATAACTAAACTAGTAAGTTGAATAGACATCAAGTCTTACTGAGTGACAAAAACTCAACCACTCACCCATGTGACATTCCATCCACTATACTACCATTCACAACCTAAACAAAACCCTTATCATCATTTCCCTTCGCACCCCACGGACTAGGCTCTGGTCCCAAGCCTGTTTGGGCTCTACCTAGCAAGGCTTTGGCTTCTGTTCCATGCATCGCCACCTGACAAAGTGTTGCTTCTACCCAAAGCTCTACGCGGTCTAGTTTGGGACTTCCTCAAGTAAATCTGTTATTCCCTCTTCTTTAGTTGGCATGGAGTTTAAGAAAACCCCCTTTTTAAAGATATGCTACTAGCTAGACCAAATGCTTGTTTTGTTATGTCTTTGCAAAAAGATTATAGTGGGGACCTTGATGCTAATAAGCCCTTTGTTACAATTAAAGAGGATGATTTAGTTTCTAATATAGATTATTAAAGAAATTCAATAGTCGGTCACATCTGGAGTAAAAAATTTGGTTTCAATATTGCTAAGGAATTTGTGAAGAGAATGGTTATTCAAAATATAAATGAATATATCTTCCTAACTATGGGAAGCGAGCTCAGTCCTTGTAATCCAACAAGGTCGTATCCATAAGGAATTCGCAACTATCTAGCTAATTCCATGTTAGTGAGTATGCATAAATATATATATACAAAAGTGCATAAATGTAAAATTCGAGTTTTTAAGTTTTTGGTTTAATTAAGAGAAAATAAAGAAAAACAATAAAATTAAACTAACTAAACTATGATAGATGTAGCATGTGCACCCATTTTCCCGTTACTACCGATTGTCGAGTCTTGAACTTATAGCTAAACAACGGGAACACTTAATTAACTGGCAACCGAATCCTGGTCTACTAATCCTAGCCAAATTGACCGGGAATTCTCAATTAGCAAAACCCCACGTCAATCAACAACACTAAGCTCAACTTCCTACTAATTTGCAATATAGTCTAACCTCAGCACTTACCATTTTTAGAGTACATTTTTTTAGTCCCCAACGGTCTAGATTTCTACTTCCATAAGCCCATCCATAGAAATACACACTAATGGTAACATAAACGGTAACATTAATCCAACCATTTTAACAAATTAACAATTAATTGAGAAAACCATAGTCAAATACCAAAATTCAATGTAGAGAAGCTTAGAAGCCATAATCACTCAATAATAATTCACATTAAGCATAAGGACTAAAATAAAGCATTAAACAAGTTCAAGGTCCAACAATTGAGTTTTAAGATTTCGGGGCAAACTCTTCATCCCAAACTATAAGAAGACCAGACAAACATTAAAGCACAGAAATAATTATCAAAAAAAAGAAATTAAAGCACAGAAATGAGAGAAGGGAGAAGTATTATCCATGGGAGGTTGAAGAAGTGCTTCAATGGAGGTGAGTCTTCTCCTTCTTCTAGGAGAAGACGTAGTTAATTTTAGTCTGACCAACCCACATGGGTCGGCCTCCTGGGTTGGTCGATTCTAGTAGCTTCTGACTGACCCACCTGGGGAGGTCATCTAGGTCGATCGAATCCAATAGCTTCTAGAAAAAAAGTTTGACTGACCCACCTAAGTCGGTCCTGTGGGGAGGTCAATCTTCAAAACCCTCTATCTTCGTCATTTCAGCTAAGATTATGGATCCGTTTGCACCCACGTGTTCCTCACTTCGTCTACTTTTCTCCCAGCTATGTTATTACTTTTGTTTAAGCAATAATTGTGTAAAAACATTAATAAAGCACAAAATTAGTGGAAAACTAGCTAAAGTGGAGAAATGAGCATGAAAAGTGTTGATAAAACATATGAAATAAACCCATATGACATGCTCATAGTACACTCATCACAACCCCACCCGTACCTTTTTGTGTGTCCTCAAGTAACTCCAAGCACCCAAGCAAATAAGGAATGCTCAAGACTAACAAATACTATCATGAAGTGTAGGATATGAGGAGAAGCAAAAAGTGATTAACACCTAAGGATTTGAGCCATAACTTACTAGTTGCATAGTTGTGCTTAAAGCAAAATAATATCTCGAGGTTCGGTGTATGATCCGAAGTACTTCAAAGATGTAAGGATTATGTATGTATCATTTGCATTTAAAAAACACTTAACTCCCGTTGTTGGTTACAAATGGCGTCTCACAAGTCCCTTAATGAATTTTCACAAAGAAGCACCCCCTTAGCAATCCCTCATAGAGAAGATGGAAAGAACCCCTAAGCAAAAAAATCCAACCATTACAAATCATTTGGCCACATCGCATAAAAATTCTCTTCAAAATCCATCAAAAAGAAAATTTTTGAGCATTTATACCACCATTCTTAAGCGTATTTGTTCTTAATGAGAACAACCCACATCACAAGGGTTAAAGTTTTTTATTTTAGACAAATGCAAGATAAGCATTAGGATTGAACAATTAAGCACACGGTTCACCTAAAAGGTCACTCCCCTACACTTAGATTGAGCAATGTCCTTATTGTTCATCACACAAACCATAGAAGGTTTCAAAAGACCTTTTTAGAAAGTAGACACAGGAAAAAACATAATGGACACAAACAAGCACTATAGCACAGAAGCTATCCTCAGAGGCAGATTCCAACAAAAACAAAATAAAAGAAGAGAACGAGAGTTACAAAATAACATAAATTTGTACTCCCCTGAGATTGTTGTTGCTTGCATTGAAAGAACTCCCCCACACGTGAGCTTTAGCCTCAAAGTAGCGCAGCTTGGTTGTGTACGTGCATAAGATACTAAAAGAAATCAAACTACAACCGGGGTTTAGAGTTAGCAAAAATAAAATCAAAGGAAGACATAGGAACTAAAAAAAAAAGTTAAAATAAAAAGGAAACGAAAGAGATTTTATCCGGGTTGCCTCCCAAGAAGCTTCCCATCTTTAAGGTCTTTGGCTAGACCATACCACCTTGAAGTCATCCTGGATTGAATATAAATGTTGAAGTCGGCTTCAACGGGTGGGTGGGGTGGCATCATATAACATTAAAGAGTGACCCAAATCAAAAGGAAAGGTTACCTCAACACTAAAGATTTTATAATATAAGCTTTACTAATTTTTCTTGAGGTGGGAGTGTTCAGGTTGTTGTTCCTTGGTGTGAGGATCCAATTGTGATGAAGCTTCCTCTTCAAATTAAGGATGTAGACATCCTTATCTTCATTCAGCTGTGCAGGGAGAACTCAGGGTAGACTATTTCTTCTAGCTATGGTCCATAATCAAACAGGAATGTGGCCTCTATACTTAGCAGGTGAACTTTGAGCTTCCACCCTACTTCATTGGTGAATAGATGGGAGAGGCCTTGATCCTCATTGTTAAGATCAAAGAGTGATGGCTCCTTCTCCTTAGTTTTGAGAATGTCAAAATCCTCATCTTTGTAGAGTAACTCATAGGAAGAGCCTTGATGGACATCAACTTTAGAGGGAGGTGGCTCTTTGAAGTTAATGGTGGCACTCTCCTCTTATCACACAAAGGAAGGCGGTGACTCCTCTTTCTTAAAGTTTAGGATGTAAGCATCCTCATCTTCTTAGTGAACAAAGAAGGGGCGGACAAATTGGTACGTAGTCGACATCATAGGGAGGAAACTCCATGAAGTCGAAGTGGAAACTCTCTTCCAATGAGTTGTCTTCATAATTAAGCTAGTGGTTGAATGGCGTTGGAGTCTCTGATTCGAACTGGGAGGAGAGGGAGAGTAGCTCAAGCCCTCATCAGGCTGCTCAACCACATGAATTGTTTCATTTTTAAGTTGTTGTACTATATGATCTAGCTTTGTTAGAATTCTTGTATTGGTCTCTTACATTTCTGCATTGAGCTTCATCTCGTTCATGTTGGAGGTGTCATCAACCTCCTCTTCCGTGATCATAGGACAATGAGCGCCCTTGTGATTTCCTCCACACTCTTGGCACATAAGCTTTATAGATGAGAGCAAATCTTTCGTTCGGGCCTCCATCCTAGTGAGGGCAGCCTCTGTACTGGTGCAACATGAGCTCTCATGGTTTCCTCCACAAACTTGACATGAATCCAATGGTTGGTATCTTGTTTGTGGGGTTTGGATTGATAGAAGAATCATAATTCTCTATGAAAGCCTTCAATCTTGAAATTGCACCGGACAGGGAGAACCCTCATGATATCCTCCACACCTTTGACACATGATCCATTGATTGTTGTACTTAGTGCCATAAATGTAGCCATGCCAACCTCCTACTTGATTGTAGTGACCTTCCATCAGATTAAAGTTCCTACAAAGAAAAGAAAGAAAAAATTATACACAAAAGAGGCAAATCAAAGAAATGAAAAATATGCACAAAATCTAAACAGATAACAAACCATATAATGAACCGGATAACAAAGAAATAACAATCAGACAATAAAAAGATAATAAACCATATAATAAAATAAAAATTTTGCATAACAAGTTTTTGACGCCGTTGTCGGGGACTAAACAACTATCTAGCTAATTAAATGTTTATTGAATGTGCACCCATCCTCTCCTTACTAATGATTGCTGGCCCTTGAACTTATAGCTAAACAACACAAACACTTAGTTAGCTAGCAACCAAATCCTGGAATACTAATCTTTACCGATTTAACCAAGACTTCTCAATTAGCTAAACCCCTGGTCAATCAACATCACTAAGCTTTAGTTCCCTCTAAGTTGCAACGTAGTATAACCTTGGCACTTACCAAATTGAGAGTACATTGGTTTAGTCCCTAACGGTATAGGCTTCTACTTCTGTAAGCCCGTCCTTAGAAATCCACACTAATGCTTAACTAATCAGCAACATTAATCTAACCAATTTAACAAATTAACAATTAATTGAAAAAACTTTAAGAAAATCCCCTAATCTAATGTAGACAAGCTAATAAGCCATAATCACTTAATAATCATTCAAATTAAGCACAGGGACTAAAATAAAGCATTCAACAAGTTCAAGGTCCAACAATGAAGTTTTAAGGATTCAGGGGCGAAATCCTCATTCCATAAAAGAATACTACCTAACCATTAAAGCACAAAAATGAGAGAAGGGAGAAGAACTATCCATGGGAGGTTGATGAAGAGCTTCAATGAAGGTGAGCCTTGTTCTTCTTCTTCTTCTTCCTTTCCTTTTTTTTTTTTAGTATTCCCTTTTCTTCTATTCCCGTCGTTTTGTGTTGTGTTTCTCCCACATTCACTTTCCTTTATTTTTCCCTTTTAAAAGCACGATAATGGGCCAATTTTTAGCCTGGCCAACCCACATGTGTTGGTCCCGTGGGTCGGTCACCTCTGAGAGAAGACGTCATTACGTGCGCGAATTTCATTCCGACCGACCCAGGTGGGTTGGTCGCCTAGGTTAGTCGAGTATAGTAGCTTCTGACTGACCACCTTAGGGAGGTCTTCTAGGTCGGTCAAATCTAGTAGCTTCTGGAAAAAGTATGACCGACCTACCTGATGAGGAGGTCGGTCTTCAAAACGTGCTATCTTCTTCGTTTTAGCTCCGATTTTGGATCCATTTGCGCCCATGCATCCTCTCTTTGTATAAATTTATATGTTATTCCTCCTGTTTGATCAATAAATGTGTAGAAACACCAATAAATCTTAAAACTAAAGGAAAAGTAGCTAAAATAGAAAATTGAGCATGAAAAATGTTGATAAAACATATGAAATACATCCCTATAACATGCTCATTTGGACACTCATGAAGATCCTAGAGCTTTGTTTCTTCCCACCCTCCCCCCCAATATTGCTCAATGAGGAAGGTTGGTTCATGTTCTGAATTCACAGAGAGGAAGACCTTACGAAAGTTCTTGAAAAGAGCCTCTAGCACCTCAACTCCTCCCCCTTGTCATTAAGAAATGGTCCACTAAAATCTCCTTCAACCATAAAGATCTTAATCACATTATGGTGTGGATTCAGGTTCCAAGACTCTACATTAGCCTCTGGTCCCAATCTAGTATTAAAAAGATCTGCTCGAAACTTGGAGTTCCCCTTCTTACTCACCAATCTATTGTGGTTAAATCTATAATCTCTTATGATAGAGCTTTGATTGAAATGGATTTCAATCAAGATATCCTTAGAGAAATTGAGATCCGAACCCCTGGGGGTACAATCCTCCAACAAGTCGTTTATGAGTGGGAACTCATTACATGCTCCACGAGTAACATGTTAAGACACTCCTAAATCCATAAAAGCCCCCCATCCAATACCCCGCCAATTCTTCTCACCCCTTCCCCCCCCCCCCCACCCCCATCAAACGCTTGAGCAACAATCCACAGGTCCTTGAGGTGACTCCCACATCCAAAGCCTTCTCTGCTGGCTCCTCTTCCATCTCCCCAACGCATCCTCTTCATGCTTTAATTAGGATGACCTCCCTACCTAATTTTCCTAACTTAGTCATGTCTCTTTCCCTTCAGCTCATCCTACATCCCACCTAGTTAACTTCTGGCATATCATCCCTCGTAAAGGAAAGGCCCCTATCGGCCCGTTTGTCCTAGTGAAGGACCTCTTGCTCTGTCTCACAAGTTATGTATATTCGATCCGGGCTTTGTTCTATCACTCCCCTCTTCGCTTTCCAAACTCTCCCTTTTTGAATATTTTTGTTTGGAACATTAGAGGTTGTAATGATGGCTCTGAACTCCAGGAAATTCTGTAATTTGTCAATGATAATAAGTTTTTTGTGTGTGGTCTCTTGGAGACATGTGTTTCTTTTAATAACCTCAGTACTATTCTTTCTCGTTTTCCCCTCGTGGAAATTATTCCACAACTACTCATCTTACCGTAATGGGCGCTATTAGAGTAAAACCAGGCCAGGCTTTAAACTTGCCCCTAGATTGCCTTCGAGTTAAATTATCGGCTGATTTAAGTGTAGATACTAAAAACAAATAACACAAGAGATTTACATGGTTTGGTCATAAAGACCTAGTATACCGGGGCTTGAGAGAAGTTTCATTATATTGGGAAGGTTACAAGACAAAAAGTGAGAAAGCTTAAAGCTTTTCCATATTACCGAACTTGTCTTTCTAGCGCGATTCAAACAATATTTATAGAGGGAATCCGCAACAATAAGATTTCCAATATCTATTTTATGCCAATTATCCGACCAGGAATCTCGATAGGATCTACGAGACGGTTAAATCTAGAAGATCCTTTATGGTAGGAGATCTATGGACCGAAAGAATTGTGAGAACATCTCGAAGATGATTCTTGAAGATATTAGATACAACTAGGCCTCAAGCATCCCCACACCCTACTGTGGGCCGGGATCCCAGTGTGGCAAAAACATGTGACTATCTTTACCTTGGCACATGCACCTATCATTTTTGAAGTAAATGCTGAAAGTAAGGTTGTTGAAACCTAGAGACCTTGTTGTAAGTAACAGTAGTTCCTATATAATTAAGAAATCTAAACTAAAAATAGGAAAGTTTATATTTTTATATGGAATTAAATGATCTAATTAAAGATGGCAATAAACAATTAAATAAAACCAAAATAGGAAATAAAGGTTACAAATTTAACTCTAAAAAAAGCAACATGGATTGATCTGCTAACCTTCTCTATCAAGTTCTAATAATAAACATTTTCCTAATTTTGCAATAAACTCAGGAACTATAAATAATTCGCTAACAACAAAGTTCAAGGAATCTTGCATAGTCGAGACACCTAGTAGCGGGCTAAGCCCTAATCATTTAAAATCAATCACATAAAGGTCAAGTCCTATTTGAGATGTATTACCCTCTAGGCAAATCATGCTTCCAGTCATAATTCAGTTTTAATGTTTATGTCTTATTCCCTAACTGAGCTCGCGCATGTTGATTAGGGAACTACAAAGAAACTTTAATAATTAATCAGAGGATTAAAGAACATGAAGAACTAGATTTAAATTACAACATTGAGTTAGGGGAAACATTCCATAGAAACTGAAAGATCCGGTTCATGTTCCCAATCTGGGAAGCTAATATAAGTACACTAACTTAAACTAAAAGCGGAAAAAGCAAAGGAAGAACACATTGAATGGATTAGATAGAAAAGGAAAGTGAAAACTCCAGCGAGATGATCCCTACTTTGCCTTCCTTTGTCATGTGTAAGGGTACAATATTCCTCCTCAACACAGTGTTGTGCTGTTGACAATGGTGAAATTGTGTGTGTGATGTGTCGAGAGGCAAAAGCCTCTGTGTGGAGGCGTGGAAACATGGGTCCCCCAACCCCAATCTTTTATTAAATAGTAGTGATCAAATTCAATATTTTTCTTATCTTATTTTCTCAAACATAGTGTATTCCCTCTGCTCTTTTAGTCACATCTGGACATGTGTCAAGACCTATAGGTTTGTACGCCTCTGTAATGTCCGCACACGATTCCCCTAGTTTGTAACTCTCGGCATGTGTCTCAACTAGCATGTCTGGACAAGATAGTTGTAACTCTTGGGGTGTTTCCAGCCTAGCAAGTCCAGATGCAGGGTCGAACACAACTTCAACAGGGTTTAGAGTCATCGTTTTTGCTCTGACTTGCTCTGGTTAGTTGTGTTGTAATCCTTAAGCAAAGAAGAATGAAATTCTAAGAATTTAACCTATATTTGACACATAAAATGCATAAGCTTTCATCTTTTAACACATCTTAGAAATAATATATGATAAGTGAGAAAATATTCCCGAACTACTATGAATAATAGGTGTGTTGATGCTATTTTGATCGGCAAACTCAGTTCAATACTGAAGCCTATTTTAAGACCAGCCTGAAGCGAAGTCTATCAGTCTTGAACTGACGAACAGAGAAGAAGATAGAATATTTAACAAGATTTTATCTACCTGTTAAAGATAAAATCTTGAACGATAGATTCTCACACGGTTTTTGTATCTATATAAGTGGAAGAAAATCTAGGTCAAAAAGAGGTGATTCATTCAAAAGAGTGAAAGAAAAATACATTGTAATTTTGCTGAGAACAACAGTACGGGTGAAAATAGAGAAAAACAGAGAGAGAGAGAGAGAGTGAGATTGTAGAGTCAATTCTAGGTGAGTTTTGCTGCTGATTTCATTGTAAGTAACTTGAGTTCAGAACTCCAGTTACGTGTGACTTATGTCAAGATAGTGTTCTTGACGTGAGGGTTTGTATTAGCTTTGAATACGTGATTGTGTAACCATTGTTATACGTGATTATAATAAAGGTTCTACCTTTATGCTATTCTGGTCTTCCCTTCTTTCTCCCTATTCATCCTTAATTTTGAACTCAGATCATCGACACCTTTAAAGTTGTAGACTAGCACCGATAACTAGGAATTTTACAATTGGTATCAGAGCAAGGTAACCCTAAACGTAGAAGAAACTTCTTCAGGGTTGATCGTGATGAATTCCTACTATGTTAAACCCCCAAAGCTCTCAAAATTCAACTACACCAGCTGGTGTGAGCAGATAGAAGACCAGTTGATCTCCATCGACTTATAATTGTGGGATATAGTAACTGAAGGAGATTTAAGCCTAAGATTGAAGAAAATGGAGTTTCAAAAGAAAAACCAAGGTCTAGCTGGAATGAGAATGATAACAAGATGATTAGCAAAAATAGACAAGCATGAAGAGTCATTATGTCGTCGCTGTCAGACTCAGACCAACAGAAAGTACTGGGATTGCGCACTGCCAAAGAGGTATGGGATTTTATTAAGACGGCATATGCTGGAACTGATTCTGTTAAAAAGGCCAAAGGTAAACTACTCAAAATACAGTTCGACAATTTCAAGATGATGGAAGGAGAGACACTCTCACAAACACTAGAAAGATTCGACAAGATACTCTGTGAGTTCAAGACTATTGGAGAAGTTCTCTCAAATGATGTTGTTAATAAGAGATTTCTCGATACTTTGTCTAAAGAGTGGTTAAACTTCTCTACTCTATTGGAATATACAAAGGATTTATCAGAATTATCCTTTGAAGAACTGAGTTCAGAACTCATGGTTTATGAAGGAAAGATGAAAGGAGAAATAGCTACTTCGTCAGCACCAATCAATGATTCATCCCTAAAAGCACGTGACACGGCAACAGAGTCAGAGGATGACGACTTTGATATAGATAAGGAAATTACCTCAATGGTAAATCGCATCCGGAGGTTATTTAGTAGTCAACAAAGGTCAAACCAACAGTGTAAGTCAAAGAAGGGACAGAATACATGTTTTAAGTGTAACAAGCCAGGTCACGTTGTCAAGGATTGTCCTCTCCACCAGAAGGACAATTCTTAGCAGAAGATTAAGAAACACACAAATACAGCTGCTGGTGCATGGGGACGGGATATCTCAGATACAGACTCAGAACCCGGGGAGTACGTGCAGATGTGTTTCACGGCAGTTATTTACGAAGATGATGACATCAATACTGAGTATAACATAAAGGAGAGGATACTCTTGAAAAAGAAGAGAAATTTATAAAGTTAACCTCTACACTCTCTGAGATAAAATTCTTGAAGAATCCAGTATGATACTGAGATTAAAGAACTCAGGGCTAAGGTGGAAAATTTGTGTCAGTCTTCGACTGAAAGCAAAACCTTTGTCATTGAGAGTCTAGATAAGCCAAGGATTAACTTTGTAAGTCCTTTGGAAACTAGAATTCTTACTCTTCCTTGTTGGGCACAGGAAGAGATAATTTCTCTTTTGGATAGCAACAAATCACTAAAAACAGAATGCAAAACACTTTCAGACATGGTAGCCAAGGCAAATCGAAAGTTATAACTTCAGACACCTAGTAACCGGGAAGGCGAATTTGAAGCAAATAATGCGGACTAATAACTCAGACAACTGCGGCTTGGGATATAAGTCCGAAACACACTCTCAGTCTATGACTAAGAAGTTACAGACTGGAACTATGAGACAATAGCCAAGATCACACTCATGCCGATACTGCCACCAGCTAGGACACAAGGTTAGATGGTGTCCCAAATTGTTGAGAAAACAATTGCGTGAAAAATCATCAAGGCAAAACTCATTCGAAATCAAAAGCTTGCACACTAAAAGGTGGGTTCCTATCAATCACTATAAGTCTGAGTCTACAACTGAGATCAAACAAGTTTGGGTACCAAAGTCAAGCCGGCCCTACCAGACTCGTCAAGAACGCACCTCACCTTTCAGAATTATCATCTCTTTCCCAGTGATCTGACCATGACGCACTACTACCCCCTATGGAGGGTAATATTTCGGCATAAGGGGGGTCTATCTAAATATGGTCTAACTAAGAAGTCTAGATCCTAGAAATTTGCCATTCTGTGGAGGGTGAAAACCTGTTATTCTTGGCATCCCTCAAATACCTACTAAATCATCCATCTTTCCCAGAAAGCATAAGAGGGAGTGTAAGTGAACACTACACCCGCTCTCAATGGGCCCCACGTGGACTTATGCCTCTATAAGGCGGAATTGACTAGAGTCGCCACCTAGTTTGACCTAAGAATACTAGGAAGGAAGGGAAGGAGGGTTCTAAGAACCGTTGGTTGACTATGAAATTATTGCCTATGGATGGGACTTATCTAGTCATTTGCAGAGATTCTATGTGGGTTCACACTGGGTTACCCCCCTTGGAAGTGGCAGCGACCACGACTTCGGATTGGTGCCTGAGGAAACCTCGGTCTCCAATTGTCGGGATTACCTTCTTTCAAAACCTTGTTAGAGAGATTCATTTCAAAAGCCATAAGGGTAGGATAGAAAGAGAGTGGAGTGTGGAGAGTTGATGAGGCTATCTTTTCTGCCAAGCTAGCGCCAAGAAGAGGAATTAATGAATTCGAATGAGTATGATAGAATAGGAGTATTTTGAGAGTTTGAAGAAGTCGAGGGTTAGTGGGAGTCAAAGGGGATTTGGATGTTTAACAGACATAAATGTCACCCTAGAGTTGGGAAAGGGGTTTTTTGGATTGGAATGGGGTCGCACCCTATGTGGGTTGCCTACGTACTCAACTTTCTGTTGAGACCAGACCTTACGTAGTTCAGAGTTTTGGGTTTTAGAAGCTGAGGGTTTTTGAGATGATTGATGTGTGGGATGTTGTAGTTTGTGAGACGCTCGGGTCTATGAGACATTTGAAACCTTAAGATGTTGAAGTCTGTGAGACGCTTGGGTCTGTGAGACGCTCGGGTCTGTGAGACGCTTAGGTTTGTGAGACATTCGAATCATTAGAATGACAAAATCTGTGAGACACTCGGGTCTATGAAACATTTAGAGGGAAATTGAAATTGAATTGAAATCAAAGTTGAATTGGATTTGAACAAATTTTGATTTGAGTTGGAATTAAATTGAGATTGAGATTGAATTGGAGTTGGATTGATTTTTTATTGGAATGGAATTGAATTGAATTGGAGTTTACAAATCAAGTTAAATTTGGGTTGAATTTGGAATTGAATTGGGATTGAGTTGAATCGATTGATTTGAGATTGAATTGGAGTTGGATTGATTTTTTTATTGGAATTGGAATTGAAGTTGGAATCAAATTTGAAATTGATTTGGAATTTGATTGAAATTGAATTGAAGTTGATTGTTAATTGTAATGAATTAGGCTGAATTGAAGTGAGTTGGGTTGAATAGAAATCAAATTGAATTAAATTGTGATGAATTGGGTTGAATTGGGCTTTTTGATTTGTGGCCTGAAGTGAGTTTCTTGAATTGGGCTGACGTTGAAAATGGGCCCGGGTTTGTTTTGGGCCGAAGATGGTTGATTTTGGACTTGTGACTTTTGAAATGAATTGCTCTTCATTTTTTATATACATAATTTTATATGTGTTTTAAGGTTTAGGGTGTCACCTTGACCAAGAATGACACATGACCCATTAATTAGTGCCAAGGGACTCCCACTATCCTAATGGCTTGGACCTAAGGGCATAACTAGAGCTTAGATAGTAAAGTTTTGTACAATGGAATGAAACAAAATTTGCAATGGAGCTAGATATACGATATACACACATATAACACAGAGACAATCATATCAAAATCACTAAAGACACGGTGATTAATCAAATCAAATAATAATAACAACAGACTGAATAAACAAATATGTTCACAGTTATTCAAGTGAAGTACACAGTAATAGCAGAATAAACATGGAGATTGATAATGAACATGGCAAATCAACAAAGATTGTAGTAGAAAGAAAACAACTAGCAAATTCAATTATTGTTCAGAGTTGTTGATTACAAGAAATTAAAATCAAACAAGTTATTAAGGTTAAACAAGTTGACCTCAAATTGAAAGAATCAAAATTATATAGAATATGACTTCCAAACCATATTATGTGCAAGGGGCAAACAATGGTGCTAGAAAAACTGATACATATTATTGATCATGACCAAGAAGAGGTTCAAGTGATAGAAAACCAACCTACGGGGTGGCCTGCCCCCGGTTTTACATTTCAAACAAGTATGAGAAAATTTCCCGAGCCGAATAGGGTCATACGATCATAATCTTGCCTCAGTCATGTGCAATCAGCAACATATCTCATCCAAATAGGGAGCAACCATGGCATGGCACCTAAGAGTTCACATATACAGCCCACATGTAAAGCGAACATAGCCAACGCCGAAGAGAACACATGCACCTCGATCAAGAAAAAGATCGAAAGAGTTAAAAGATGGGGAAAAGCTAACTTTATCTTGAAACATCATACATATGAATGAACTTTACAAAAAAAATTAGCATCTGCCAATAACCACGGAGGGCCCGAGTCAACCACAGTAACATTGAAAGAGACGAGCAGGATTTTAAGTCAAAACGCAAAGCTGTCATCACCGACATCAATAATAAAAGGGGACCTAAAGCAACTTAAAGGGCAAGCAAAATTCCTAAACCATGTCAAAAGCACGGAGGGGCAAATTCCTCGCTGAAACGAACAACTTCCAAACCAATCGAAGTATGAAGGGATATGATTAATGCTTAAATGAGCAATTCTCAAACGAGCAACATCGAGCAAATGGGATAAATGGAGGGCATAAAACAAGTGTAATTTCCAGCATAATACGTAAAGGGGAAATTCTCAAGCATAAATTATAATCAAGAGTACTCGTGGGTTTCCATAAACAGGTGTAATTTTTCCGTGCCTGGTGCGGTCAAATTTCAAACCCGATGTCATGTCCCGAGGCTACTGTACGTCTCGAGATATGCAATAGACAGCGAAACAACATATGATCATACAGTAACGCAAAACAAATTACAGATGGAGAAATCAAATTCCCGGACAAGTTGGAGTCGACATCAGCATGCTACATTTGAATCAATCACTGGAAGTGAAAAAATTAACATAACCAGTAAGAAAACAACAACATACTATTGGGGGCGTTAAAACAGAGAAAACACAAACCCACGAATGAGGAGGTTAACATTCACAATTCATCATTAATCATGTCAACGAGAGGAAGGCTTGGAGAAGTACCCCAACTTTCAAGCAAATACTGGTTTCACTGAGATGGTGATTAGAGTTTAAGAATAATTAACCAAGGCTTAAACCACCTTTTTTGTCGTTCATATCCGGTTACGGTTGACCCAATTCTTTGCGCGGATAGTATAATGAAATGAGGAATATTTAAAAAGAAGAAAAGAAAATTAAAACCAAGACACACCATATGAACAGAGAAATACAACCTTGAATCCAAGAGATGTGAGTGGGGATTTTGTGAGTTCTGTTGTTTTTAGTTGTCGTGTAGAGCCATGGAGCAAACATTAAAAAAAATGACTGGAGCTGAAGAAGAATGAGGAAGAAGATGTCCCTTGTCTTGCCGGCCAGGTTGCAAAATTACCATCGTGAAGAGAATGAGCATGGCGGTGGAGTAATTTTTTTATTGGGTTCGTTTGGGGACAGCTGCTGGGGGCTGCTGTTGGGTCCTGCTGCTGGAAATTGAGAAGCTGTTTGCTGATGGTTTTGCAGAAGCTGTCAGCTGATAGTTTTAGTGTTTGGTGGAACGTCTGCTGATGGTTTTAAAAAGCAGAGACAATTGTTAGTTCCTGCTGCTGAAAATTGAGAAGCTGTCTGCTGATGATTTTGCAGAAGCTGTCAGCTACTGGTTTTGGGTGTTTGGTGGAAGTCTGCTGATTTTAGAAATTGAGAAGCTGTCTGCTGCTGGAAGTTGTTCCCCAAACGAGGTCATTGACAGTTTGGTTGCAAAATAAAAGTGTGGATAGAATGAAAGGCTGCACTGATTGTATTGTTCCCGTTTTGCCAGTCGGGTTGCAAAGTAGCCGTCGGAAGTGAATGAAAAAGGGGCGAGGTATGTATGTTCTTATGGTTGCAAAATTACCGGTTGAAGAGGATAATGAGATGAGGTCGATGCGTGCTCCTTGTACGCCAGTTTGATTGCAAAATTACCGGTTGGAGAGGGTAAAGAGAAGTGGTGGATGATGGCTAGAGTAACTTCCTGTTCAACAGCGGTATGTAGATGAGAGTGAAGAGAATGCAATAGAGGGAGTATGTATGTTCACTGTTCGTCAGTTTTAGGGTGCAAAGTTGTCGTGGGAAGAGAGTGAAGGTAAGCCATGGGTGTTTGTTGTTTACTAACTGGGTAGTAAAATCACCGGGAGTGACGTGAGTAGACAGAGCAGATGGTTCCTTGTCGCCAGCTTTGGGTTGCAAATTACCGTGAGTGAGAAAAGTGAAGGAGCGGAAGCTGGGTTCCTGAGCATGAGGAATGAAAAAGAGGGCATGGATGTATGTTCCTTGTTCCGTCAGTTGGTTGAGCAAAATTATCAGCATGGAGAGAATGCAAGGCAGAGTATGTATGTGCTTGATTTGCCCATTGGGTTTGTAAAAAGAAAAAAAAACGAGAGGGAAGAGATTGACAAGAGGCGGTAGCATGTATGTTCCTATCTTCGCCAGCTTGGGTAGGCCATATTACCGTGAGAAAGAGGTGAAGAGAGGGCATAGCATGAGTGTTTTTGCTCTCGCCAGTTTGGTTGCGAAATAGAGTAAATGGAGAGGATGAAGGAGATGTAGAGCTGTATATTTCTTGTTCACCAGTTAGGTTGCAATTTTGCAGGTGTTGAAGAGACTAAAGGCAGCAGATATGTACATTCCTTTGTCCTCCGGTTTGGTTGCAAAATACTGTTGTTGAAGAAACTGAAGGCAACAGACATGTATGTTGCTTTATGCATCGGTGAAGAGCAGTGGCGTAGGTATTATGTTCCTTGTTGCCAATTTTTTTGGTTGCAGATTACCGTGAGTCAAGGTATGAAGAAGCAGAACGTGAAGAGGATTAGAAAATTGGTTGTGTTGGGAGCTTCAAAAATATCTTGGGATTGGGACTTGATGGCTGGTTATTTTTCATTGGGGTTTTATGCGGCTTTTATAAGTAAGTGGTTTAGGGTTTTGCTTGGTGTCTAGGCAAGGCAAGAAAGAAAACAGTATATACAAAAAAAGAAAGGAAAGTTAACTTACATGCATCAGGATTTGAAATCGAGACCAATGGTATACTCCTTGCAAGTAGTGACCAATTATGCTGCTAACTGAATTCAACATTTGAAGGTTGGAAAAATCATATACCTTGCAGTTTGACATGAGTAAACTTCACTAGGCAGACATTAAAGTTATAAAATGAAAACACAGAGTAAGATTAAAGGTTTAATCTATAAAACGAACCGTTTATTTTGAAAGGACACAAAATAATAACATATTGATAATGAAACATATAAATAATAATAATAAAAGAAATTAACAAAAGAAAAGACACATAAAATGATGGGAATACACCGAAATTACAATGAGAAGAAAAAAAACGTAAAGAAAAAAGAAGCAAATACTAGTGAATAAAATGCCATTAAAATGACAATAAATGAGATGAATTAACAACAAGTGAATAAAATAAAATAACAGGAAATGATTTTACAAACAAATGAAGTAGATCAAAATAAAATATGATAGTGAAATAAGTAAATGAACAAAAAGGGACGGGTTTGGAGACGGATGCTTTGAAAATTGATTTAGAAAATTTGTCATAAAATAACAGTTTCATTTTGGTATGCACATAAATATGTTCCGAAAAGAAAGACAACGACCCTCTTATTTTAATAATTTTATGAATTTTGCTTTAAGGGGTGAGAATTTTTGGTGTCTACAGATGGCTCCCCTTGATAAAATTCTACAAGCCCTTGTAGAATTGGATCAAGGTTGAAAGGGCGCCAAAAATTCTCACTACGAATTTGTGGTGCACTAGGATGCGACTGTGAGTGTATGATTGTAAGGGTATGATGGGAAAGTTATATGATGATCGGATGCACGAGGACTTATTACGAGCCTCAACTGGACCTCTTGACATCCAGCTTTAGGACTTATGACGAGCCTAGAATGTAATTGAATGTAGGAGGACTTAGGAGAGCCTCTACTATACCTCTTGACATCTAGCTATAGGACTTATGACGAGCCTATAATACTTTGATTTTATACCGTACTAGTAGCGTAATAGCTGCCTAGCTGGTGGGCATGAAATGATCTTGCACTAGTAGTGTAATAGTTGCCTAATGAAGGAAAAACGGCAGGACCGCACTAGTAGCGTAATAGCTGCCCAGTGGGTTATGAAGTGAGCGATCTCGCACTAGTAGCGTAATAGCTGCCTAGTGGAGGAAAGACGACGGGACCACACTAGTAGCGTAATAGCTACCTAGTGGGCTACGAAGTGAACGATCTCGCACTAGTAGTGTAGTAGCTGCCTAGTGGAGGAAAAGATGGGGACCACACTTGTAGCGTAATAGCTGCCTTGTGGGTTATTGTAACGCCCCTATTTAACATATTTATAGCGAAAATAAAATACTAAAGACATACAGACCATCGGGTTCTAAACACCCTGCACCAAACCTCAACAATTACAACTTAAAGATTACAACTGTCACGGCCTGAACCTCGAAAAAACTTAACAGAAATAAAACACCTAAACTCTCTACAACACCTAATCCCATCCCAATCACTCGTTCTCTTCGTGGCCACCTGTAAAGTAACTCGTACCTGCAAGATAAAACCAAGCAGCCCACCCCGAGAGGGGTGGGTCAGTTCCCTGGAATGGAACTGGTACGATCCTCCAAAATAAACTTATAATACAACCCTTAAATAAATAATAGCAGGAAAACAACCTCTTAAACCACACAGAGGAACAAGGCATTTCACAAATCACCAAATCAAGATAACAAGTTAAGAATAAAGATAATAACAGAAAAGTAAAGTTAGTGAAACAAAACCACATCATGTGTTAGTGAACATCCAATGCCTTAGTTAAACCCAATTCCCATTAGTAGTAGAAAGACTCAGATAGTCACAAAGGACTAGGAATGAAAAGATAGATCCAAGAACCAATAACTCATGAGTGGAATAAATCAACTGGGAGAGATGGCCCCCACCGCCAAGTACGTCCTTTTAGGACAGGGGATATACAGCCCCTCACTGTCTACTACGTCCCTTTTGGGATAGGGGATATACAGCCCCTCACTGTTACCATTGAAGACGCGCCCACGTCGAAACCTCAAGAACCAGCTCATGGATGAAACGATATCCAGAGTCAAAAGAAGAATTTACCAAAATTGACCTTTTCCAAATTCCCGCTAGATCACTAACTACCAGAGCAATACCAAAACATTCAGTCCTACAGAGTGCAGAAGCGTAAACCCTAAGCAGTCAATGTCTAATGGAACAACCAAATAGAAGGAACCAGTACCCATGTAAGTTTCACATTCAAGGCTCAGTTAGTCACACAAGATGAGTTAGTCACACAACCAATCCCTTTTAGAAATTCCTCTTAAACTCAGTTAGCGTTTTTCGAAAACGTCTCATAAGTCGATCAGCAAAAAGTATCGAAGTACGAGAAATCATACCTGGTAAGTGAAGAACAGTAACTAACTTGAATGAGTGATTGCCCAATAGTAACGTATAATTAAGGTGTCCCAAGTGTCGACTAGTTAAGGGACTCATAAACTAAACAACCTTCTTTTCTTACCGATTAATAG
Source organism: Limonium bicolor (assembly GCA_023374045.1). Taxonomy (NCBI): domain Eukaryota; kingdom Viridiplantae; phylum Streptophyta; class Magnoliopsida; order Caryophyllales; family Plumbaginaceae; genus Limonium; species Limonium bicolor. The sequence continues at coordinate 107,441,424 of CM041782.1, read as the reverse complement.
TTCCAGGTTTACCACTATTCTCTCACAAAGGTTTGGGCTCGTTTTTGTTAGTTATTTCCTTTGTTAGGCCCATTTCGTTAAATTTGGAATGATGTAGGATTTATCCCTGAGAGTGGCCCAAACTCTCTTTGAATTGTTTAAGTGGGCTTTTAAAGTTCATAGACTTGGGCTTAATAGGTTAACCCAAGACCGTGATACGATTATGTTGTATAATTAAACCCTTAAGTCAATAGTGACTATTTAATTACACACCGACTAAAACCTAAGGTTTAACATATATATATATAGTCTACTTATTATAACTATCATAAGGAATATTATTTTCCTCATCTATTTTAATGTATTTATATACATATATATTTATATATATCTTTATGTATTAAGATTTATCCATAACATTTTTAGGAAATTTTATTGTATCTAATTATGTTAATAACTTTTAGGCATACCACAACCGATATATGGTTTATAAAATAAAGTGTTCCCCTTATATTTATTTAATATATATATATATATACGTATACCCATATTAGAATTTAATTAAGACATCCCCTATGTAACTTATCGTATTTAAACTATCTTATTAGTACAACATTTAACTGCATTCCAGGTATGTTTCATAAAGTATTTCTTTAACTATATCTTAGGATACTAGCTCTTATAATATTTAGTTATTATAAGTGTTAATTTTTAGCTCCCTACTCTAAGTTACTACTTTATTCCCTTTTTATATATGTGTAAATATATATATATATATATATATATATATATATATATATATTCCTTAGTTTTAATTAAGAATATTAACTCCCATGTAATATAATAAATAAAATGTAGAATAATTAAATTCCTTGATTTAACATATTTCTATTTTAATTCTACCATATAAGTATATATGCATATATGTAAATAATTTCACTTCTCATAAAAGCTAATACCCCAAACATTTATAAACTTACTATTATAAAATGTTAATTAAGTTCCCCTTATTTTCCCCAGCTTAAAAAGTTTATTAACAAGCCATACTTTAATTTTTGGTTACATTAAAAACCATATATTATAAGTTATTCTTATGAAAAACTCACAAACACAATTTTTAAAACCATTTACTATTGCCCAAAAATTCCCAAATTTAATATACAGTAACTATAACATTTTATACATATTATAAAAATTTTATTTCATAAGAATATCTCTATAATATAACCAAATAATTCTAGAAAATCCGTTAATTGCAAAAATCATAACTTACGTTTAAAAACTCCAAAACCATAATAATTTACATCAAAATAAACTAGATTTAATAAGGAATCTATGGTTAAAATTTCAAGTCAAAATACATTCGGGAAGGCCATTAACTAAATTCAACAAGTTAGAGCTAAATTCGGAAATATTATAAACTTAAAACATTCTTTAATAAACACGATCCAATCTCGACCGTCCAATCTTTTAAAACGCGATCGGACGGTCCCTGAAAGCCCAGTTCTTCAGCAAATTCCAAATCGAGCTCGAGTACTAAATCGACAATATCTCACAATCTACAGAACCAAATTGAGTGATTCTTGTTTCTATGGTTTCGAAATTCAATTACGGTTCCATTGATACTAATTTCGCTAGCTATAATGCAGGATTCATCCGTTTTCGAATTCGGTTTCGAAGTTAGGGTTTATTTTGGTTTCCGAAAACAAATCTACCAAATTCACTCAATCTAATGCTTAATTGATGCAATTGGAACATGGTTTTGACCGGTAATGTAATATAGATTAGCAAGGTTGAAGGAATTTGAAGGAAACTTACCGGAATAGCTTGAATCGAAAGGATTCGAAATCGAATTCTGGAAAAACGCCCCATTTACAACCCGACTGAGTAGCCTACTTTGCAACGCTATAATTTCTAGTACAGAATGAGTTAGAACTAGTTCTTGGGCGTAATCAAAGAAGAAATTAGCGCTCTACCAATGATAGCAGAGGCAACTCACCCTAACTGCACTACACAGAAAGAAATCGAAGCTGGAAGTTGCGAGTTTACCTTGCGTTTTCTGGAAAGAAAACTATGATGTGGTGTGACGATCCGAAACTTGACACACCGTTCTTCCAAACGGTTAGGAATTGACTTTGGTCATCAACATGAAAGTTGTAGAGGGATTAGAGCTCTTCCAAACGAGCTAAAGAACATGAAATTTGGCTGAGAAACGAAGAAGTTATGGCAAGACGAAGTTACCTGAATTAAAGGAAAAAACTGGAATCTACAGTTTCGGTTTTGTAGGGTGGCAACTTTGGCTCAAATTTCTGGTTGATTTAGGACGAATTAGGTTTAGCGTGAGTTATGGTTGTCTAGAGGAAGTGTAGGAGAAGACAAAAAAAAAAGAAAGGAAAGGAAAGTTAACTTACATGCATCAGGATTTAAAATCGAGACCAATGGTATACTCCTTGCAAGTAGTGACCAATTATGCTGCTAACTGAATTCAACATTAGAAGGTTGGAAAAATCATATACCTTGCAATTTGACATGAGTAAACTTCCCTAGGCAGACATTAAAGTTATAAAATGAAAACACAGAGTAAGATTAAAGGTTTAATCTATAAAATGAACCGTTTCTTTTGAAAGGACACAAATAATAACATATTGATAATGAAACATATAAATAAAAATAATAAAAAAGAAATTAACAAAGAAAGACACATAAATGATGGGAATACACTGAAATTACAATGAGAAGAAAAAAAAGAAATTAAAAAAGAAGCAAATACTAGTGAATAAAATGCCATTAAAATGACAATAAATGAGATGAATTAACAACAAGTGAATAAAATAAAATAACAGGAAATGATTTTACAAACAAATGAAGTAGATCAAAATAAAATACGATAGTGAAATAAGTAAATGAACAAAAAGGGATGGGTCTGAAGACGGATGCTTTGAAAATTGATTTAGAAAATTTGTCATAAAATAACAGTTTCATTTTGGTAAGCACATAAATATGTTCCAAAAAGAAAGACAACCACCCTCTTATTTTATTTATTTTTATGAAGTTTGCTTTAAGGGGTGAGAATTTTTGGTGTCTACACCCCCAATCCATAAGGTTTATGAACTAGTTCCTTTTTGGTTTGGCAAAAGGGGGAAATTGGTCTTGAACGTATTCTACAACTCAGGGGGATCATTAATCAGTTCAAGACGTACAGAGTTTACCAATTAGTCTTGAATGTATACAACGATTCAGGGGGAACATTCATCAATTTAAGAAGTTCAAGACTTACAGAGTTTGCCGCATCAAAAAGGGGAAACTGTTGATGCTATTTTGATCGGCAAACTTAGTTCAATACTGAAGCCCGTTTTACGACCAGCCTGAAGCAAAGTTTGCCAGTCTTGAACTGACGAATAGAGAAGAAGATAGAATATTTAACAAGATTTTATCTACCTGTTAAAGATAAAATCTTGAACGATATATTCTCACACGACTTTTGTATCTATATAAGTGGAAGAAAATCTAGGTCAAAAAAGAGGTTATTCACGCAAAAGAGTGAAAGAGAAATACATTTTAATTTGTCGAGAACAACAGTAAGGGTGGAAATAGAGAAAAACAGACAAGGAGAGAGAGTGAGACTGTAGAGTCAATTCTAGGTGAGTTTTGCTGCTGATTTCGTTGAATGTAACTTGAGTTCAGAACTCAAGTTACGTGTGACTTATGTCAAGATAGTGTTCCTGACGTGAGGGTTTGTATTAGCTTTGAATACGTGATTGTGTAAGCATTGTTATACGTGATTATAATAATGGTTCTACCTTTATGCTATTCTGGTCTTCCCTTCTTTCTTCCTATTCGTCCTCAGTTGTGAACTCAGATCATCGACACCTTCTGAGTTGCAGACTCAGCACCAAAAACTAGGAATTTTACAAGGTGTTTGTGGGTGCCCGACAACGGGGCGGGACCATCACGGACCTGAATGTCGGTGGCCACTAACTCATCTGGTGTATAGACGCAACCACACCCAGAAATCTCAAAAAAGGGATTGGAGCGAGGAAGGGGATAAAAGGGGGAGGAAGCACCCTAGGGAGGGGCCGACACCACCAAATGGGAACCCGGCGATAGGGCGGCGCCACCACGGAGCTCAATTCTAGTGAATGAAGAGTAGTGGTTCATGTGGTTAGCAAACTCTAGAATAGTGGGGATACGATGAAGAAATAAAAAAAGAGGGGGAATATGGTTTGCACGCGTGAAGGCGCGTTCTTAGCGTCTAACGAGCATAAACTTCAATTTCTTGTTTTTCTTGATCTATTTGGAGCTTGATACTTTGTATCCTTATTTTTTGTTGATATTTGCAACACATTTGTATTATATTACATTTTTTTTAAATGCCGGTAAATTTTACATTTAGTGATATAGGATTTTTTATATTAATTAGGATCCAAAATTTTTATTTATGATATAAAAATAGTTTTACCCGAGTATCGCCCAATCCACCCGTATCACCCGTTGAACATGGATGGATGGGTGGATGATGAATGGAGAATAAAAGGGTGATGAATGGGTGGAAGATGGATGATGTATCTGGGTGATGGATGCGGGTGATGCATCACCTGACTCGTACCTGATCCACTGACATCCGGTTATTAGCCGGGGGTGATTGAGGAGTAATCATTTAACCTGCTAGTCGACTACAAAACTAAAGTCTAGTCTTGTTATGCCCCAATTTTTTTTTGTTTTTTTCTGATTCGCAAGGGAGCTTAATAACATTCTTATCTTATTTTAGTGAGAGTATGTCATCTGTGTTATACTTCCTACGTTAGAAGGAAGGAGGGATAATCATGCCCTTTTGGTTTGTTATTAATTAAAGAGTTAGAAAACTGAACTCCCTTTTATTATTTCCTAACTCTTATTTTTCCTCCTTCTCATTTTGATTTCTTGTTCATTCCCTCACGACAGTTTTCCTTCCATCTCCTCACAACTCCTACTTTGTAAATCAATTGATCATTCTATGTTCTAGCTTCGTTGTTGCTGATCCGAGTCCGTAGATCTCGAGTTGGGGATTCCAAGTTGATAGTCGTATCTCATTTCAGTTCTTCGCTCCTCTTCTGGTTCTGTTCTCCTCCCAATTTGCTCGAGCGTTCGTGAATTCTAGTGGAGGTTCAAGTAGAGATTTGGGGAGCAATCTTTGTGGAGTATGTAGAAATTTGTTTTGCTTCGGATGAGAGGTAGGTGGTGGATGGATTCGGTTGTGGGTTCACCCATAGAGATTTCCGGTATTGTATGTTTTCCGTATATGCTTATGTGCTTCTCTGATTTTTGAGGCTTCTAATCTGTTTCTAAGTTGCATTTTCAACGCGTTAGAACCTTGTGGAAAGTGTGTTTGGAACTGCTATATTGTTATGAAAGATTATGCATTAGCTATGGGGAATTATGGAGTGGTTTTGGTTCTGGTTCGACATTGATTTTCTATAGTTTTTGAAGTGTCCGGACTTGCATCAGGACATGTCGTTTGGATGTGGCTTCGGATGCTTTCATTTTTCCTTGTTTTGTGTTGTGTCCGGACGGTCTAGACATGTAAGTTAGGACATGAAGCGAGGATGAGTTCTGGGTTTACATTTCAGACTTTGTCTAGACTTGTAAGCCCAGACACAAGTCCGGACACCCTTGTATGTATTTCTTGAACCTTGTCTGCATTTCTCTCCTTGGCGTGTGTCCGGACACATGCTTGTTTTTGCGTAACTTCGTCTGAGCTCTATTTTGATCGTTGTTTATGGCGTTGTAATCCTCTAAGTGTGTACTATCTATTTTGATGTGTTTTAACTTATGATTATGAGAATTTTCATTTTGAAAGTCTTCGTTAAGTTTCTAATCTATGTTTGCTCTGAAAGAGCATTTGAGGTTCCATTATATGTTTGGCTTTTGTATTCATTCATCAGTATATGAATTCTATTCTGTTTAATACATCTGATCTGTTTGATAAGCTTCTGGCTCCCGTTCTGTTCTGTTAAATGATTCTGCTCTATTTTGCAAAGCTTCTATTTTAGGGACCTAGGTGTTTAGTTTTTGAGCCTTGGATAGTCGGGTCGGGCTGTCCTGTAGCATGTTACACAAGAACTCCTTCTGTTTTGTTCCTCGGGTTCCCTTATGTCCTGTCTCTCAGGGCACCTTGGATGTTTAGTGATCGACGGGTCCATAGTTGTCTCTACGGCTTCAGTATGGGATCTTTGGATCCATAGGGCCATGGTGTTGCCCTTCTGATGTGTCAGCTGGTGCCTAGGGTCCCACCGTTGTTTTGTTAATCGTTTCATTCCGAACTCCTTTGTCTATTGTCTGCTTTGCTATGATTTAAGACTTCGGCTCTATTTTCTCAGCTTTTGCCTCTCTTCTGATTTGATAAATTTCTATTCTATTACTGATCCTCTTCTTTTCTAATTTGATAAAGTTTCATCTTTTGTTGGTTTTATGCTTCAGCCTCTAATATGTTTTGTTAAGCTTATGTATATGTACGTATATGTTCAGTTATTTGTTTTAAGCATGCCCAGATGATAAAGTCTACTGCTTACTGAGTTGTGGTTTGTTCACCCCGATTATATTAAAATTTTGCAAATTTAAGCTTCCTTTAGATATTCGGTTTTGCTGTTAGATTGGATTTTTCATCTTGTATTTATAACTGTGGCTTGAGGCCCTTTCAGTAGTTTGTGTTTGTTATGTATTTTGGATTTGGCTTCCGCTCTGTATTTGTAAACGTTTAAGCTTTGTAATCATTGCTACATATTAAAAGTGTATTTTGTATTAGTTTTAGGATTCGTGAGTGTATCCTTGCGTGTCTTAGGTAGTAAGCGCACGGCGTGAAATTGTCTCTCAACCAGGGTGGTTTTGGGGTAGTTACATTTAATGGTATCAAAGCCAGGTTTGGCTTTCATTGGGTTTTATGGGTGCCTGCATGTCTACGCTTTCGTGTCATTCCTTGTTATGTGCTATGTGCTATTTGCTACGTGAATTCTCTGCTATCTGCTACCATATTTGGATTGATGTCTGGAGTCTGTTGAGTGCATCTGCTATGTGGTTGTCCGCTATCAGAGTAGCACAACGGAAGGGTAGTGCTTGTTTGTGTGTCTGATGTGTTTCGAGTCTAAGGGAGTCAGGTCCTTTAGGAAAGGATGGTCTAATGTGAGTTCAGTTGTGTGCATCAGTGATGTGTTTATATTGTGTGTTGTGTTGAGAGCTCAGATGTGAGTCAGCTGGGTGCTTCGGTAGTGTGTTGTGCGGTGTGCCGCGTGTGAGATTAGATGAGCTAGGGTGTGAGATGAGTTGTGATGTGAGATCGGGTGTGAGCTTAGTCTGTGAGTTCTGCGTATGGGTGTGAGTTTGTTTGAGAGTTCTGAGCGGTGTGATGGGAGCCCATGAGTGCTTTAGTGTGTGTTTTGGGTTGGATGTTGTGCTTTGGTTCTGAGTGGGTTGCAGTGTGAGTTCGTGAGGTGTTTAGTCCTTTGGATAGGGACGTTTTGTGAGAGTTGAGTGTTCCTTCTGTGCCTTTAGGTAGAGTCTTCGGCAATTTACTACTATGCCCTAATGACAGTCAGTCTGCAACGAGTGTGGGTGTTGCTTCTATTCCTTCAAGCTTAGCCTTCTGTAATCTTTTCCTTTGCTCACTTTGTTAGTGAATCAGCTATTGAGGTCCATGTGTTAGCTTTGGTGAGTGTTCTTTCTATGCCTTAGGGCTAAGTGTTGGTAATCTCCTATTGTGCTCTTCTGTCAGCCAGTCAGTAGTGAGTTATGAGTGTTAGCCCTTTGTGAGTTTGAGCTTCTGAGATGTGTGAGATTCTTTTGTGTGTATTAGCATTCATAGTATTCTAGCACTTGGAGTGCATTTGTTCATATTCTGATTCGCAAGGGATCTTAATAACATTCTTATCTTATTTTAGTGGGAGTATGTGATCTGTGACATACTTCATAAATTAGAAGGAAGGAAGGCTCATCATGTCCTTTTGTTTTGTTATTAATTAAAGAGTTAGAAAACTAAACTCCCTTTTATCATTTCCTAACTCTTATTTTTCCACCTTCTCATTTTGATTTCTCGTTCATTTCATCACTATAGTTTTCCTTCTATCTCCTCTCAACTCCCACTCTGGAAAGTCTTCTTCCTTCCTTGCTCTCTTCCTCTCAACTCCTTCATCTTCTAAATTAATTGATCATTCTATGTTTTCGCTCGTTGTTGCTAATCCGAGTCCGTAGATCTTGAGTTAGGGATTCCTAGTTGATAATCGTATCTCGTTTCAATTCTGCGCTGCTCTTCTAGTCCCGGTCTCCTCCTAATTTGTTTGAGCGTTCGTGAATTGGAGTGGATGTTCGAGTAGAGATTCGTAGAGTAATCATTGTGGAGTCCATAGATATTTGCTTTGCTTCGGATGAGAAGTAGGTGGTGGATGGATTGATTATGTGTGTTCGCCCACGGGGATTTCCGGTTTTGTATGTTTTCCGTATATTCTTATGTACTTCTCTGATTGTGAGGTTTCTAATATGTTTCTAAGTTGTGTTTTCGATGCGTTAAAACCCCATGGAAAGTGTGTTTCGAATTGTTATTTTGTTATGAAAGATTATGCATTAGCTATGGAGTGTGGAGTAGTTTTGGTTCTGGTTCGACATTGATTTCTACAGTTTTTGTAGTGTCTGGACTTGCGGCCGGACATGTACATACGGACGTGGTTTCGGATGCTTTCATTTTGACATGTTCTTTGTTGTGTCTGGACTTCCGTCCGGACATGTAGTTCAGGACGTGAAGTGAGGACGAGTTCTGGGTTTCAATTTCGGACTTTGTTTGGACTTGTAAGCCCGGACACAAGTCCGGACACCCTCTTATGTATTTTTCGGACTTTATCCAGACATGTAAGACCAGACAGATGTCCGGACGTTTGCTGATTTCTGCCATTGGTGTGTGTCTGGACATGCAAGGTCGGACACATGTCCGGACACGTGCCTGTTTTTACGCAACTTCTTCGTCTGAGCTCTATTTTGATTGTCGTTTACGATGTAGTGTTCCTCTAAGTGTGTACTATCTGTTTTGATGTGTTTTGGCTTATGATTATGAGAATTTTAATTTGAAAGTCTTATTTAAGTTTCAAATCTCTATCTTGCTCAAAAAGAGTGTTTGAGCTTCCGTTGTCTGTTTGCCGTTCATATCTATTCGTCGGTATACGACTTGTGTTCCATTTAAGAGTTCTGGTATGTTTGATAAGCTTCTATCTTTCGTTCTATTCTGTTAAAGGCTTCTGCTTTTTTTTGCAAAGCTTTTGTTTTGAGGACTTAGATGTTTAGCTTCTAAGCCTTGGATAGTCGGGTCGGGCTGTCCCGTAGCATGCTGTGTAGGAATTCCTTCTGTTTTGTTCCTCGGGTTCCCTTCTATCTTGTCTCTCAGCGTCCCTTAGATGTTTAGTGACCGACGGGTCCATAGCTCTCTCTACAGCTTCTGTGTGTGATCTTCGGATCCATAGGGCCATGGCGTTGCCCTTCTCATGTGTTAGTTGGTGTCTAGGGTCCCATCTCTGTTTTACTAATCGTTCTGTTATGAACTCCTTTGTCTGTTTTCTGCTCTACTCTAATTTAAGACTTCTGCTTTGTTTGCTCAGCTTTTGTCTTTCTTCTGATTTGATAAGTTTATGTTTCTATCGCTGATCTGCTTCTCTTCTAATTTGATAACATTTCATCTTCTGTCTGTTGTCTGCTTTGACCTCTGATCTGTTTTGCTAAGCTTATGTATATGTACGTATATGTTCAGTATAATTGTTTTGAGGATGCCCAGCTGATGAAGTTTGCTGCTTATTGAGTTATGGTTTGCCCACCCCTATTATATTAACATTTTGCAGGTTTAAGCTTCCTTTGGAGATTCGGCTTTTGCTGTTAGATTGGCTTTTCGTCTTGTATTAGTAACTATGGATTAAGGACCCTTCAGTAGTTTGTGTTCGTTATGTATTTTGGATTTGGCTTCCGCTCTATCTGTAAACATTTAAGCTTTGTAATCACTGCTTCATATTAAAAGTGCATTTTGTATCGGTTTCAGGATTCGTGAGTGTAGTCTTGCGAGTCTTAGGTAGTAAGTGAAATACCCCTAACCATTAAATAATTAAATAATGGGAATTAAAGGTTTATTTGGGGTATTATGAAACCATAACAAAGCACAGAAACACTTAGGCATTAAAAACGCACCTAAACTTCTTAAGGTCCAAAAACGTGCGTTAAACCGGACCTTGGGTTAACCAAGTTATATAAGCTATAAAACTCATACAAAGTCAACTAATGATCAAGATATGACCCTTAGAACATAAGTCCCAGGTTAGATTTACAAGAATACACAAAATGCACGGGAGAAAAGCTTAAGGCACAAAAAGGTCCCGAATGTCCCGGGAATGTCTCGGAAATGTGTTTTTGGTCTATATAACCCAATGAAACACCTATAAATACTCTAATAAATATGTATACTCATTAATATCACATTAGAAACTCTAAAGCCAGAGATTTACAATTTTCACAATCAATCAGATAAGGGGGCGGAAATATGGCCACTTTCCAGCACTAGACAGCACAATAATGTTCCATTAACAAGACCACTTTAACTTTAATTAAAATAAGAAAAGTAAATTACTTTATATTAAGAAAATCAAGGCTTGTCTCCTTACCTACTCCACTCCATCCTTCCCAACCGATTGAGATCTGAATTAGGAGCCTTCTACCTGCCTCATTCACGCCACCACTCAGCCATGGACAAGAGAGAACCTCTCTTGTGAAGGTAAGCTCCAAAAATGGTGATTTATGCCGTTTTCTTCATCTTTCTTTCCTCTTCCATTGATATAACTTCAAACCACTTTCTCCCACACATCTAGCACGACCTATTGTTCAACTTGAAGCTCCAAATTCGTTTGAAACTCAAAGGAAAGGAAGAAGAGTAAGGTAAGAATACTTATTAAGGTAAAAATGTGCTTTAACCACATACCTCTTCTTCCTCTTCATTACCGTTTGTATTCCTTAGTTTTTCTAGCTCCTTATCTTGTTCTCTTCATATAAAAATCAGTGGAGAACCCCACATCTTGAAGGAGGATCTAGATCTAAGCCAAAGACCACATCTTAGCTTGTTTCGGTAATGGAAAAATACACCTTATTCTCCTTTGTTGTTACTGGTTTTCTTCCTCACTTTGGATGGCGTTATAACACCTTTCTTTTGCTTCAGTTTGGAGGCGTAAACAGCCCTTGGTTCCTCTGCATTTCTAAGGTAATTTTACCTTGAAATTAAGTACTAAAACACTTCCCATGGTTAGCTCATGCTTGGATTTTAATCATGTCCAGTTTGCGGTATAAAAACATGTAAATCAAGCTGTGGAAAACCTTCCCTAAGGTGTCGGGGCCAGACAAGGCCTTACCCTTGCTAAATCAAGGTATAAATAACTTAAAACTCCACTTTGATATATTAAGATATGTTTAAGCTTATGTATATATATTTCCGTGAGTGAACATAGGTTATATGGTCTGATTTGACCTTAGGTGGTTAAGGAAATAAGTAAATTTATCTAAGTAATTAAGTAACATAAATGTCAAATTAAGACTTTATGTGGAAGATTGGTAAATAAAGGAAAATATATGGTAAGGCCGAGAGTTATATGTATTTGGGCCATTATTGTGTAATTTATTTTATGAGCTAATGTTTGTAATAAGGCCATGTACTTTATACCATTTTAATTACGTATTTTTAGTTTAAATTAGATTTTAGGTAACAAATAAGTATTACAGTAAAGCACAGGGGTTAAAACTATAATTAAATAAAATTTGGGGGCTAAATAATAATAAAGCCGAAAATTAGGTGTTAAAAGGATTTAACATAAAAATTATAAGATTTTATAAAGTTTTGGGGTTAATTGGTAAATTCTGGAAATTAGGGGTCAAAAACCATAAATAAGGGAAAGTAATGGTCAATACAGTATTAAGGAGGTCAACCTTGACCATAGGGTAGGTTTTGACCAAATTAGATAAGTTAAATAACTTATTTAAGGTTATATAATAAGGTAAGTATTTAATTGTAACATTTTTATAACATATGGGGTATGTATGGAGATTACCGAAACTTAAGGGTGTAAAATGATATTTTAATCACCCATGGGCTATTAGGAATTTTTAGGATTTTATTGGGTTGAATTTGGAATTAAAATAAGCTATATATGTATAATATATAGTTATTATGTCATTGTCATACTTTGGAAAAGAAAATGGGGGTGGAAATGTAAATACCGAGAGTTTAGAGATAAGAAATAATATTTATAACCCTTTGGTGAAATTTGGTGATTTTGGAATAATATAAGAGTATTTAATAAGATAAGTGTATAATATATAGTTTTAATGATATTATAAAACTATATGTTATGAATTGGGTCAAATTGTAATTATAGGAAGTTGGTGGGTGGAAAAATAATTTAGAACAGATTATAATAATAAAATAATGTAAAATAATATATACCTATAGGTTATATTTATATTAAGGTTTAAAATGTTATAATATATGATATATATAACATAACATTATATATGTGGTCAAATTGTAAATTTGGAAAGTTAAAGAGGCTGGAAAATAAATAGGAACAACCTAAGGGTCTGTTCGGTTATTTTAAATAAATAACTATAGGTTATGCCTTTTTATAAAGTTAAAAATGTTATATTATATGGTATATATAACATGGTATAAAGTATGGGGTGATTTTGTAATAAACATAAAGATACGGTAAGATAATAAAAATTAGATTAAATGGATATGCCTTTTCGGCAATTAACAATAGTTTTGTATAAAAACTATATGTTATACTTTATACAAGCTAAAGATATCATATTATATGATATTGGTATATGGTATAACATTACATAATGTTATGTGGTCAAAATGAAATTATAAAAAAGTATAGTGCTGTACCGAATTTATAAAGGTTCGAAAATGAATTTTAGACTATGGTCTACAATGTTATAGATGTTTTAACAATTATGGTATTAATGTGGTTTAAATGGAATAAATATAAGTAAAGATATTCGCATTAAATAATGTGACAAACTATAAATAAATGAGATATATAAACTAAGGTATATATTGAATAAACCTTAGGAGTTGAAATTATACAACATAAAATGTTACATAATATTAAGATAATGATCTTAATACAAGTTGTAACAATATAACACAATTAATGTGAATAATCATCTAATATAAGATGATAAAATGAGACATATAATATAAGAGTTTTATAATTCATGAAACTTACCTACATTGGTAAATATATACATATGGGAGAATTATGTATATAAGGGTGGATATATATTATGGTTGGAAACCATATAATATAATGGTGAAGGTTATTACATGGAAATAGTTTATAAACTATAAGTTATGAGTTTTTGAATTCAAATGTAGTTTATTACAAGATGAATGGATTATATAATACAATGTATTATAATGGATGGTGGGATAGTAATATTATACGATAAATAATGCATGTATACATGCAACCATAGGTTATAAAATATATTATGCATGCAACTATAGGTTACAATACGTGCCTATGCATGCGATGAAACAACCGAATTAAACTTTCGAGAACGAACGAACTTATGTAAAAGCGTAACACTTATAAACTACTACGAGTTGGAAAAAATATAAAATCTTACGTTCGAAAACGTTAACTAAGACGTTCTTATTAAACCAACTCCTTTGTTAAACCGGGTATTAATACATACATTGAATAAGGAGTTTTAAGGATAACAACACCTTAATTAATAACAGTTGAAATCCGGGGATGTAGTACTGGGGTTACTAACATTATTCGGAAATACCGAGTCATTTTGTCATGTGGATTGACACCTAGCGTTCCTCGTATTTTTAGATCACGTTTCAGACATGCGCGCTCGACAAGCTTAGTGGACTACACTGTGCATCGTTGGTCTATATGTAAAGGGGTTTGATCCGGGTTGTCCTGAGGAATTCCTCGGGCTCGGATTTGTTTGATATAACTTGTGTGGTTATGTGTATGTGGTGATGTGTGTTATTGCATTAGTTAATTATGCACGAGCGTCCTACGGGACTAACACTACGTCGACTATGGATCGACTTATATAAACATACATATATTAAGTATATGATAACCTAAGTAAAACATTTAGGTACGAGATACGACAATGTCTATCTCTAGAGCGTGGATCTCGAACATGAATATGACCTAGATTACTTCTAGGTATGCGTGAGACCCATTGGACAGCTAATTAATAAATTTTATTCTCCATAAAACTAAGAGTTTATCTTAATCCCATGAGAGAATTGGTATGAGATGAGGGGAGGAACCGCGGTAGTTTACGAACTACCTTGTTGCGCATTTGTGATCACTGAGGGGTACCCGATCGGGTTCCGCTCCAGGGAATTTCCCAACGAGCCTAATTGGATCGTGGGTCAGATGGTACCTGCTGTTGGTACACGGCTACGGCCTTTATATGGATGCCTTATGAGGCAAAGTGAACGACTAGGGGCCTCCGGACCTCTGGAAATATGAGCACCTTTGGGTGTACGGGAGGACTACTATCCATTGGTAAGGTTAATACGGGTTATCCTAACATGACGCCCAACTGGTAATTTATTAAACATGGTTTGGATGGATGGGGCCTTGCAGGCCAAATAATATTAAACATGGAAACCGTTCGCTAAGGAGATTATACATAGTATTGTAATTACTCGATACGTTCGTTTATACAACTGTTGTTTGTGATATGTAATGACTGTATTGATTGGATGGATGACTTTGTGTTTATGCATGATTATTATAGTATTAATTATATCTGTAAACTGGTAAAGCATGAAACCAATCTAATAACAAGATGGTTAAAATGACTAAGTGACCAATAGGGTCCAGGCCCGGCATACTCAGCGTTTATCGTTGAGCCTTTATGGCATTGTTGCAGGTTGCTGTTCATCGTTGAAGCCGAAGTGCGGGATTAGGGTAAACGCTCACTTGTCGACGGTTATGGTTTTGGACTTAGTATGATGTGTAGGATTTATCTTGTTGTCACAGCAGTTTAGTAGTGCTGATTGGTTGTTGGATTAAGTTTCTGCTTCGTTACCCACAGGGCGAGTAACGACAGGTGACACCCGAGTGAGAGTTAATGTTATTTATTCTTCCGTTGTAAGAAGTCTTTAATTATGCTCGTGAGGGATTATTATGTGTTTATCGAGAGGGGTGTTACAAAAGTGGTATCAGAGCGGAGTACCACTCTGATGACGAGATACTAGGTCAAGATAGTGAGCTTAGGACTTGGGAAATTACGGGAAACGTTGTGAGGTATGAGACGACTTGTCTTAAACAAGATTAGGTTTAGTAACACAAATTGCGTGATATGTTAGCCTTAAAGGTAATTCAATACCCATTGGTTGTGTACGGTATATTTACCGAGTGATGATAAGACATTCTCTACTATAGATGTCAGGAGGAACTAGAGGTCGTGGTGCCGGTTGAGGTGAAGGCAGTGACCCCTCAAATCTAGGAGTTGCAGAGACGATTACTGCCGTTCTTGCACAGCTTGGTACTCTGATTGAAGGAGCACCAGCCCACCCGCCACAACCCAGGGAGACGAACTGGCTGAAGTCAGTTACCGAGACCCGACCACCTACTTATTTAGGGGAACCAGACCCCGTTGCCTTAGAGCGTTTTATAGTAGAGCACGAGAAAGCCTACAAAGCTTTACAAGTACCTGCCGACAAGAGGGTCGTCATTGCTACTTTCCATCTGAAGGATGCAGCCAGCACTTGGTGGAGGTTGGTCAAGGACCATCACCTAGCTACGCCCGACTTTACGTGGGCTGCCTTCGTTGAGCTGTTGAGGGGGAAGTACTACTTGGCACACCTCAAGCAGAAGAAGCGCCGAGAGTTTGAGACACTCTCACAGGGAGGTCTGGCCGTGGATGAGTACTACGCTCGATTCATCGGTCTGCTGGACTTCATCCCCGGAGTCGACTACTCAGAGACCATGTAGGTCGAGAAGTTTCGGGGGGGATTGTTGTTTCGCATCCAGATGGCGATGGGTGCTTCCCTCTATACTACTATCCAGGTGTAAACATGAATGCTATTAATTCTTTACTTACTAAATTACAAATTAACCTTGTGAGGACTTACCAATGAGATTCCAGGAGTGCTATGACGCTGCCTCAAGGACGGAGCTACTACTCCAGACCCGGGAAGAGACTCTTGGAACAAAGAGGAGAAAGAACCCTGAGGGAGAGTCTGAGGGTGGAGAAGCGTCTCCAGGCGATGGCAAGAAGAAGGGAAAGTAATGACTTATCCCATTCTAAATTGTTTACCATATTAAACACCTTTAATGAATGCTGACCTGAAACCTTAAACAGGAAATTCTTTCAGAAGAAAGGGCAACAGGGTCACTAGTGAGCGAAGGGGAAAGAGCCCGTCCCTCGGTTGACCGGCCCGGCTATAGATGCTCAGCCTCTGAGATCTGTGCCTCCTAAGGGTTAGAACACCTTCCTCTTAAATTCAATTGTAACCTTAACCTTTATACCAACAGATATTAACTTAAACTAAATACCACCATCAGTGTAACACCCCTACCGCTAATACCGTCATTACCGTCCAATCTCCTTATACATTCAGACTCACGCAGCGGATACTTACATACACATGGTGGGTGATACAATGCCGTTAGTCACCCACGTGAGTAACAAGGCTACTCCTACTACATACAGCATCGGTCTGATGGACCGGAATATCCAAGTACTACACACTTCCAATACATACTCTAATTACCAATCAAGTACTAGAACTTCCCATTCATTACAATACTCCATAAATTCAATACAATATATTACACCGAGTTTACTAAGATCCTTATACAAGTACAACACCTCTTTCCATTTCATAGACAATCATTAAGAGTGTAACCACTACCCATTCCTCACAAACTACTTACTTACTAAATACAAGGGGTGTGCCACTTAGTACACTTCTACATTCTGTTTCTAACTATCCAAGTGTAGCCACCGGTCTCTTACCTTCACCTTATCCGCATCGGGTACCTGCACACTAAAAACGTTGTCCCTAGGGGCTCAGCTTACGCTGAATATGACTTCCGCATACCCCGTGTACTAGCGAGGGTACGCCGACCACTTGGTCGAATACATGCAATTCATTTTATTCAAACATACATGCATACATGCTCTTATACACAATACTACAATACTTTACGCAAGGAATACATACATTCACATAGTACAATACATACAAGGAAACAATATACGCCAACGATACTCACTTACCTTCTTCAGCATTACACATACACGATACATACACAATTCATACACAATACACAATACTTGTTAGCTTCGTTTGTCCACCCGGGTTATTCGGGTGGAGATAATTCTTTTACTCGGGGTCAATGACTTACACCAATCAAGACCATTACACATACTTTACTTTACTTTACTTTACTACTTACTCAAGTCAAGTCGTCGGGACCTCTGGCCCGGGGACTACTCTGTCCCACCACCGGGATTTACTTGGTTCACCAATCCAGGATGCTATCCATTTAAGGGGTTTGGGTCGTGGACCAGTTAAAGAACCAGGAATCGTATCCAACCTCTTGTGTCTCCTCATCCTCACGCGTGGCCGAAACTATATCGGACTTCTACTCATTCCAATTTATTCAATACTTACGTTAGATGTTAGGTGGTTAGGGATTAGTAGAAGTCATTCATTCAAGCCACATACACAAATACATTACTCATATACACATCCAATCAAAATACAATACAATACGCAAGTACACTACAAGATACAAATACACCTCATCATCATTCATATATTTCATGAATTATACAAACTGATTGTTCAAGACAAACATATCAAGAACAATTTAAACAAGCACAAGTAAGTGCAATATAGTCCGATTCATGCATTTATCTTATTTAGGTGGTCAAATAAGCATACAAATCGGGGTAACCAGGTTAGGATACAGAGCATGAAGAAATCTTACCTTTTTCTGAAATTTAGTTTACCGGGTGTCTCCTTGTTCCTCAGTCCTTACTTGTTCCTCGAGTCCTATTCTTGAACCTCTGGCTACATGCCTAATGGTTCAATCAATACTACGTATTACAATACATGCATAATTACTACTCCCATACTTACCCCGTTGTCCCGTTGTTTCGGTTTATCTTAATGTTTATAAACTTACAACTTTCTTAATTACTCCTCCAACTTGTTTATAGCCTTAATGACCTTTAACATCATTAATTAAGTCTTACTTATCTTATACTATCAATACCATTCACTTCCTTACCTTATTACCCATTTAATAAGCTTAATTTTACAATTTTTGGTTGGTCTGGGACCTTGTCCGGGTCTTAAGTCCCGGACCAACACTTGGTCGCAATCCTCAGTCTGATTCCAACTATGGTCCGGGACCTTATACTTAAGGTAAGTCCCGGACCCAGGCTTTTGAAAACTCTCGAATGGAAATCTTGTACTGGTCCGGGTCTTCATACCCAAGGTAAGTCCCGGACCTTAAGTTCACAAAACTCTCGACATGTTTAATTAGGGTGGTCCAGGTCCTTGCACTGGACTTAAGTCCCGGACCACCACATGAGTCCTACTCTCAGCCTAATTTTGAACACTGGTCCAGGACTTAGTCCTGGACTAAGGTCCCGGACCCTGCTAAATTTTTACAGTTTTTAAGTTTCTCTTAAGCTGTTACAGCCCAAACTTTGCCTAATTAATTTCCCATTGTTTCTACACTTAATCCCACATATTTTAGCACCTAATTAGCCTCCTGAACAGGCTCAAATCCATTACTAACTCATTACTCCTTTTCATACTAATTCACACACAAATTCTCCACATTTTCCTTTCATCACTCACACAAATCCTTCCTAGTTTTGTTTTGCTACAGATTTTGGTTCTTATTTCCTCCATTCATAGTTTCATATCCTAATGCCATTTTCAAGGCCTACCATGCCTTATCTCACCTCTTCAAGTCCAACACTCATTCACTAGGTCTTGTACATAAGTTCTCCTAGTTTCTCCAATACATTTCAACCACCTTTGCTACAGATTTTTACCTTCTTATTTCTTATACTACAACTACCATTCCATAGTTACCAAACATCTCTACTAACTCCAATACACACCTTGGTTTTCCCATTCACCAAGTCATCCATTAATGCACAATTCCTACTAAAATGTTACCATAGTTCACCTACTTTTCTTACTTAGCCACCCATATCAATTCTCACCAGATTCATTCCTAATCTTGCCACACCCATACAAGGGTCATACCAGCAATCAATACAATACCAATTCACCAACACTTCCTCAATCCACAATACTAATGCACATACACAATATACTTGGCTCCAAGGCCTACAATTCACATACTAGTTCACAAATACCCAAAATTCCAACACTACAATACCAATACAACATTTTGGGTTCTTTAAATTAGTTTACCCATTCCCTTTAGTCTAATGCATTAAGAGTTAGCAGTTAAGGAAGAGCTCTTACCTTGAGCTTTTAATTTCCTTCATTCTTTTCCAATTCTCCTCTTCCTCTCTTTCTTGCACTAATCGGTTATGTGGGAAATGGAGTTGCCAAACTCCATTACCATCACCCAAAGCACACAAAATAAGTATAAATAACATACTGACCCTTAAATTAATGCTAGTTCTTAGAAAGGTAGAGAACACTAATTTTAGGGTTTACCTTTGGAGTGTTTTAGGAGGGGTTTTAGCCCTTGGTTCAACAAGATGATCCCACCACCATTGCAAGGTTGAATTGAAGCTCAAAAGAGAGAGATAAAACAAGGCATTACTGTAACACCCCCGAATCACAATCAATAATCAGACGACGAGCCTAACGGTAATACGAGATGTCTACGCAGCGGTTTTCCACCTTCATCCGGGTGTCACAGACGCCAACCACCCCTGGTTGACACAACAACTCTCTCCATCTCAAGCTACGGTCTGAATGACTGGAAACAGAGCCCTCTCATCAAATTCCCTATACACATTAGTGCAATTCCCAGTTCCGCCGCGTGTCTAACAACAAAATTTCCAAAACATAGACTAAGATTACATCTCGAGGTTTTATAATAACAACCCCTGTATTACACAACCGCCTACAACTTAAGTCATGGCCCCGATGGACTACCCCCATGGTAGCCATCCCGCTAGCGCTCGTTACCGTCTGGCACAATACCTGAAAAAAAATTTTGGTGAAAAGGACTATCAGCAAACTACGCTGAGTATGAACGTGTGAAGCCCTCATGTTACCGGGCCACACGACTACTGGTCGAAATATTATAAGTCAATTTTACATGCTAATGATAAGCAGTAAAGCACATCAGCACATCATGATATCATACACACCCTCGGTAGCATAGCAATATCAGTAAGCAACAAGCCAAGTCTTGCAGGGGCACACATACAATAAGCAACCAAACCAACTGTGCAAGTAACATACAAAGTCAATCACGAAGTTCCAGCACAATAAGCTGCTAGTGTAGCAACAACGTCAGTAATTATAGGACATGTGCGTAGGTACATTATACCGTCGATCCTCGCTATGGGATCATTCAAAGATTGGTGCGTATTGGTTTTCTGTTCTCATTACATAGTGTTTTCCTTTCTTCTCTTGCACCGAGTCAGGGGATATAGATTAGATCCGAGACTTTGTTATGTAGGTGCTATTCATTCCTTGTTTCTTAAAGGAGACATTTGTGACTTTCTCTTGTTTGCTTGGTCTCATTACACAAGTTTTCCTTTATTCTCTGGCACCGAGTCAGGGGATATAGATTAGATCCCGAGACTTCATTATGTAGGTGCTAATCGTTCCTTGTTTCTTTAAGGATTATTTGTGAATTCTTTTATCACGCATGTTGGAGGACGTCTCCTCCATAGCTCATACCTCCATTCCCGGCGTCATACGTCGAGAAAGAGGGGTCATCTTTAGACCCCAGGTTATGCTCTCCAATTAGCTGATCCTCCAATCCCGGCGTCATGTCGGGAAAGAGGGGTCATCTCTAGAACCCAGGTCATGCTTCCCAAATTTCCAATCTTCCAATCCCGGCGTCGTTCGTCGAGAAAGAGGGGTCGTCTTTAGACCCCAAGATGTGCTCCACAATGGTCGGTCGAAGGATCTGATGCAGATACCAACTCCCGAATATATCCAATACCGCGCGGCCCGAGCTGTTGTCTTCCCGGGTTGTTCTCATGTTCACAGTTGGTACTTTTCGTTTCATTATCATTATAATCTCGACACCATAGTGGGTGTCATTAGCGGTCCTCTAAAGTTAGAGAGGATTTGTCTCTTGTATAGTTCTTTTGTTTTGTCTACGTGGTTCGTCATGTCCCACCAATTGAGATTTGCTCTTTATTATCATTAATGAATAGACACCATAGTGGGTGTCATAGTACGTCCTCCATAGTTAGAGAGGAGTTCCCCGCATAGAGTTTTCTTTGTTTTCATAGGTCGTTGTGGTTCTCGTTTAGTTTTCTCTTTACGTAGTTTCTTTGTTTACATAGTTCGTTGTGTTTCATCTCAAAGTTCCATAACGCGAAAGGGACTAAACTACTGTGTGCGCGCAATGATACTCAACAATGATATAAAAATCATACAACATGATAAACAAACAATCCAATTTCATGCTTTGATCTTAAGGTCTTTTCACACATAGCACACAGCACACAAGCCGTGTAACACGGCAACATACGAACCACACATGTCCATACCTGATTTAGAAGCAAGAGTTGTCCCACATACACAGGGTCCCGGTTGGCATTCGTTACGGCCCTAACGTTAATTAAAATAACTCGTCAGTTTTATGATTTCATGCAACGACAGTTGTAATATTTTTTCCTGGTTTATCCCATTTTATCGGGTGTTGTTCCCTAGGCGAACTTTTGAATGTTCAACCTATACTAGCCCTTAGAAACATTCCAGGTATTAACCTTAGACTTTATCCACCCCTAGGACGTCTTTATTGTCGGTTTACAAGTTTAACTAAGTCTTTACTCTAGCTATTGTTCTAGGGTATTTTTAAGTACCGACATGTAACAAGTTCACCTAAGATTGCTTTCAATCTTCCTACAAGGTACCCCCTCTTAACTAGGCATCTTAGCAAAGTTTTATACTCATATCCAACCTAATCCACACTGCTAACCACCTTGAAACACATCTAGATGGAACAGTAACATAACGGAATCTGAGAACACACCCTGAATATCTTCATTCCACTCCATGTTTAAATTAACAAACTGACATCAAACTCTCCCAAAGTGTTTCACCAACTTAACTGGATGTTTTAGCAATGATTTGGGTTCAATATTATACCAACACCACATTTTTAACACCTCTGGATATTGTTCATACAGAGACACAAGTTTCAGAAAACTGAAACATCAACCTTGTGCAACCTTCCATTAAACCTCTCTTTTAATGTACAAACTGCTTTCTTCTTCCTCCCAAATTGTTACTCTCATAGATAGGTACATTAGCAAGGTTATGAGTTCATTTCTAGAACATTTCAACACTCTTATACCCACTGTATTACAGTTATACAGAAACAGCAACCTACAGAAAAACAGAAAACACAGTTTGTATCTCTTCTCTAGCTTTCTTTTAGTTCGTGAATCTGCTACCAAATCCACACAAAACTTTCACCCAACTAGATAAATGTATTAGGGAGGTTTTAAGCTAAAAACCAACTTAAAACAACTCTGTTAACCCCTCTAAAAGTTCATTATACAGAAGCAAGTAACTACAGGAAAGTGCAAAACAGATTATGTACGGCTCCTGTTCAAGCTTTGTTTTAGGTTATTAATCCGTCTCCAATTCCTTTCAAACTTTTTGCCCAATTAACTAAGTGTATTATAAAAGTTTTGAACTTAAAAACATCCTAAAACAAAGCTGTTAACACTTCTGAAAACTCATTTTACAGAAACTAAAATCTGCAGAAAAACTGTGAACTCAAATTTTGTACAGCAACTTTACAACTTTCTTTTGGGTATAAACCAGTTTTTCTAATCTTACCCAGAGTGTTTATAACTTCATTTAAGTGTACTAGGTATGTTTAGGTTTGTTAACCACTCAGTATACCCCTTATAAACCCTCTGAAATTCGTTTATACAGAAGCACCTGTTACAGCAACTGAAACCCCCCCCCCCCTTTTTTTGTTCCACCTTATCTAACTTCAGTTTTAGTTTTCTTGGACAGATTTGTGACCTTCCCAGAGTGGATAATCACTAGGTAAGTGTATTAGCCATGATTTAGGTCCATTATTAAACCTCTACAGCCTTGTTAACAACTCTGTAATTCGGTTATACAGAAACCCAATGTTTCAGGAAAAATCTGAAACTGAATATCAAGATCTGATATTACCACTTCTATTTCTTTTCTCTGTTCACTCGTTTGACTCCCATTTCTTTCCTGAATTGCTTATCCAATTAGTTAGGTGTTTACTAAAGGTTTTGACTTCGAAACAGACCCATAGCAACATTATTTATGTTACTGAATTTACATTATCCTAAATCTGAAACCTGGAATTGATGTGTCACCTTCTATAGTTTTTTTTTTTGTTCTCTAACCTGACTTCTAGTTCCCCCATGTTGCTTAGCTTCTTAGTTACATGTTTTGTCATGGTTTTATCCCCAAAATAACTCAAGGCAGCAGGGAAAACCTCTCTGATAAGTTCTTTACATGTTAACTGTCAACTGAAACAAAAGAACACAATCTGAACCAAGTAACTGATATAACCTCTAATTTCTCTTTCTGTTGTTCATAGTTTGACTTTCATTTCCTCTCACCTTATTTACTCACGATGGTTAGGTGTGTCATTGAGATTTCAAATCACAAGACAACTTGATAGTGTCACTGATACACCCACACTGAAACCAGACAAAACTAAAAAAAATCTGAAACACTAGTTCAGCCTACTCCTCCTTTCTTGGTGCATCAGGTTGGTTTCTCCTTATTCTATTTCTTGTCTTTGTTCACGGCTTGCTTTCCAATTCTTCCCAAATTGCTGTCCCACTTAATTAAGTGTTCTAGGAAGTTCTAAACCCAAAGCAAAACCCACAACAATTTGGTTAATGTTGCAGAAGACAATTACTAAGTTGGGAAGAAACTGAAACATTAAATTGATGAAATTTTGTTGTTGTTTTGGTTCTGCTATCTAACCAATCTCTTTCCTTTTTTTTTCAACATTCCTACTCAGTTAGTCAAGTGCTTGATACGGATTTAACGCCAAAGACAGACCCAAGGCTATCAGTTGAAACTACTGAAATGCCCCAGTACTGAACTGAAAAGAACTGAAAGCTGAAGCTTGAAACTGATGTCCTCTCTTCCGTTTTCCTGTTTGTTCATAAATCTGGCTATCAATTTTCCCTCAATCTGGTTGCCCACCTAACTAGCTGTGTTATCAAGCTTCTGAATTCAAAACAGACTCACAATCACCCCATGACCATATTGTTGTTGCTACTGAAACTTACCGTTACTGAAGTAAGAGATTTCAGAAACTAAACTAGGCTTATACCACCTCTTCGAAATCTGTTCCTCTGTTGATCTGGTCTCTCTCTCTCTCTTTTTTTAAAAAAAACTTTTCCCCCGCATTATCTAACCACTGGTTTAAGTGTTTTATTACAGTTTCAATCATAACACCGACCCGAAACAATGCAGTTACCCCCCTGAAGCATGGTTGTACCAAACCAAGTAGACTGCAGGAATCGGAACTTAACCCGATATATTCTCTCCTATCTCTTATGTTTCTATCCATTAATCTAACTTCTAGTTTCTCCCCCACTCATTCGCACTTAGCATAATATGTAAGCAAGCTTCTAGATTGGCTATTTACCCAATACAAATTTCAGGTTACTTCTGAAAGGTTAGTATATAGCAGACGCACAGATAGCAGACACTGAAACTAGCTTCTGCACTTTCTATTGGATTCATGCAGAATCTTTTTTTTTTCTGATCAAACTTACTTAGTTATTTAACTCGTGAGTTGCTGATACAATTTTTTTTACACCATGAACAGAATTGCTAGTTCCAACACTACATCTAGGTTGCTTCTAGGCAGCTAGCAGACAACACAAATGTTACAGCTCTGAACCAGTTATCAGGTTTGAGCTTACCTTGGGGTGTTGTCCCAACCGATGGGGCTGATCTGTTTTTTTTTTTCCTTGGAGTTTCTTGGCCTTCATGGGTGGAGTTCTATGGGGTACTTATGCAAAACAGAAGAAAGACCTGGGGTGAGTATTGTGGTGCCTTACGGGCACAGCAACAGGAGCATGATAGGTCATGAAATGGAAAGCTGATTGGGGCTTTACCTTTAGCTGCTGTTCAAGGGACTGTGAGCTGATTCCTGGAGGATTTTCCCGAGTCCTGTTGTAGCTAGTTCCATTTGAGTCTATGCATGACAGAGATGGGAAGGTAAGGAATTCAGGACAAGGTTTTCGGACAGGAAGAAGAGAAAAAAACAGCAAAGAAAGAGCATAGCAGACAGACCGTTTGAGGCATCACCTTAGGATGATTCTCCAGTAGAAATGTAGCTGACTGCAAGGAGGAACTTCGGTGTGTTCTTGAGGAGGTATTTAGAGGGCTCATACATGTATCTTGTTAAATTCTCGAGTAGGAAGTGCAACTGATTCTCAGGAGTCTTTGGCACTCATTCTTTGAGCCACAGGGAAGCAAACTTGTGTGATCAACCCAGGGGTAAAGACGTGAGCTTCTGAGCATATAGAAGCGTGCACATACAGGGGGAGAGAATAAGGTGGTTGGTTCCTGATTCCCGCAAGGCAGGCTTGGAAATTTGAAGACAACAACTCTGGTGCATTCTCTTTTGTCAGGTAAGCCACTTTCACTGAAATCAACGTGGTGCAGGTGGTGTTGTAATGTTAGTAGTGCTCATAGTTGCTGGAGACCACATGGAACTTCGTGGAGCTCAACTTTTAACAACAGTTTGAGCTTGCTGTCTCCAGAAAAGAAGAGAAGGGTAATATCACCATTGTACTTGTACTTGGGCCATTCTTTATTTGACTAACGTTATTTTTTTTATTCTAGCCATATGATTTTACTTCTACTGAGTGGTATTCATCGCCAGCAATGCATTGTTGAGTTTAGGCTACATGGCATCGGCAAATAAAAAACAAGAAAGAGGGACCAGCGGTTTCTTATCTCCAACTTCCCAACATCTCGGTATTCCATACTGAACAACCAGGTGGTTCTATTACATAGAATGGGGTGTTTGTTTCAGTGGTAATTGGGAATTGAAGTGGGCTTCCCCAGAGCATGCGGTACGGACCAGAGGGAGGGAAGAGGGCATCACCAGCGTTGCAGTTTTGAACCCGAGGAGAGCAGGTAAGGTGGGATTGGAATTGGCAACATGTGCATGAGTTGAGCACATTAGGACTCTGTACAGATAAAAGAAAGGGAAATAAAACAAGGAGGAATGGTGTTGCTATTCGAGAGCTCAGGCATGTGCTGATCGGGAAGGAGAAAACAACATCCACGTGTTGTATAATTTTTTTGTAGTCACTTAGTAGTTTCATATGTCTAGAGGTGTAATCTTGTTACTGAATATGAGCACAGCTCAGCCGGTTAAAGTGTTCGGAATGGGTACGGGAGGTATGGGGTTCGAACCTTAGCGGGAGCACCTTTATTCCCTTTTCCCCTCGTTTTTTAGGCCATATACATGTTTATTTATATATATAAGCGACTACATAATATGTCACGTTATTAGTTGTATACGTTGCTAGTCATTTATACGTACATGTATATTTACACACGCCCCCTTTTATTTTGTCGCGTTTAGTTATATGTAACTATGCGATGTTATTATTTATCATATACGACGTTGTAATTATTGTAACGTTTCGTGTATGTATTTTCATGAACGTACATATATAAGTACGTGACCGTATTAATACATGACGTTACATGTATATACCAAATTTAATTGCTTGTACATTCTTATATGTCCGAATTATGGAATGCGTTAATCCCGGATAATCTCCCCTCGTTTATGATTTTATGCATTTAATTGCTTAGGGATTTATAGTGGTAATTACTCGGGGTATTTCAGTCTACCCCCCTTAAAAGAACTTCGTCCCGAAGTCTTACTACCTTAACTGGTGTTTTCCATACTTGTTAATCCTAGGGATCAATTCCCATATTCATTCACGATAACCAAAAGATCAAGTCTCATATATTATAATTCTCAGTGTTTATACGCACTATGCCGCCCTAGTGGCTTCACACACAAATTCTCATAGCAATGTATATATAACACGCTGAGGTGTAAATCACAGATACACAACATTCATTCATAGCACGAAGTACATCCAACACAGTACACACACAATTCTGCACAATTCATACACACAGACCTACCAACCAACGGGTGGTTGTGGGAATACACATAGTCAATTTCCGACCAAGGTCCACAGTTCTATTTCACCATTTGTGCTTATAAGCACCACGCCATATTTATGGCTTCACCATGTTCTCACTAATATTTTAACGTACCAATAATTCTCATATAATGTACGCATATACAATCAAGAGGACGAGTCCTTCATTCATAACCACCATGCAATCAAAACAATCCATCAAACGAGCAATAACACGGTAAAACGCAACCTAAAAACGCAGCGCGCCTACCCCCCTTAAAAATGGATTACGCCCACGTAATCCCTATTATATCATCCTTGAACTTTGGTTCAAGATGTTTAAGTCTCATGGGGTTTTCTTTTTTCTATGCAATGCAGTTCACCCTATAAGCCTATCAATTGCTTTGACTATGTTAAAGGCTCAGTTTATGTATCAAAGATTCTTATCGGTATCCACACCGATCTATAAGGATTCGGGTTATCCTCCCTGGGTCTAGGGTATTGGCAGATCAGTCACTTGTTATTCACCTGAAAAATGTGAAATATGGTCCACCATCTTCTGCTGTGCGACTCTGATTACTTTCAGGTTTGGTTTTCCTTCACTATACTTTTCAAGGTAGTGCATGGCTTATTCGTATCTTTATCATCTGGAGTAAAGGCCTCTTGACTGCCGTGGGGTATTTTAATTTATACACGGTCTTATCTATTTACTCTGGAGGTCAGAAGTTCATGTTTTTTTTGTGCGCTTTTAAGCGTCTGAATTGTTCTTTTTGGCTGACCTTTTGGCTTTAGTTCAAGTATGCTCCGTAGCAGCTATTTAGTTCTTAATATTTGATTCTCACGGACGTGTCTTGGTTACACGACTTGTTTAGTTTATCTTGCCGCTCGTAATTATGTGTAGATAGCTAGTCTGCTCTGCCAGCATTACTACCTCTCTTTTTTTTCGCTAACGTGCACAGCCAAATGAGATGTTTTTCATCTTTGAGAAATCTTTATTTTTTTTTCGGCCCCATTTATGGCTTTGACGCTGCTGGTTGACTTTAATTAGTTTCAGTCAAAAGGTTACTGAATTATATATGTTAGAAGTCTCTATGATTGTAAACTGTTTTACATAGGATTTTTAGTTTCCTTCTCATCATCATTATTGTTCTTATGTCCCGCCAGGAACTAAGGTAATTGACTACTATCGGTTACATATTGCCTTTGATTGCGATTGTATATATTTACCTGGTAACTTTTGGGTTAATAGTAACATCACACCATTTCAAATCCTCACGAATCTGTATACTCATGTGTTTATCCCCGAATTTTCGAGCCATGTATCCATGTATTTTATGTGGTTTCAACACTGCTTCCTTTGCATTTTTACTTATCCAACTTATAAACTTTCACCAAATTGTAGTTTATGTGTCCACTTGTAGGGGGTTTCGAGAATCATCCAACATCGACGTGATCAGCGTAAGTGTCGGACTACTCCTTCACCCCAATTTGTGCTCCGTGTCCCTTGACCTGGCCAGGGTCAAGTTCAACCTTGCACGTCCGTTTTAAACAAATAATTAGTTTACCAAATTCTAATTCTTACCCCTCTAGTTTCTAGTCATCTGGCAATCAATTCATGGACTAGTAACAAGATCTAAGCCTTGAGATTAAGTGTGTTAATCTTCTAACTTTGTATACGTCTAGGTGTGTACCTAAATACATACTCATGTGTCATATTATAATGATCCCTTGATTTATTTACATCTTCATATGGGTGTTCCCTCCAATCTATATTTTCTTGAATAATAAGTTCTTCTCACTCCAATCCTCGTACCATTTGGGTATGTATATGTGTTCATTCGCTACATGGTCTCAATATTATTTTTTTTTCGATCGTTGAGTTGTATTGTTAACTCCAGTTAGGTATGGTTGATTTACTAATTATGACCTTCTTTAATTGAACCCGTTTACTCCTTGGGTTTTATTGGTGACTTGTCTTTTCTGGTATGTATGTATGTACATTGGTATATATATAAGATTTGATAAATCCTGTTCAGAGTCCCAGAATATGTAGTGTGTTTGGAGGGATTATTTCGCAATAGTGGCATTATTCATTGCCATTTCCTATCTGTTTGATTTGTGTTTGGGTGGGTAACTAGTGCCCCATGGTAATGGCTATTTACAAGGTCCAAGAGTTCTTTTTATGATCCCTTTACCAATGTGTTTTTCTCAGGGAACTGTAGTTGGTGTCTTAGAAAATTTGTTACGTCAGAGAGTGAAGAGAACGTAAGAAGAAGCAGGGAATTCATTGAGTCCCGAAATATTAGATTAGTGTGTAAAGTTGTGTCATGCTTTATTCAGCGTTATGGATCGTACCAATTTTATGATGTAATTACGTCTCGAATTATATCCTCGGATTTCATTGTTTTACGAGGGGTTTCCTTAAATTACCCTCTCAGGTGTTCGAATCACAGTATTTATCTCAATACCATCCTTAGCTTAATTAATTGCTTACTTGAGCTTTATTTATTACATAAATTTTAGAGTATTTCGGTCCTCTTTTTCTTTGAGGTAGGGTCCTATCGACTGCTAAGCATGTCGACCCAAGTTGTCGCTAAAATTGGTCCCACAATGGGTATTATTCCTTTGGCGATGTCTTTGAACATCACGCTCTAGTCAGAACTTCAAATCTTGGGACTGTCGTATGATATAGTCTTTTCTTCATGGGTTAATAACATTACGTTATCGCCGGATCGGGTTTTCCCGAGTGTGAGGAGGCTTTCTACCTCTCCGGCGTTCTTTCTATGAATTGAAATGGACTTTAGGGACGTGGAGGTTGGGTTTAGGTGTCTGTCAGGTATCCAGTAGTGATTAAGGAAGAACCCTAACTAACGCGCCTCACATACTAACCCTTAACCCCGTTTCCCGAACTTAGGTTTTCCTATACTCGGTACTCCTCTGTTCCAGTCATCAGAGCGCAACTACGCTCTGATACCACTTTCTGTAACACCCCCGAATCACAATCAATAATCAGACGACGAGCCTAACGGTAATACGAGATGTCTACGCAGCGGTTTCCAACTTCATCCGGGTGTCACAGACGCCAACCACCCACGTGGTTGACACAACAACTCTATCCATATCAAGCTACGGTCTGAATGACTGGAAACAGCCCTCTATCAAATTCCCTATACAACATATAGTGCAATTCCCAAGTTCCGAGTGTCTACAACAAAATTTCCAAAACATAGACTAAGAGTTACATCTCGGGTTTTATAACAACCCCTGTATTACACACGCCACTACAAACTTAAGAGTCATGCCCCGATGGACTACCCCCATGGTAGCCATCCCGCCTACGCTCCGTTACCGTCTGGCACAATACCTGAAAAAAAATTGGGTGTAAAGGACTCAGCAAACTACGCTGAGTATGAACGTGTGAAGCCCTCATGTTACCGGGCCACACGACTACTTGGTCGAATATTATTAAGTCAATTTTACATGCTAT
>CM041782.1:107381823-107410023 GCA_023374045.1 Limonium bicolor | reverse complement strand
CAAAACCCTCTATTGTTTATGCGCCAGAAAGAAGAGTGTAAGTTTGAGTAATTACCGGTTGTGGAATAACTGTTTTAGCCCCTGAAATCTGGTGCAGGAGAAGCAGCAATCTTCAGTGATTTATCTCTGCTGCTGTATACGAGAAGACGGAGCACATATGTCCATTATTAATTGCCGGTTCTGAAAATGAACTAGTCTATGCCCGTGAATTTTGGTGTGCGAGCAAGCATTCCAGTGGTTTTACTTCGGCAGAGACGCGTGAAGGGAATGAAGACTTGGCGCAGGCAAGAGTTTATTGTTTATCAGTTTGTTGTGATATTTCCGTGAAAAGCATGGAAGCTGGCGCACAAGAGGAGAATGGAAGTGAGTTGTTTGCTTATTCAGGAAGAAGATGAATAGAAGGAGGCGCCAACATGTATGTTTCCTGAGTGAAGGAAAAAAAATAATAATAAAGAGAATTGGTGATGGGCTTGTATGTTCCCGTTTGCCAGTTAGTGTTGCCAGATTACCGAGAATGAAGATTCAATTTGGGTTGTAGATTACCGGGAAGGTAGTGAAGTGTGGGTTGCAAAAATTGCCGTGAAGAGAAGAGAAAATAAATAGGAGGAGGGGAATGAAGAGAGTTTGTAACTTGCCTGAAAGGAAATGAAAAGAGAGGTGTTTGTATTAAATTCCAATCGTGAATGGCAATGAAGAGATGTGTTATTATTTATGTATTTATTGGTAACAGGAGTGAGGGGAAAATGGAAGAGGATTAGAAGGAATTATATTTTCACAATTAAATTAACTTGTCAAAGAACCTCTAAATCTTTCTCATAATAATCTATATTATTATTTTATGTAGTAATATAGATTACATGTTACACTGATTTTTATTGTTTAATTTACTCTGTAAATTTCCCCCTTAATTTTCTAATTGTGAGGATTAACAACCTTGTTTAAACTATATATATATTTTTATAAATATATTTGAGGTTCCTCGAACCCTTAATCCATGTAAATATTTATCATGTAAATATTCACTTAATCTATTATTGGAACATGTTAGGCTAAATGAATTATATAATTAGGCCTTAACCACTTTTAGGATTCTTAGGGATATTTCATCTATGATTTTAATTATATTGACTTTTATGATCCAAATCAATGTTCCAAATATTCCTAAAATCTTTTATAATATAATTGGAGTATCTTGAAAATTTTCCAAGATTTGTTGACTTATAAATCTTACTATTAAATTCATAATACCATATAATAATTTAATATTTATTAGTATTATTCAAGGTTCAATAAAGGAAATCCCCTAAATTAATTTAGATTAATTTATGGGGTATTTCAGTCTACCCCCTTAAAAGAAACTTCGTCTCGAAGTTTAAAACCAACTAATAGCTACTCACACCGTTTCAGGTGTGCTAGCAAGAATTCCTAGATGTCCATTGAATAATAATTCCAAATGTAATTCCATACCAATCCATACCAAATGTAATTTCTCCCACAATGTATTTCCATCCATTCCATTTCCAAATTTCACTCAAGATTACTCAACATCAAACCAAACAAAGATATTTCATTACTTAACATCAAACCAAACCAAGATATTTCATAGATAGAAATCAAGAATCACACCATGTATAAATCAAGTACATACATACACCTCTCCATCACTCTACTAATTAAATAAATAGGGCATAATCTGGATGAGGTGACGAAGGAAGATTATGCACTACCACTCCCACTTAAAAGAGTTAAGGTACGCCCTCGTACCGCTACTAACGAGAACCCATAGAAGAAATGAATATAGGGAAATATCATGTGAATAGATGTGGGTACTTCACTCTCATAGAGTCCTCAGTCTCCCAAGTAGCGTCCTCAACCCCATGATTTAAGTAAGTAGTTCAATCCTTGAACAACATCTAGTTATTAGGTTGAGTAAACAACTTAGTGAATTTTAAGCACAACTAAATTAATGAGTTATGCTAGTACCGGGTATGCGTGTGGATCTATATAATATTTAATGGTCTAATGCCAGGTAATGTTGGTTATTTCAGGTTGGAGGTTGTTGTAGTTGCTTAGTTACCATTTAAGCTAAAGGTTGAAGGTGTGTGTATATCTTTGTATTATTGATTAAACATGTATGATTATTAAAATGTTAGCTAATGATGAACTATACAATTTATAATATAACTAGCTATATCTTTAAGAAATAATAATTTTTGTGCAATGAATTACCTCTCAACCTAGGGTTAGGTGGGTGTTTATCTATATGTTATTTAATAGTATGACAATGTCAGATGCTCCAGGCTGAAGTTTATCGTGGTTTGCTAGTTACCATTCAAGGTAGAGAATAACATACTACTCTTAGGTTGTAATATAATTGAAATATTCCCGATTGAATAGGATTATCAAGATATTAGTTAGTGACAGAATACACTGATTATATTATACTAACTATTTGTTTAAGAAATAATAATTCGTGTGAGAACACTATTACCAACTTATATTATGATACTCCATTTAAAAACTTCTCTTGCTCAATGTAATTCTCAAGGTAACTATGTATATTACGTAACAAATTACTCCCCTTTTTTTATCAAGATTTAGGAAGTTTCAAGGATCACCCAACCTTGACATGGCCAGTGCCAAAGTTGAATTACCTCTCAATCCCATTTTGTGTCCAGTATCCCTTGGTCTGGCCAGGACCAAGTTCAACCTTCCACCAGGTTTACCAAATTCATAAAGCGTCAAGTACATACTTACCAAACTATTCAATTATTACTCTAATCCAATAGGTAATTATGAAAATTCCAAATAACCATTACTAAGTACCCGCATGGTAGTAACTATTAAACCATATACCAAGATATACTTGCATGAATACCTAGTTACTTCTTCCTAGCATTTCGATAAGTAGTATTCTCAAAACATATAATTTAATCCTCCCATTTGATTCCTAACAATTTGGATCTCCAACTTTCACTTTCAACTGTTTATTCTGTAATCCAATTTCCAAATCCCTTCATAAAATCCAAAAGATTTACCTTTACTTTCAACGAACATATTCCATCAACAACTAAGTTTTGATCCTGAAACCCGTGGGTTATGGATCCATCACTAATCCATTACCTTTTAATTCTTTTCCTATGGATTTTTCTAACCTTTAGGTTATCTCGTAAGAATATTTCAGATCTCCGTCTCTGGGACACATCTCCTGATAATACCATCTCCCCAAATTTTGAAAAGGAATGGATCATCCCATAAATAATGTTTGACAATAGAAAAGAACCTTTTTCTCTGCTGATAAGTCATATCAGCTGGGATGATCTTTGTAGCCAGATAATTGGCAATATCGGCAAACCAAGGGTCTCTTGCCGTTTGGATTGTGAATACTGCCTCGTCCGGGAAAAACTCATTGATGGGTCTCTCGTCTTCTGGTCCCTCCATCCTTGACAAGTGGTCCGCCACGACATTTTGGATACCTCTCTTGTCTCTTATCTCTATGTCGAATTCTTGTAAGAGAAGTATCCATCTTATCAACCTGGGTTTTGCATCTGCTTTGGCAAATAAATACTTGAGGGCAGAATGGTCAGTATGAATAATAACCTTACTACCCAATAAATATGGACGGAATTTATCCAAAGCAAAGACGACTGCCAGCAATTTTTTTCGGTGGTGGCATAATTTTTCTGAGCATCATTTAGAGTACGACTTGCATAATAAATGAATCTCAGGATTTTATCCATTTTTTGGCACAAAACAGCACCCACCGCATAATCACTAGCGTCACACATGATCTCAAAAGGTTGGGACCAGTCGGGTGATACCACAATAGGAGCAGAGACAAGTTTTTCTTTTAACAAATTAAAAGCTGTTAAACATTCATCAGAAAAATGAAATTTAGCATCTATTGTCAGTAAAGTACAGAGAGGCTTTGAAATCTTGGAAAAGTTTTTAATGAATCGTCTGTAAAAACCAGCATGTCCAAGAAAACTTCGGATACCTCTGACAGTAGTAGGAGGTGGAAGTTTTTCTATTACCTCAATTTTAGCGCAGTCCACCTCAATACCTTTTGAAGACACGTTATGTCCTAGCACGATCCCTTCACGAACCATGAAGTGACATTTCTCCCAGTTCAGGACTAGATTCGTATCTTCACACCTGGCCAAAATAAGATCGAGATTCTCCAGGGAAGTGTCAAATGTCAAACCAATAACAAAGAAGTCATCCATAAAGACTTCTATACATTTTTCAATGTAGTCAGAGAAAATAGTCATCATGCACCATTGAAAAGTAGCTGGTGCATTACATAATCCGAACGACATTCTTTTATAAGCATATGTTCCATAAGGACAGGTAAAAGTAGTTTTATCTTGATCTTCTGGAGCAATTGGGATCTAAAAGTATCCTGAGTAGCCATCTAGAAAACAATAATAGTCTTGACCTGCTAACCTTTCCAGCATCTGGTCAATAAATGGCAAGGGAAAATGATCCTTATGTGTGGCAGTATTCAATTTCCTGTAGTCTATACAAACTCTCCAACCGGTAGTGGTGCATTGAGGAATCAACTCACCTTTCTCGTTAGGAACTACAGTTATTCTGCCCTTCTTTGGTACCACCTGCACTGGGCTCACCCACTTGCTGTCTGAAATTGAATAAATAATTCCAGTGTCAAGTAGTTTTATTACCTCTTTTTTTACCACCTCTTTTAGAACAGGGTTGAGGCGCCTCTGTGGTTGTGCCATTGCCCTGAAATCATCTTCTATATAAATTCGATGAGAACACGGAGATGGGCTTATTCCTTTGATATCCGCTATTGACCAACCGATAGCGGTCATATGTTTGCGTAGCACCCCTAAAAGTTGCTTCTCCTGCACATCTGATAATTTATATGAGTGTAACACCCCTACTACGCACTTAATAATAACTGGAAACACAGCGGAAATTAAACAACTAAATAATAACTAAACGATTGGTGCTACAACGCCGTCAACCACCCTCGTGGTTAACAAGGCTGAATAAATACAAGTTGTATCGGTCTGATGAGCAGACTCCCGAGCGTAGAAACTAAAACCATAAGTACATATTCATATCACCGAGTAACTAGCTAGCAACCATAATTATACACTGTCACTACAAACTTCCATTGTATACTGTCAATAACTGAAATACATATTGCCACGGAAGCACAGGCGCATTCCGGGCCCGATATCCAAAATTTGGCCAAAGTACTTCTTAGCCTAGATCTACAGCCACTCCGCTTCTTCGATCCTCATCCTGCAAATAAACATAGCCCCCAAAGGGGGTCAGCAACCCTTTGCTGGTATGGCTAACGCGCAGCCCATCGGCTACCGGGATACGCGCAACCATTTGTCATGATAACATGGCATTCATTTTACACAACAACAACATATACATACATTAGCATAGCAAGATTATTGCATAGCAAATAACATCACACACAACACACAAGAACGAATCCTTTTAGGAAACGAACCAACAAAGTTAGATCACATTGAGAGCCTAGAGGTTGTTGCCAAACTCATGCCAAGCTCGTTACATAACTCGTTACCGTCACTTTAAATTGAACGGATAACTTAATCACCAGGTGTGTCGGATATAGTGATCCCAAGCACACCGAATAAACATAGTATGCCCCTGTGGCCCGACGTGAGTCAGTAAAATAGCCTTGGATAAGCTAAAGGGAAGGTTGAAACCAAATTGGAAAACAACCTAAACATACAAAGAGAATCGAACCGGTAAATGGCATCGACTCCCATACTCACACGCGTGGCCGGAACTACCGGACTCCTCACTTCCCCGTTAGCACTTGTTAGAAGCACAACATTGCAACACAATATACAGATCACAATCAAATGTTTAAGTCTTGTTACACACACACGAGGGAAAAGAGTCGCATCTCAACAACATAATAATACGAACAACGGTAAACTCATTACATGACTTAAGTCTTACAAGGTCATAACACACAGAAAACAAACAACACACAAGCCGGTGTAAACCGGTAGGCAACAAACTGCAAGAAAACCATACCTTGGTCCTTGCCTCGACTGGTTCCCACCTTGAGAGAATCCTAAACACATTTAGTAACGTCGGTCAATTAACGCACTAGTCCACTGTTAACATTACTACTTCACATTTCTAGTTATCTCATTTCCACATTTTGTTTTAACTTCACATCTTTTAAAATGTCATTATAACACTCCTAACATGACCTACATAACTCTATAACATCATCTCTAACTTATCCCCATCATTAGACACCGTTTAATTACCTAAAAACCAAGTTTATATAGTGGTCCGGGACTTGGTCCCCAACTAAGGTCCCGGACCTACACTTAACAATCCTCTCGGTCTCTTTTAATGGGGTGGTCCGGGACTTCATATAGGTCCTAGTCCCGGACCATTCTAGGCAAAACTCTCGGATAATTTAAGGGGTTGGTCCGGGTCCTTGTACAAGACCCAAGTCCCGGACCTAAAACTATGTAAAACCCTCGGCATTTTTTGATATATGGTCCGGGATGTTATCCAAATCCCAAGTCCCGGACCAAAGCTACAGAATTGACGTACTGGCATTTTTCAAGTCCTGCTGCATAAGTTCTTTACACCCATCATATGTATAAACTTCCCAACGATCTTCGGTACACTCTTATACTCAAAACTTCACCATATTACAACATAGTGCACAATTTAAATTGCATAGCACTTAGGCTCTTAAAATGCATAAATCTTAAACACTGAATTTCCCACATTATATTTGCCTTTGACCTGCAAATACACAAAACAATACGTATGTCCTTTACTAGTCTCTTTGAGAACATTTTTCTAAGTCATTTACCATTGGCTCTTTAGGTAGTTTCAATAGACAACGTAAGTTCATTTTCCAAAGGAATTATAAGCTATTTTTGGTTAGCACAATTACCTCCTTTCCTCACAACTTCTTTCTTGTTTCAGAAATCGGTAAGGATATTTGCTTGCTTGTCAACTTAGAACTTGAAGAGAGTTTGGAAATGTGTCAAGAGAGGACTCCACCCAGTCCTTGAAAGGTTGGAATGAAACTAAAACAAGGCAACGTAAGGACACCATTTAAGGCAAATTTTCAAACAACACAAAACATAGAGGAAACATCATTTTTCTTTGAGTTTCCTTACCTTGAAGCAAAGGAGAACAATAATATACGAAAAGATGAACTCAAGCTCCTTCCATGGAGATTCCTCTTGGCACCAAAATGGAGCTCTTGAAGATTTGAAAGGACTAAGTTGAAGAGCTTGACGAGACTAAGAGATCGGTGGTCTTAGTTTTTGATTTGGACAAGTGAGCTAGAAGTTACAAGGATTTGAAGTTGTAGTCTGGTGGTGTGCTGTATTACCGTGAAAGAGAGCAAGGAAGGAGATGGGCTACGTGAGACAGCAAGGAGGAAATGAAGGAATGAAGAGGATTCACTGATTGCAAATGCTTTTGAAGATATTAATTGTTTACTAAAAGCAAATAGTAACTTAGCTATATTACTTATTACTTGTTTGCTTATTAATTGATAAGGGTGGTGACTCACCTCTATAAAAACCGGCCCCCATATGTTATAAGGGGTTACCCAGTCTTAATTGATCAATTAAATTACATATGTTGACATATGTTACAAACTAGCTTATTTTAGTTACTATTCATAAAAGCAAGGCACTTAGAAGTGAAATTCTTGATTTCCCATTGATTTAAACTTCCAAATGTGATACTAAGTAGTACACATATTAATTAAAGAGTAATGATGGACATTTAGCCATTCAAAACTCATTTACAAGACAATTTTTCAAAAACGTGCTTTAAGACTCCTTAAAGCACATTTTACGTTTTTACTTGTTTTCAAGCTCGGTTTTCTTTGGTAATTGATTCAATAGGCTTATTAATATATAAGTAAGGTCTTGGTAAGTTCCTTTAGCCTTAATCAAGATTATCCCAAGCTTAGAGCATATTTTGTTCTTATTGCCTTTTAGGCAATTAATTGTATTTACTATTTATTAAATTGTTTACTAATGTTTCTGAGACTCTTTTTAGTCTTAATAATTTATTATTTAATGTTTAAACAACTTATAAAGGTTTGGGGTATTTCAATGAGATAATAACTGGTAAATCAGATGGCTCTTTTAGAAAGGCGTATTTTAAATGAGGGGGGAGAGGTTTCATTTCGACTGTAGGTGCTTTTTCGATGGATGGCTTTGGTCTATCTGCGTTTCTTTCTACTGGCTCGAATCTTTGTTGGTAGGAACGGAAATTTGGCTTATATTTGTTCAACTCTTCAGCCATGAAAGCGATATCAGGATTTTCGTCACCAGCTTCGCAAGATGCCATGAGACATCTTTCCAAAATCGTTTCTTCATCTTTGCTGAGGAACGTCTCCTGTACTAAAGAGTCAATAGTGTCAATAGAAAAATAGAGTTGCGTATCAGAAGGACGCTTCATGTTCCGGGTCATGTCAAAAACTACCTGCTCATCATGAAGTCTTAAAATTATTTTTCCTCCTTCAACATCAATTAAAGTTCTTGCAGTTCTCATAAAAGGTCTACCTAAGATTAGTGGGACATCTTTATCTTCCTCAATGTCTATAACAATGAAATCAGCAGGGAAAATAAATTTGCCTACAGAAACCACTAAATCTTCAATTTTTCCTTCAGGGTGAATTATGGAACGATCAGCTAGTTGGAGCTGAACAGGAGTAGGAGAGCATTGACCTATACCTAATTTCTTGAATGTAGATAAAGACATTAAGTTAATACTTGCTCCTAAATCGCATAACCCGTTACCACAATTTATGTCTTCAATTGCGCAAGGAATGATAGGGAGACCTGGATCTCCCAACTTCGGTCGTAGCTTCTTTAAGAGTACTGCAGAAACTCTTTCGGTCAATTTCACCGTGTCATTTTCCTGTAAAGATCGCCTGTTAGACAAGATATCTTTCATAAATTTTGCATAAATAGGCTTTTGTGTTAAGGCATCAGAAAATGGAATATTAATAGTTAATTTTTTAAAAATGTTAAGAAACTTTCCAAATTGGTCGTCCAAATTCTTTTTCTTTAATCTATCAGGAAATGGGATTGGAATATCATATGAAACCTGTGACGGTTTAATAGTAAGGGATTCAGGAGACTCCTTCTCTTTGGGAATTGTTACGTCTTCTTTGTCAGATTTTTGTTCATCAGATTTCTCCTCAGTTTTAGGGACATCGGATACCAGCTCTTTCCCGCTCTCAAGGTTATTGATTTTGCATGCTCCCTGGGATTTGGATCTGTCTGGCTCAGGAGTGACCCTGCTGGTCTTTGAGCCAACTATTGGGAAATCTGACCTATCTGTCTTTCTAAATTTATGGTTATCGTAGCCTGATCAGCAACTTTGGCTTCTATCTCAGAAAATTTTGAATTTATAGCCTGACCTTGTTTTAGAAGCTGGTTCATCATGCCTTTCAGCTCGCCCATATCTCCTTGCCAGTTGGTTGGCTGTTCCTGTTGTCGATTGTACTGCGGTTGTCGGTTTTGGTTAAAACCTTGGTTACTTGACTGTGGGTCATAATTCCTCCATGGTTGTTGATTGCTCCTCCAATTGTTTTGGTTGTATGAGTTCGGGTAAGGATTCGTTGGTCTGTTGTTAATCAAACTTACCTCCTCGAGGGTTCTGTTGAATCCTGAACCATCGCATTCTGGGGTTTCATGAGCTCCTCCACAATTTTCGCAACAGGGAGTCAGGTATGGGGAAGTGGCCACTGTTTTCACAGCTTTTTGTTGTGGTTGACTAAGCGTTAGTTTCTCCACAACTTTTGTGAGTGCAGCTAGTTGAGCAGATACATGATCCTGCGGGGGAATACTATAGATACCAGTTTCTTTCTTGGCCTCACCTCTTCCCTTGTTTTTACACCATTGTCTGGTACTGGCGGTCATCTGGTCCAGTAGTTCAACTGCTTCTTCTCCGGTCATTTTCATAAAATCTCCTCCAGACGAGGAACTTATCAACAATTTGTTAGAATCATTTAAGCCTCTAAAGAATGATAGAACAAGTTCCTGGCTACTCATACCATGATGTGGGCATAATATCTGTAATTCTTTGAATCTATCCCACGAATCATAAAGAGACTCGTCTGGTTCTTGACAGAAGTTAGTCATCTCAGCAATTTTCTCTCTTGTTTTGGACGGGGATAGTATTTCGCTAGAAATTTGTTTGCTAATTCGGCCCAACTGTGGATACTGCTGGGTTGTAAACTTCTCAGCCACCTGGAGGCGCCATCTTTTAAAGAATAGGGGAACAATTGCAGACGGATGCGCTCGTTTAGATTTCCTGCTTTGTTAAAAGTGTTACAGAAATCAAGAAATGCTGATATATGGTGTGGAGCATCATCTGAATCTAGCCCGCTATATTGGCCCTGGTGGTAAAGTGTGGTGATAAAACTTGTTTTAAATTGCCAGGCATCCAGTTCAGCCTGTGAAACTTGAGGGAGGACAATAGCAGAAGGCCTCCCTTCAACTGATGGTTGCTGGTACTCGCAAAGAGTTTGACGAGTTGCCATCTCAATACGTTGTTGTCGTCTTTCTCTGTGGAGAAGTCTTTCAATCTCAGGTTCAAGATCGTTTTGAGGACTACCTGCAGATCGGGTTCGACTCATATGTAGAAATAAAATGCAGTTTAAAAAAATGGAAAAACAGCTAAGGAAAATAAACGCAATAATCGACAAGTAAATATAAACTACAGAAAATTAAATAACAAAATTAGAAAGAAGCAATAAATAAGACAAGAACTATATATTTTTTTAAGTAAATAAAGCGGAAATAAACAAAAAGGAACAAAAATAAATGCAGTTTAACTAAAAACTAAAATAAAATAAAGACAGAATTTAAAATTGCTGGAATTTAACTAACTGAAAATTAAATGACAGGGGAATTTAAATGACAGTAATATAAAGAACTGAATTTAAATGACAGAATCTAACTGACTGAAAATTAAAAGACTGAAAATTAAATGTTAGAAATTAGTTTACAGGAAATTTAAATGTTAGTAGTTAGATTGCTGAAATTTAAATGTTAGGAATTAGTGTACTAAAATTTAAAAGTTAGTAGTTAATTGACAGAAATTAAATGTTAGAGTACGGAATTTAGAAGTTAGAGTATAGAAATTTAAATGTTAGAGTATAGGAATTTAAAAGTTAGAAGTTAGATAACTGGTAATTAAATGACAAGAAATTTAAATGACTGTAATTGAATACGATATTTAAATTGTTAGAAAGATTAAATAGCAAAAATAAAAATTACAAAGTAGTAAAAAACTAAACAGAAAACTCAATAGAATTAAAAACTATCAATTAACCGTGTCGGAGGTCCCCGGCGACGGCGCCAAAAACTTGTTGGAGTAAAAGTGTGTTAAACTTCTACCACTTAGGCAGTGTACCTAATCGTTTTGCGGAATAGTGGAATTGCGGGGTGTCGAACTCTTGGGGACCTTGATGTGGTTTAACTGATAGTGTAAATTAACTGAGAATTCTAATTAGACAGTTGAATAGAAACTTATCATTTTTAGGGAGGTTGTGGTCTAATACTTGATGTAAACAAAGCAGTAAAAAGAGCAATTAATTAAAACAGAATAATAAAAGCAGTTATAAAACTCTTTTGTTTTTAAAGAAAGCACCCTGGGTTGTTCTGCTCACCTATTTTATCAAATTATATTACCATAAACTTTCCCACTTTAGCAATAAACTCAAGAATCTTAATTAGTTTATTGACCGTTTCTTGTCTAATAAACCCTAATTAATTTAAACAAAAAGCGCAAATCTTGCTCAAGTCATAAATAAATTAATCGCATTATTAATAATCCCTATTGAAGATAGATTAACCTATACGGCAAGGATCATCGCTTCTAGTCGTTAACCCATTTGACTTCTCTTGTCTAGAATCTAGTCTCAGCATCGCATTTTAACATGAAATTACAAACATCACTTTAATAATTGGCCTAAAGATTAAAGCGCATTAAGGAGGAGAATCAAAATATTGCTTGAACAGATTATATTAGAAAGTCTACGTAACATAGTTTAGTAAAACAAGCTTGCTTCCCAACCCAGGAGGCTAAGGTTTTTACTCAGACATAATTATACAAACAGACGTCGTAAGCACGACAGCCATTAAAACAAAGTACAGTTAAAGAAAAGAAAGAGCTCTCCGCATTCGCACGCACTGTATGAAGGAGAATGGAATTCTGTGAAGGAAGTGTAATCTGGAAGTGAAGGTGAGAGTTTCAGAGAGTTGAGTTCTGTGAACCAACGTGCGCAGGTTTTTCTGATGAAGCAGCAGTGGTTATATAGAGGAGAGGAAGAGGATGAAGACAGAAGCAGACAACCGCGTGAGGGATTTAAGGACTGACGTCGCCTGATATTGTTGATGAAGTAGATAGATAAGTTTTGCAGGCACCGAAGAATTGGAGACGACGGTCGGCTTAGTTGCAGCTCTATCTATTGTCCGTCCATTTTTACACGGACAATTTTGGCGTATCATCAGTGTTGTCCGCCCTTTTATCCACGGACAACACACAGCCTCATTGTCTCTTGTCCGTGGACATTTACTCGGACGTGCCACGGACACATTTTCTGTCCTCCTTTTAATCCGCGGACACACCACGGTCTTCTTTACGTCTGCCTCCTGTCTGAGCCTATTTCCACGGACGTGCACTGCGTCCGCCCTCTGTCCGGGCTTATTTCCACAGACGTGAGATGCGTCCGGGTTTCGGTCCTTGCTTCCTTCCCCGGACGTGTGTACTTGTTTCCTTATTTATTCTGTAATCTTCAACTGGGCTTAGATATGTCGTTTTAGCTCCGTTTCACTAGCCGTTTGTTGCATTGGAAAGCTTGTGAAGTAAACTATGTGAATCCAAGACTTTTTACTGCATTTGATACATAAAATGTATCAGTTCCTACCAAAACATAAATCTTACGAAAAATATACGATAAGTGAGTAATATTATCCTGGAAGTAAGTAAATATAAGGTAGATTAAACCCTTAAATGTCTATATATTTCTCACTTATCATCTATCCGCTTTTTATTATATTTTATTTTATTCCTCCATTAACCTTAGTGGTTTTATTATCATTTCAATTCAATTCAGTTTATACACTTTTATTTTCAGCACCTGAAACACAATCCACACTTGATTGAAGTCTAGTCTAGCCCAGTCCCTTAAACCCATTCCAGTTCCAAACATTGGACCTACAAACCCAAACAAAAACTCAAGCCCACCCAAAAACCCTAGTGGTTCTAATTATAAAGGGAACAGTAGCACCCTGATATTTTCCTCCCTCAGTGGAATACCTCCTGCTCCATCAACCTTCCAGTGATCGTCGTTCTTGATCATCAAAAAAAAAAATGAGAGGCCTAACCAGAATTCTCCTCATCGACACCCACTCCCTTCCTCGTCTCCATCTACTATGGAAATCATTATCCCTTAACCTATCTTCTTTAATTCAAAACCAT
Source organism: Limonium bicolor (assembly GCA_023374045.1). Lineage (NCBI taxonomy): Eukaryota > Viridiplantae > Streptophyta > Magnoliopsida > Caryophyllales > Plumbaginaceae > Limonium > Limonium bicolor. Next base: position 107,396,517 of record CM041782.1, on the reverse strand, counting down.
ACACATTTCTTCCCCCGTCGACTCTTCCCATTCAATTCTCTTCAGGCACGGTAATTTGCAAATGTGACTGGCGAATACCTAGCTTTCTCTTCATCTCTTCCTAACGGATACCTACTGAGCTTTCTTCATCTCATCGCCACCGGTAATTTCATAACCCAACTGCGAACATGAAATTACTGCTCTGAACTTTCTCCATCTCTTCATTCTTCTCGATTTTGTAATCCAAGCTCCTTCGCCGGTGACCATTGCCGCCATTCTCTTCGCTTCTGGTGATGCACGACTTCAGGGAGTATCTTCTTGCTCAATGAAACTTCGATATCTATACGAACCTCGATCTAATCTGGGTTTGCGTCGACCTTGAATTTCTGCTCTGGCGGTTTATTGCTCATGACTTGCTGGTTTATGACTTTACAGTCTATCTTCGATCATATTCCCCATCATGTTTCTCGGTGTTTTTGGTAAGTTGTTGATTACTTTGTTTCGACAAGCTACAACTCGAAAGGGAGTTTTCGACCTTTCTCCTAACATGTGGTTACTTGTCTGAATCCATAAATTTTGCGTGGTTTGGCTACACTTTCTGCCTGCCATTTTGTTGGTTTTCATTCTCTATAACATTCGCTATCTATACTGAGACAGATTTATTGTCGATTCCATTGTTAGCCAGTTAACCCCTGCTCGTCGTCTGAGTTTACTTCGATTTTATCCCTCATGACTCATGTTCCAGGTTGATTTAGGTCTGTATATGTGAGAACTGTGCTAGATCGATCTCGTTTGTCTGCTTGTGATTTCCTGTATACTTTGATATTGCTGTGTTCTATTGTAACTGGGTCTCGATCGAGGGAAGTCATTCGATCTTGTCTCTGTACTGTTAAGTTCGGGGCTATTTGTCACATCCTTGTTTTTAGTTGAGATTGATCCATGGATTTAGATTCTACTTGATGATTTAGGCGACTAATCTGTTTCTACTGATTGATCTCGGCCTGAGAAGGTGTTGGTTTCTTTAATGTTGAATGCTAGCTGAGAGATTTGCGCCCCATATATACCCTGTTGTTGTTCCGGTTATAATCCTATCACCACGAATCATTCTTATTACTATATCGTATGACACATGAGTTATGTTTCAGTCATGGCATGACTTCTTGACTTGTTAGATATTGGGCTGACACTATATGAGCTTATTGGTTTCATCTCTCATACTGAGGTACACTTCGCTATAAGACTTGGACTTGGATGTGCTTACCGTTTAGGCTTGTGGACTTTTGGGCACCATTGCTACTCCTCGTGGGTTTGGAAATGCTATCATTCAGCTTATACTTTGCTATTTTGGCTAATCTCCCTTTGTGCATTGGTTTCATGTCTTAACTAAGTTACACATACCATTGATTGGACATGGCTAGGTTTCCTTGACTTGAGCGGTGCTTGCTAGACTTGCAGTTTGTTGGGATCATTCAAACGGACTATACCCTTGCGCTTTGGGCCTACCTTCTATGGGTTTGGAGATTTCATCTTTCAACCTTTACTATAATTAATCGCCTTTCATATTTAATTGCCCCTTACGCATCGATATTGGTTTGGAAATTTGTTTGAGACTAGCATTATTTGACCCTCGCGCTTAGATAAGAACATGAATAGAGTTATAGTTGCCCTATGTTATGATTGTTAAAACAAATCACTCATTGGCTGGTTGGTCCGTATTAATTCTTCATCCTAGAGGGAAATGATATAAACCCTCCTAGGTATGATCCCACATGACTCACAACTTCACATCCTAGATACTACACTTCGGTTTGAGTCATAATCTAAGATGACGATTTAATTCGAGTAGCAACCCCAATGCTTGATTTATCTTACAATCCTTAGCATTTGTTGGTAGCTTGAAACTCTTTTCTACGTTCTCGTTTGGAGTGCGGGAGATGATTAGATTGCCCCCTTTCGTCCCATTGAGAGGGGCCGTATGAACCCATTGCACACATCCCAACCCTCTTCCGTTCTTTGACTAATGCATTTTTCCGCTCTTGGTTATGTTTTTGACATGTACATAACGCCAGTGGAACGGGAAACTACTCTAAGACTAAGCAACGGGATCGTAGCTTGGACTACCGGGTCTCCGCTTCAAACACATGTAACGGTTGGTGCACTTCTTGCTGATCCTATCAGCTCAAGTGAGGTGGCGTCGATGCGACCCCCTATAGCAGCTCTCTATTTAAGATTTTTATCTATGTTTGTATTAATCTGTAATTTGTTTATTGTTCTTACTTTCGACTGTAGTCTTAGGATTTATTCATTTTCTTAATTTAATTCATTCTCTGCATGTGAACAATTTTAGAATGTTATCTCTAGCTGGTTTTGGATTATGTTGTCCTAGCGCTTATCTTACCCCTTTCTACATATTGATTAGAGCTTGGAAATTAATTTGAAATCTTGTAGGATTTTCGCTAGTGTTCAATCACCAAATTTTTGTACGTAATGTTTGCACTTCATTTTGTTTCTCCAATGTTTGTACCCTATGTGAGATATTTGCTTTGTCGTTTTGTGATTTATGCCCTTTGCTTGTCGCCTATTAATGTCATAAGCCTTAGTTACTATGTCCTTAGGTCCAAGCCATTAGGATAGAGGGGTCCCCCTAGCCTGATAGGTCATTGACCAATCTCGAGGTGGTGACATCCCTAAACCCTAAAACACACACCTAAAATATGTATATATGTGTATATAGATTATAATTCTCATTTCGGTTTTAGGCCATCAGATTTCCTCATTCAGAATCTCTCACAACATTCATCTTTTCGTCCTCCATCTCAAATTCAAAATTGTCTCTCATTTTTCTTAATCACTTTGTAAATATAAATCCCAAAATTTTCTTAAGTGATAAATTCACATCCAATCTGATTTCTTCTAATAATTTCAAAATCTTATTTTTTGAAGATAAAAAAAAATCATCGCAAGCTCAAAAAAAATCATCACAAGCTTAAAAAATTTTCATCCAAGCTCATAACCCAAGTAAAAAAAGGGAGAACCTCAACTTGCCCAAGCCCATCAACCTGATCAAAGCCCAAAACCGGCCCAAGCCCACTAACCTAGCCCAAACCAAAATTTGGCCCACTTCTTACTTGGCCCACTTCATACTTGGCCAACTTCTCACTAAGCTCATTAACCCACTCGGCCCATTAAAGCCCATTTTGACCCACTTTTCCTAGGCCAAACTCGATTCACATTTCAAGGCCCAAATTCGGCTTAAGTTTCAAAGCCCAGTTTGGCCCACCTTTTCAAGGCCCACATTAGCTCACATTTGGTGCACAATTTCAACTCAACCTCAAATCATTTTCAATTCAAAATCAATCCAAAAATTGATTCAATCCCAACTCAAATTCAATCCAATTCCAACACAAAATCAATTCAATTTCACTCTGATTTCAATTCAATTCTTAATTCAACTCCAATTCATTTTCATTTCCAATTCAATTCAATTCCAATTCATTTCAATTCAATTCAATTAGATTCAATCTCAATTTCAATCCAATTCAATTCAATATTCATTTCATTCCCAATTCAATTAGATTTCATTTCAATCCTGAATAATTCCAAACATCATAAATCTCAAATTCCCTAAAACTTCAAACTCCTTGAAACTCCAAACTCCGGAGAACTCAAGCATCTCAAATCTCTAAACGCCTCAGCAGCTCAACAGCTCAACAGACTCGAAAGTCTCAGCAGCTCAACAAATTCGAACGTCTTTACAGCTCAACAGACTCGAACATCTTAGTAGCTCAATAGACTTGTACGCCTCTATAGCTAAACAGACTCGAACGTCTCAGTAGCTCAATAGACTCGAACGTCTCAACCGCTCAACAGACTCGAAGGTCTTAGCAGCTCAATAGACTTGAATGTCTTAACAGCTCAAATGACTCAAATGTCTCAGTAATTCAGCAAACTCAAACACCTCAAAAACCCTCAGCTTCTCAAACCTGGACACCTTCAAACTTCATAACCCTTTCAAGCCTTGATTGTCTCACAGACCTGAGCGTCTCACAGACTTCGATATCTCATTTCTCCCACCATCTAACATCCCTCATGTCTCATAGACCCTAGCGTCTCACAGACTAACCTCTCAAACTCAAAACTTCCCAAAAACTTCAAAATCCTTCAAAACCTCAAAACTTTCAAAATCCAAATACAATGAACTACGTAATGTCTAATCTCAACAGGGAGTTGAGTACATAGGCAGCCCATCTAGGGTGCGACTCCATTCCAAATAAAAAACCTTTTTACCCTCTAAGGTGTTCCCAATATCTCTCAAAACACTCAAACCTTCTTCGGCTCACATAAACTTCAAACCATCAGACTCCGAGTCTAGTCTATTCTCTCAACCTCAGACTTGTCTCAAATCTCCATTCTATACTCATCCGAATTTAGCAATTCCTCTCCTTAGTGCAAGCTTGACAGAAAAGTTCACCTCATCCACTCTCTTTCTCTCTTCCCGTTCTAATCCTATCCTTGGCTTTTAAATGAATCTCTTTAAAAGGTTTTAAAAGAAGGCAATCCCGACAATTGGAGACCGAGGTTTCCTCGGGCACCAATCCGAAGTTGTGGTCATTGCCACTTCCAAGGGGAGTAACCCAGTGCGAACCCACATAGAATCTCTACAAATGACCGGATAAGTCCTATCCATAGGCAACAATTTCAGAGTCAACTAAATGTTCTTAGAACCCTCCTTCACTTCCTTCCTAGTATCTCAGGTCAAACTAGGTGGTGACTCTAGTCAATTTCCACCCTTAGGGCATAAGTCCGCGTGGAGCCCATCGAGAGCAGGTGTAGTGCACACTTACACTCCCCTTTATGCTTTCTGGGAAAGACGAACGATTTAGTAGGTATTTGAGGGATGCCAGAATAATGGGTTCTCGCCCTCCATAGAATGGCATTTTAGGATCTAGGCTTTTCAGTCAAGAACCATACTTAGATAGACCCCCCTCATACCGAAAAATCACCCTCCACAGAAAGGGCAACAGGGTCACTAGGGAGCGAAGGGGAAAGAGCCCGTCCCTCGGTTGACCGGCCTAGCTATAGATGCTCAGCCTCTGAGATCTGTGCCTCCTGAGGGTGAGAACACCTTCCTCTTAAATTCAATTGCAACCTTAACCTTTATACCAATAGATATTAACTTAAACTATATACCACCATCAGGCACCGGACAGCCCCAGCGCCACTTCTATTGTAAGCGTTACGGGAAGGACCATCTTGGGGTCGACTGCAGGTGCCGGTACTGCAAGAAAGAGGGCCTCCGGGAGTTCGAATGCTGGATGAACCCTGAGGGCCGCAGCTATAGGCCACCAAAGAATACTCAGAAGACCTCAGCTGGAGGATCTGGAGTACCACGAGGCGGTCAGGAGGGCCAGACATCTACTGATGCTGGAGCCCAGAAGGGGAAGGGAGTCGTCAGGGCACGAGTACCCTGAACTCTGAGATACCGCTAGTGGAACATTTCTACTTATCTTGTTATGTGGGAGTGCGTCAGAGACCGCTCGCCTTTTTGTGTATGACTTTTGAGACTAGTTATGTGTACTCGATACCAGTAACCCAAAAACCTTGACGGATCATATATATATATATATATATGTGAATAGAATTTAATGCCTACTCTATTATGTAAACCATACTCAATGATGAGAGTCAACGAGACCAGTAATTACTGAACCAATATCTCAACCTGCATGGCGCCCTTGCTACTGCAAGCGCTATGACAATCAACCCACTGAAATTTCCATCTGCCTTGTGCACTTGCCACAGCAAGTGCTGCAGCTACCACTAACATTTTAATCTCTTAGTCAATACCGAACTTTCCGTACCAGTTTCTCATACAAACCTTTAATATTAGAAGCCTGTGAACCTCGGGAAGACCTGTTAGTCCGACCACTGCAACTGAAGGAATTACATGGCCATCGTAATTGTAAACCATGCCAGTTTAACTGTTCGAGAATTCCCAGACATGGCTTATTAGCCGAATACCAGAAGTGTACACCAGCATTTAATGATAATCACTAATGATGATGAATGTTTAGTCCTTATGGACAAGCATATCCTTATGTGAAATAGAATACCCATTGTAGATGCACCACCGTCAAAGAGGATGGTTGGGAAGTGAAGGGCCGAGTTGCTCAAGCTATTATGCAATCTGTAATACATCCAATTAAACAGATGAGGGAAACAAATATGAACTACAGATGAGATGTGATAATAATTAAACCGAGAGGAAAAGAATGTGTATAGTACTCAAAGAGATCGAGATATGAGACCCGATGCTGCTTAACTCAGCACGAATATTACATGAACTGATTACAGCCGTAAAGGCGAATAAATATTTAATGTTTAACTGATTGACAACTAAGTACTACCTTTAGAAGGAGTGCCACATACAATATATTACTGGAAGGACATGAGTCTGGGGAGTAAAAATATTGTCCCCAACCACTTTACCATCTATGCCACTAGGACAATAGCACCTACGACAAGATAACCGACAATGCAATAATTAACATCAACTACAACAAGGACATCCATCAAAAGGGAGATTGACAATAGAATATTTCACAATAGCCGTGTGACGGACACTACCAGTTTACAAAACGAGATGTGGGATGACCGCACTCCGATAGGAGCTTGTGGGCCTGACAGACTTATTTATAAGTTACTCGGGTAAGTAGTAATGTATCAGTACTGTACCCTGTGTATGTAGACAAGTAGTGTAAGGAACACGAGAAGTAGTCAACTTCGTGCCAAGGACAGTGATGCAGATTACCTCGAAGATGGACGAGAAGAGCCACAGTTAAACCAACGGGCTGAAGAAACCCAGAACCTTCAACATAGAATAGCGGATAATACACAGTGAAGACAAAGGAAACCTTTCAAAGACGTGAACGCTGATGACAGAAGCAGGAAAACCCAATATATGGGCGGATGATAAGTAAAACCCTCATAAGGATCAAGCGAATTCTTGAAATCCAGAGGAATCTTCCAAATTATGTGAACATAAACGCGTGAGTACGCAAGGATGAATAACAGAGCTAGCATTCTAGTAGATGTCGTAAGCAGGAAACAAACGTTATGATAACTAACAACCGACGAATCAACTGGGATATGGTGCACGCAGAAGCGACCAAAAGAAGCAGCCATCAATAATAAATACGTGGACGAACTTAGACGAGTAAAACTCGTAGAGAAAAATGTGAAATGGAAGATGAAGTTGCAGAACTCTAATACGAGCACAACAGATGGATTCCCCTAATAGGAAGCGGGAAGAACCATACGAACGTTTGACACACGGGAAGATGTGATGGATATCAACACGAAGTAAGTATCAAAGAACTACAACAGTGTGTTACTCCGGAACAAAACCACCAGGAGACACGGATGACAATCATTATCTTCGTGGACATGTAGGCTAGTACGTCTCAGTATTACAAAGACAAGTGTAAAGAGCACTAAGTACTAACAATAGCCAATGTCATATTGCACCTCAAACTGAAAGTCACTCATGTACGCTAGTAATCCAAACGATAGGATATACGACAATGGAAAAAGAGGCAAACTGAGCCTATGTTCATGGGTCTGCACCTTAGTACGGAGCGAGTGAGCCCATTAAAACGAATTCGGGAGAAAGCACAAATTGTTGAGTGCCTCACCCCTTATGTATTGTGGAGCCCGGGGGGGCTAGAGTCATACCCATCTCTCTGATTTGAGGATAACCCACTCCAAAGGTGGAAGATGCCACACGGGAGTTGGAGAACTCTATGAGAGCCAAGTATCCAGCGCTCTTGGTTGATCGGCTGTAGTATACTTGTGGGGTACGGGGGCGTAACCCTTTTTAAGGGGGGTAGAGCCTCTTGGCTGTGCACATGTGTGCACTAAGTTTTGTTGTCTCGTATGCGGGGCATACACTAGTTTGTTGGCATGTGGGGCATATGATGTTTGTTTGTTTGTTTCGTATGCGGGGCATACAATGAACTGGTGATATGCGGGGCATACGATGTTTTAATTGTGTTGTTTGGTATACGGGGCATACGTTGTTGATTTGTTTATGTGTAGTGTGCATTTATATGTATGTATCCTACGAGATACCTGTTTGAATGAGGAGTATACACCCATGTGTGTAGTACCTTTTTATGATCTTGTGATATTTCTATATTTATATATATATATATATATATATATTATATATATATATATATATATATATATATATATATTTACCTTGTAGATTGACAACATATGGTATCGTCTAGATACGAAATGAATCATTAGATATGGAATATGGAATGATGGTATGGTGTGGACACCTCGAGGAGGTTGTCAGGGTTTGTAGAACTGATAGGAAATAATGGTGCTGATGGATCGCCTACATCCATATGTTTGAATTAACGCCACTGATGATGGCTATGTGCTATATAAGCACAATATGTTATGTGTAAATGATATATCACACAAATATATACATTATGGGATTATAAGGGTAATTATATAACTTAATCAAGGTGAGACTTTGGGACGAAGTCTTTTTAAGGGGGTAGACTGAAATACCCCTAACCATTAAATAATTAAATAATTGGAATTAAAGGTATATTTGGGGGATTATGAAACCATGAGAAAGCACATAAACACTTAGGCGTTAAAAACGCACCTAAACTCCTTAAGGTCCAAAAACGTGCGTTAAGCCGGACCTTGGGTTAACCAAGTTATATAAGCTATAAAACTCATACAAATTCAACTAATGATCATGATATGACCCTTAGAACATAAGTCCCAGGTTAGATTTACAAGAATACACAAAATTCCCGGGAGAAAAGCTTAAGGCACAAAAAGGTCCCGAACGTCCCGAGAATGTTACGGAAATGTGTTTTGGGTCTATATAACCCAATGAAACACCTATAAATACTCTAATAAATATGTATAATCATTAATATCACATTAGTAACTCTAAATCCAGAGATTTACAATTTTTACATTAAAATATTAATATAATAATAAAATAATGTAAAATTAAGTCTCCCTTGACTAAATTGGTCAATGTTGACCATTGACCCCAATCAATCAGATAAGGGGGTGGAAATATGGCCACTCGCCAGCACTAGACAGCACAATAATGTTCCATTAACAAGACCACTTTAACTTTAATTAAAATAAGAAAAGTAAATTACTTTATATTAAGAAAATCAAGGCTTGTCTCTTTACCTACTCCACTCCATCCTTCCCAACCGATTGAGATCTGAATTAGGAGCCTTCTCCCTGCCTCATTCACGCCACCACTCAGCCATGGACAAGGGAAACCTCTCTTGTGAAGGTAAGCTCCAAAAATGGTGATTTATGTCATTTTCTTCATCTTTATTTCCTCTTCCATTGATATAACTTCAAACCACTTTATCCCACACATCTATCACGACCTATTGTTCAACTTGAAGCTCTAAATTCGTTTGAAACTTAAAGGAAAGGAAGAAGTAAGGTAAGAATACTTATTAAGGTAAAAATGTGCTTTAAGCACATACCTCTTCTTCCTCTTCATTACCAGTTGTATTCCTTAGTTTTCCTAGCTCCTTATCTTGTTCTCTTCATACAAAATCAGTGGAAAAACCCACATCTTGAAGGAGGAGCTAGATCTAAGCCAAAGACCACATCTTGGCTAGTTTCAGTAATGGAAAAATACACCTTATTCTCCTTTGTTGTTACCGGTTTTCTTCCTAACTTTAGATGGTGTTATAACACCTTTTTTTGCTTCAGTTTGGAGGCGTAAACAGCCCTTGGTTCCTTTGCATTTCTAAGATAATTTTACCTTGAAATTAAGTACTAAAACACTTCCCATGGTTAGCTCATGCTTGGAGTTTAATCATGTCCAGTTTGCGGTATAAAAACATGTAAATCAAGCTGCGGAAAACCTTCCCTAAGGTTCTGTGGCCAAACAAGGCCTTACCCTTGCTAAATCAAGGTATAAATCACTTAAAACTCAACTTTGATATATTAATATATGTTTAAGCTTATGTATATATATTGCCGTGAGTGAACATAGGTTATATGGTCTGATTTTGACCTTAGGTGGTTAAGGAAATGAGTTAGTAAATTTATCTAAGTAATTAAGTAACATAAATGTCAAATTAAGACTTTATGTGGAAGATTGGTAAATAAAGGAAAATATATGGTAAGGCCGAGAGTTATATGTATTTGGGGCATTTATGTGTAATTTATTTAATGAGCTAATGTTTGTAATAAGGCCATGTACTTTAGGCCATTTTAATTATGTATTTTAAGTTTAAATTAGATTTTTGGTAACAACTAAGTATTATCGTAAAGCATAGGGGTTAAAACTATAATTAAATCAAATTTGGGGGCTAAATAATAATAAATCTGAAAATTAGGTGTTAAAAGGATTTGACATAAAAATTATTAGATTTTATAAAGTTTTGGGGTTAATTGGTAAATTCTGGAAATTAGGGGTTAAAACCATAAATAAGGGAACGTAATGGTCAAGACAGTATTAAGGAGGTCAACCTTGACCATAGGGGAGGTTTTAACCAAATTAGATAAGTTAAATAACTTATTTAAGGTTATATAATATGGTAAGTATTAATTGTAACATTTTTATAACATATGGGGTATGTATGGAGATTACCGAAACTTAACGGTGTAAAATGGTATTTTAATCACCCATGGGCTATTAGGAATTTTTAGGACTTTATTGGGTTGAATTTGGAATTAAAATAAGCTATATATGTATAATTATAGTTATTATGTCATTGTCATACTTTGGAAAAGAAAATGGGGTAGAAATGTAAATACCGAGAGTTTAGGGGTTAGAAATAATATTTATAACCCTTTGGTGAAATTTGGTCATTTTTGAATAATATAAGAGTATTTAATAAGATAATTGTATAATATATAGTTTTAATGATATTATAAAACTATGTTATGAATTGGGTCAAATTGTAATTATAGGAAGTTGGTGGGTGGAAAAAATTTAGAACAGATTATAGGTCTGTACGGAAATTTAAAACATATATAACTATAGGTTATATTTATATTAAGGTTTAAAATGTTAGAATATATGAAATACCCCGTATTTAAAATAGTGATTAATTAGGCTAATAAGTAATTTAGAGGCTTAATTAAGTATAAATAATTACTAGGGAACAAATCCCGAAGAAAACGGATCCTTAAAACGGATTAAAATCACTAATGAACCTTAAAGTGCGTTTTTCGAGGTAACCGGGAAAACGTGTCTTTAAGCGGGTCAAATAGACTCGTAACAATTTTGGTCAACTAAATAATCATTAATAAATATTAATGAAACTTTAGGACCAATAAAATCAATAAAACGACAGATTAGTAAAAACTGTCAAAAACGGGAAGTTGTGGGGTAGAAGCATAAATAACCAAGAGTTATGTGTCCACTTTTAAAAATAAAAAGTGCAATATGTGTGTGTGTGTGGTGTGCCAGCCGGCCCCCCCTCTCCATTTCACTCTCTCACACACACTCTCCTAATACACAAACAAACAAAACAATTAAAACTTACCCCACTCTCACATTTCTCTCTCTCCTCCTCTCATTCTCTTTTCCCTCACGTGGAGCAGCCCCTCTCACCTCTCTTTTTCTTCTTCTTCCCCAAGCCATGCGATTTCCATGGTGAACAAGAAGAACAACACAAAACCACCACTTCTCTCTCTTGTAACTCCCTCCATACTTCTCCAAAAATTATAAAAACACCACCATTGTGTTCCTCTCTCCAAGAGCTACACTTCCATCTTTCCAAAATCCAAAAACAAGCATTTTCGATTTTGAGGGTATACCCCGTTTGGAGATTCAACACCACCATTAGAGGCACCTTGGTCTCCTTGTTCTTTTGAGGTAAAGATCTCTTTAAAACTCCATCTTTTTCTAGCTTAAAAAGGCAAAACGAATTTGGTGACTAAACCCTTGTTTGGTCTCTCTTGCTCCAGCCGATTTTGGCATTGTGGTGGTGTGAGAAATCTTGTTCTTGAGCTAACCCAAACAGCTCTTGTGCTCTTGCAAGGTAACAAATTTTCTAAACCCTAAAACCTAGGTTAAAACTTGATTAATGGTTAGGGTTAGTAATTAGCATTGAATGGTGTATTAAAATGTATATGTATGGGTGATGATACTAGATTGTTGAAGTACCAAAACCGAGAGAGAAGGAAGGGAAAAGAAAGAAGAAGAAAGAAATCTAGAAAGGAAAACAAGGTAAGAATTCTCATTGTGTAGCCTTGTATGTATTAATATGTGTAACAGATTTTTAGAAGTAAAAATGTGTAGTGTAAGATGGTATTGTATTAGTAGTGTAGTGGGTAAGAGGAACTAAGCATTTTGAAACCTTTGAAACATTGTAAAAACTGTTATAAAACAGATTGAGAATTGAGTGTTGAGTGCAGGAAACTTTGTAGTGTTTTAGTAGTGTTTTGGTATTAATATTTGAGTATGGGAGTTGTGTAATCTTGGTTATTGAAACAGGTGAGATAAGTATTGGAATGTGAACTAAACCATGTGGTGAGTGTAGAGAAATACAAGGGAGGTTATGGCAAAATTTGTCTAGCATTAGAACACTTAGAGAATTAAAAACTAAGTGAATTATGTAGGTTGTAACAGATTTTGATTTACAAAGTAGGAGGGTAAGCTGAGTGAGATAGGTAATATATTCTAGATGCATTAGAGGAGTTAGAAATGACATTAGAAGAGGGAGAGGTAGAAGAAGAGAGTTAGATTAAAATCTGTAGCATAATATGGTAAGGGAAGAAAACAAGTGTAAGTGTTGAATAAGAATTTAGAGAATTTGGTGTATAAGTTAGTAAAGAGCTGTGTGATGAATTAGGAAATGAATTAGCATGAATTAGAGTGTTTAAATTGTGTAAAAACATGTTAGAAGATATGTAGGAAGATTGGGGAAACAATGGGTGAAAATGGGAAAGAAAAACAAGGTCTGTAGCAAATTCTGCTACCGACCGACCCAGGTCTGGGTCGGACCGTGGGTCGGTCGGAGCTTAAGAAACGAAAATAAAACTCTCGGCAAAGGACCGACCCAGGAGCCGTGGGTCGGACGTGGTCGGTCGGACTCAAATTTTCTGTTGTCGAAGTTTCGCACTTCGACCGACCCAGGAGTGGGTCGGACGGTGGGTTCGGTCGGAGCTTGGACAAAAGACCCAAAACTCTCGGCAATAGACGACCCAGAGGTGTATGGGTCGGTCGGAATGGTTCTGGGTCGGTCGGGAAAATTTCAAAGACGAAAACTTTCGGCAATGGACCGACCCAGGTTTTGGGTCGGTCGGTGGGTCGGTCGACCCATAACTTACAAAAAAAAAAAAAATGTATAACTATAGTAAGTATATATATATATATATGTATACCCACCTATACATATGTACATATATATATGCAAGTAAGCAAGACATTGAAAGTAAATAAGAGTAAGTAAATGAAATTGTAAGTATAGGAAATGTAAGGGCTTAGTAAGTATGAGTTAGGGAACATAGTAAGAGTACAAGTAATTGTAGATAGTTAATCATTCATTTGTGTGTATATCTTAGGACTTGATTTGTGACATCGAAGAACGTTTGGAATCACGTACGACGGTGAACGGTATGAATTCCTCATGCCCCGTATGCTATCTTGGTTACTCTGATTTGTGTGTTGTGTGCTAATTGGTCACCAAATAAGATAAATGCACGAATCGGAGTTAATATGCATACTTGTGAATATGTAGTGTTGTATGTCGTTGTATATTTTCTTTAATTTTTAGTTTGTATAATTCATGAAATGTATGGATGAATATGAACGCTAGTATGTATGTTGTATTGTACTGTGACCGATTATGATTGTGCTTGGACTTCTAACTTATTCCTAACAAGCTAACCATCCTAACTTAAAATGGTAATTAAATTGGAATGAGTAGAAGTCCGATATAGTTTCGGCCACGCGTGAGGATGCGGAGTCACGAGAGGTTGGCTCCAATTCCTGACTCTTAAGCTGGTTCGCGGCCCAAACCCCTTAAATGGGTAGCATCCCGGACTGGTGAGTCAAGTAAATCCCGGATGTGGGACGGAGTAGTTCCCAAGGCCGGAGGTCCCGACGACTTAACTTGAGTATAAGTAAGAGAGTAAGAATGAGTAGATGAGTAAAGGAAAGTAAGTGAGTGTAAGTATAAGTAAGTATGGTGAATGAATAAAAGAGTAATATGCATTCCGATTAACCCGGATGCACAATTTGGCTAACCTTGTGAAGGTAAGTATTGTGAACCTTATTGTACTGTTGCCTTGGACGAATATTGTATTGTGAATGTATGTATGTCGTATGAAAGCATGTATGTATGGAGTAATGAACAAGCATGTTTAGTGGTTGCCAATTAGTCGGCGTACCCTTGCTAGCACGCGGTATATGCGGAGTTCATGCGCAGCGTAAGCTGACCCCCTCGGGGGACTGTTTTTACTATGAATGCAGGTACTCGTGATGGAGGAGGATGTTGAGGACTTAGTTTATTTCTAGTCTTCTTTTTGTGTATGTAAACGATGAATTTGAGATCGGTGTACTGAATAGTACATGGCTTAGATTTTGAATAGCCGGTGTACCATGGGGTACACCTTTTTGGGGGATTGTGAATGGATGGCATGGTATGAGTAGGATTAAACTCACTCTTTTGGAAGCTTATCGGA
>CM041782.1:107351915-107381323 GCA_023374045.1 Limonium bicolor | reverse complement strand
ATATAATTGTTATAACATCTATAACATTGTAGACCATAGTCTAAAATTCATTTTCCAACCTTTATAAATTCGGTACAACACTATACTTTATTTTAATTTCATTTTGACCACATAACATTATGTAATGTTATACCATATACCAATATCATATAATATGATATCTTTAGCTTATATAAAGTATAACATATAGTTTTTATACAAAACTATTGTTAATTGCCGAAAAGGCATATCCATTTAATCTAATTTTTATTATCTTACCATATCTTTATGTTTATTACAAAATCACCCCATACTTTATACCATGTTATATATACCATATAATATAACATTTTTAACTTTATAAAAAAGTATAACCTATAGTTATTTATTTAAAATAGCCGAACAGACCCTTAGGCTGTTCCTATTTATTTTCCAGCCCCTTTAACTTTCCAAATTAACAATTTGACCACATATATAATGTTATGTTATATATATATATCATATATTATAACATTTTAAACCTTAATATAAATATAACCTATAGTTATATATGTTTTAAATTTCCGTACAGACCTATAATCTATTCTAAATTATTTTTCCACCCACCAACTTCCTATAATTACAATTTGACCCAATTCATAACATATAGTTTTATAATATCATAAAACTATATATTATACACTTATCTATTAAATACTCTTATATTATTCCAAAAATCACCAAATTTCACCAAAGGGTTATAAATATATTTCTAACCCCTAAACTCTCGATATTTACATTTCCACCCCATTTTCTTTTCCAAAGTATGACAATGACATAATAACTATATATTATACATATATAGCTTATTTTAATTCCAAATTCAACCCAATAAAATCCTAAAAATTCCTAATAGCCCATGGGTGACTAAAATACCATTTTACTCCCTTAAGTTTCGGTAATCTCCATACATACCCCATATGTTATAAAAATGTTACAATTAAATACTTACCTTATTATATAACCTTAAATAGGTTATTTAACTTATCTAATTTGGTCAAAACCTACCCTATGGTCAAGGTTGACCTCCTTAATACTGTCTTGACCATTACTTTCCCTTATTTACGGTTTTAAGCCCTAATTTCCAGAATTTACCAATTAACCCCAAAACTTTATAAAATCTAATAATTTTTATTTTAAATCCTTTTAACACCTAATTTTTGGCTTTATTATTATTTAGCCCCCAAATTTGATTTAATTATAGTTTTAACCCCTATGCTTTACGGTAATACTTATTTGTTACCAAAAATCTAATTTAAACTTAAAATACATAATTAAAATGGCATAAAGTACATGGCCTTATTACAAACATTAGCTCATAAAATAAATTACACATAAATGCCCCCAATACATATAACTCTCGGCCTTACCATATATTTTCCTTTATTTACCAATCTTCCACATAAAGTCTTAATTTGACATTTATGTTACTTAATTACTTAGATAAATTTACTAACTCATTTCCTTAACCACCTAAGGTCAAAATCAGACCATATAACCTATGTTCACTCACGGCAATATATATACATAAGCTTAAACATATATTAATATATCAAAGTTGAGTTTTAAGTGATTTATACCTTGATTTAGCAAGGGTAAGGCCTTGTTTGGCCACGGAACCTTAGGGAAGGTTTTCCACAGCTTGATTTACATGTTTTTATACCGCAAACGGGACATGATTAAACTCCAAGCATGAGCTAACCATGGGAAGTGTTTTAGTACTTAATTTCAAGGTAAAATTACCTTAGAAATGCAAAGGAACCAAGGGCTGTTTACGCCTCCAAACTGAAGCAAAAGAAAGGTTTTATAACACCATATAAAGTGAGGAAGAAAACCGGTAACAAAAAAGGAGAATAAGGTGTATTTTTCCATTACCAAAACTAGCCAAGATGTGGTCTTTGGCTTAGATCTAGCTCCTCCTTCAAGATGTGGGTTTCTCCACTGATTTTGTATGAAGAGAACAAGATAAGGAGCTAGGAAAACTAAGGAATACAACCGGTAATGAAGAGGAAGAAAAGGTATGTGCTTAAAGCATATTTCTACCTTAATAAGTATTCTTACCTTACTCCTTCCTTTCCTTTGAGTTTCAAACGAATTTAGAGCTTCAAGTTGAACAATAGGTCGTGCTAGATGTGTGGGATAAAGTGGTTTGAAGTTATATCAATGGAAGAGGAAAGAAAGATGAAGAAAACGACATAAATCACCATTTTGGGCTTACCTTCACAAGAGAGGTTCTCCCTTGTCCATGGCTGAGTGGTGGTGTGAATGAGGCAGGGAGAAGGCTCCTAATTCATATCTCAATCGGTTAGGAAGGATGGAGTGGAGTAGGTTAGGAGACAAGCCTTGATTTTCTTAATATAAAGTAATTTATTTTTCTTATTTTAATTAAAGTTAAAGTGGTCTTGTTAATGGAACATTGTTTTGCTGTCTAGTGCTGGTGAGTGGCCATATTGCCGCCCCCTTGTCTGATTGATTGGGGTCAATGGTCAACATTGACCAATTTAGTCAAGGGAGACTTAATTTTACATTATTTTATTATTATATTAATATTTTAATGTAAAAATGTGAAAATTGTAAATCTCTTGATTTAGAGTTACTAATGTGATATTAATGAGTATACATATTTATTAGAGTATTTATAGGTGTTTCATTGGGTTATATAGACCCAAAACACATTTCCGAGACATTCCTGGGACGTTCGGGGACCTTTTTGTGCCTTAAGCGTTTCTCCCGGGCATTTTGTGTATTCTTGTAAATCTAACCTGGGACTTATGTTCTAAGGGTCATATCATGATAATTAGTTGACTTTGTATGAGTTTTATAACTTATATAACTTGTTTAACCCAAGGTCCGGCTTAACGCACGTTTTTGGACCTTAAGGAGTTTAGGTGCGTTTTTAACGCCTAAGTGTTTCTGTGCTTTCCTATGGTTTCATAATCCCCTAAATAAACCTTTAATTCCAATTATTTAATTATTTAATGGTTAGGGGTATTTTAGTCTACCCCCCTTAAAAAGACTTCGTCCCGAAGTCTCACCTTGATTAAGTTATATAATTACCCTTATAATCCCATAATGTATATATTTATGTGATATATCATTTACACATAACATATTGTGATAACATAGCACATAGCCATCATCTGTGGCGTTAATTCAAGCATATGGATGTAGGCGATCCATCAGCACCATTATTTCCTATCAGTTCTACAAACCCTGACTACCTCCCCGAGGTGTCCAGACCATACCATCATTCCATATTCCATATCTAATGATTCATTTCGTATCTAGACGATACCATATGTAGTCAATATACAAGGTAATATAAATATATATATATCACAAGTATCATAAAAAGGTACTACACACATGGGTGTATACTCCTCATTCAAACAGGTATCTCGTAGGATACATACATATAAATGCACACTACACAAACAAATCAACAACGTATGCCCCGCATACCAAACAACACACAAACAAAACATCGTATGCCCCGCATACCACCAATTCATTGTATGCCCCGCATACGAAACAAACAAACAAACATCATATGCCCCGCATACCAACAAACTACTGTCTGCCCCGCATACGAAACAACAAAACTTAGTGCACACACGTGCACAGCCAAGAGGCTCTACCCCCCTTAAAAAGGGTTATGCCCCCGTACCCCACAAGTATACTACAGCCGATCAACCAGGAGCGCTGGATACTTGGCTCTCATAGAGTTCTCCAACTCCCGTGTGGCATCTTCCACCTTTGGAGTGGGTTATCCTCAAATAAGAAGACAGGTATGACTCTAGCCCCTCCGGGCTCCACAATACATAAGGGGTGAGGCACTTAACAATTTGTGCTCTCTCCCGAATTCGTTTTAATGGGCCCACTCGCTCCGTACTAAGGTGCAGACCCATGAACATAGGCTCAGTTTGCCTCTTTTTCCATTGTCGTATATCCTATCGTTTGGATTACTAGCGTACATGAGCGTATCTTCTCTGACTGACTTTCAGTTTGAGGTGCAATATGACATTGGCTATTGTTAGTACTTAGTGCTCTTTACACTTGTCTTTGTAATACTGAGACGTACTAGCCTACATGTCCACTGATATAATGATTGTCATTCGTGTCTCCTGGTGGTTTTGTTCCGGAGTAACACACTGTTTTATTTCTTTGATACTTACTTTGTGTTGATATCCATCACATCTTCCCGTGTGTCAAACGTTCGTATGGTTCTTCCCGCTTCCTGCCAGGGGAATCCATTTGTTGTGCTCGTATCAGAGTTCTGCAACTTCATCTTCTATTTCACATTTTTCTCTGCGAGTTTTACTCGTCTAAGTTCGTCCACGTATTTATTATTGATGGCTGCTCCTTTTGGTCGCTTCTACGCGCACCATATCCCAGTTGATTCGTCGGTTGTTAGTTATCATAACGTTTGTTTCCTGCTTATGGCATCTGCTAGAATGCTAGCTCTGTTATTCATCCTTGCGTACTCACGCGTTTATGTTCACATCATTTGGTAGATTCCTCTGGATTTCAAGAATTTGTTTGATCCTTATGAGGGTTCTACTTATCATCCGCCCATATATTGGGTTTTCCTGCTTCTGTCATCAGCGTTCATGTCTTCGAAAGGTTTCCTTTGTCTTCACTGTGTATTATCTGCTATTCTATGTTGAAGGTTCTGGGTTTCTTCTCCCGTTGGTTTAACTGTGGCTCTTCTCGTCCATCTTCGAGGTAATCTACATCACTGTCCTTGGCACGGAGTTGACTACTTCTCGTGTTCCTTACACTACTTGTCTACATACACGGGGTACAGTACTGATACATTACTACTTACCCGAGTAACTTATAAATAAGTCTGTCAGGCCCACAAGCTCCTATCGGAGTGCGGTCATCCCACGTCGCGTTTAGTAAACTGGTAGTGTCCGTCACACGGCTATTGTGAAATATTCTGTTGTCAATCTCCCTTTTGATGGATGTCCTTGTTGTAGTTGATGTTAATTATTGCATTGTCGGTTATCTTGTCGTAGGTGCTATTGTCCTAGTGGCATAGATGGTAAAGTGGTTGGGGACAATATTTTTGCTCCCCGGACTCATGTCCTTCCAGTAATATATTGTATGTGGCACTCCTTCTAAAGGTAGTACTTAGTTGTCAATCAGTTAAACATTAAATATTTATTCGCCTTTACGGCTGTAATCAGTTCATGTAATATTCTTGCTGAGTTAAGCAACATCGGGTCTCATATCTCGATCTCTTTGAGTACTATACACATTCTTTTCCTCCCGGTTTAATTATTATCACATCTCATCTGTAGTTCATATTTGTTTCCCTCATCCGTTTAATTGGATGTATTACATATTGCATAATAGCTTGAGAAACTCGGCCCTTCACTTCCCAACCATCCTCTTTGACGGTGGTGCATCTACAAAGGGTATTCTATTTCACATAAGGATATGCTTGTCCATAAGGACTAAACATTCATCATCATTAGTGATTATCATTAAATGCTGGTATACACTTCTGGTATTTGGCTAATAAGCCATGTCTGAGAATTCTCGAACAGTTAAACTGGCATGGTTTACAATTACGATGGCTATGTAAATCCTTCAGTTGCAGTGGTCGGACTAACAGGTCTTCCCGAGGTTCACAGGCTTCTAATCTTAAAGGTTTGTATGAGAAACTAGTATAGAAATTTCGGTATTGACTAAGAGATTAAAATGTTAGTGGTAGCTGCAGCACTTGCTGTGGCAAGTGCGCAAGGCAGATGGAAATTTCAGTGGGTTGATTGTCATAGCGCTTGCAGTAGCAAGGGCGCCATGCAGGTTGAGATATTGGTTCAGTAATTACTGGTCTCGTTGACTCTCATCATTGAGTATGGTTTACATAATAGAGTAGGCATTAAAATTCTATTCATATATATATATATATATATATGATCCGTCAAGGTTTTTGGGTTACTGGTATCGAGTACACATAACTAGTCTCAAAGTCATACACAAAAAGGCGAGCGGTCTCTGACGCACTCCCACATAACAAGATAAGTAGAAATGTTCCACTAGCGATATCTCGGAGTTCAGGGTACTCATGCCCTGACGACTCCATTCCCCTTCTGGGCTCCAGCATCAGTAGATGCCTGGCCCTCCTGACCGCCTCGTGGTACTCCAGATCCTCCAGCTGAGGTCTACTGAGTATTCTTTGGTGGCCTGTAGCTACAGCCCTCGGGGTTCATCCAGCATTCGAACTCCCGGTGGCCCTCTTTCTTGTAGTACCGGCACTCTACTTTGCGGCCACTATAGTCGACCCCAGGATGGTCCTTCCCGCAACGCTTACAATAGAAGTGGCGTTGGGGCTGTCCGGTTCCTGATGGTGGTATTTAGTTTAAGTTAATATCTATTGGTATAAAGGTTAAGGTTACAATTGAATTTAAGAGGAAGGTGTTCTCACCCTTAGGAGGCACAGATATCAGAGGCTGAGCATCTATAGCTGGGCCGGTCAACCGAGGGACGGGCTCTTTCCCTTTCGCTCCCTGGTGACCCTGCTGCCCTTTCTGTGGAGGGTGATTTTTGGTATGAGGGGGTCTATCTAAATATGGTTCTTGACTGAAAAGCCTAGATCCTAAAATGCCATTCTATGGAGGGTGAGAACCCATTATTCTGGCATCCCTCAAATACCTACTAAATCGTTCGTCTTTCCCAGAAAGCATAAAGGGGAGTGCAAGTGTGCACTACACCTGCTCTCGATGGGCTCCACGCGGACTTATGCCCTAAGGGCGGAAATTGACTAGAGTCGCCACCTAGTTTGACCTGAGATACTAGGAAGGAAGTGAAGGAGGGTTCTAAGAACCTTTGGTTGACTTAAAATTGTTGCCTATGGATAGGACTTATCCGGTCATTTGCAGAGATTCTATGTGGGTTCGCACTGGGTTACACCCCTTGGAAGTGGCAACGACCACGACTTCGGATTGGTGCCCGAGGAAACCACGGTCTCCAATTGTCGGGATTTCCTTCTTTCAAAACCTTTTAGAGAGATTCATTTAAAAGCCAAGGATAGAATTAGAACGGGAAAAGAGAAAGAGAGTGGATGAGGTGAACTTTTCTGTCAAGCTTGCGCTAATGAGAGGAATTGCTAAATTCGGATGAGTATAGACTGGAGATTTGAGACAAGTCTAAGGTTGAGAGAATAGACAAGACTCGGAGTCTGATGGTTTGAAGTTTATGTGAGCCGAAGAAGGTTTCAGTGTTTTGAGAGATATTAGGAACACCTTAGAGGGGAAAAGGGTTTTTTGTTTGGAATGGGGTCGCACCCTAGATGGGCTGCCTACGTACTCAACTCCCTGTTGAGATCAGACATTACGTAGTTCATTGTATTTGGATTTTGGAAGTTTTGAGGTTTTGAAGTAGTTTGATGTTTTTGGGAAGTTTTGAGTTTGAGAGGTTAGTCTGTGAGACGCTCGGGTCTATGAGACATGTGGGATGTTAGATGGTGAGAGAAAGGAGATATCGAAGTCTGTGAGACGCTCGGGTCTATGAGACAATCAAGGCTTGAAAGGGTTATGAAGTTTGAAGGTGTCCAGGTTTGAGAAGCTAAGGGTTTTTGAGGTGTTTGAGTTTGCTGAATTACTAAGACATTTAAGTCTTTTGAGCTGTTGAGACATTCAAGTCTGTTGAGCTGCTGAGACCTTCGAGTCTGTTGAGCGGTTGAGACGTTCGAGTCTGTTGAGCTACTGAGATGTTCGAGTCTGTTGAGCTATAGAGACGTTCGAGTCTGTTGAGCTACTAAGACGTTCGAGTCTGTTGAGCTGTAGAGACGTTCGAATTTGTTGAGCTGCTGAGACTTTCGAGTTGTTGAGCTGTTGAGCTGCTGAGGCGTTTAGAGATTTGAGATGCTTGAGTTCTCCGGAGTTTGGAGTTTCAAGGAGTTTGAAGTTTTAAGGAATTTGAGATTTATGATGTTTGAATTATTCGGGATTGAAATGAAATCGAATTGAATTGGGAATGAAAAGAATATTGAATTAAATTGGATTGAAATTGAGATTGAATCTAATTGAATTGAATTGAAATGAATTGGAACTGAATTGAATTGGAAATGAAATTGAATCAGAGTTGAATTAAGAATTGAATTTAAATCAGAGTGAAATTGAATTGATTTTGTGTTGGAATTGGATTGAATTTGACATGGGATTGAATCAATTTTTGGATTGATTTTGAATTGAAAATGATTTGAGGTTAACTTGAAATTGTGCGCCAAATTTGAGCTAATGTGGGCCTTGAAAAGGTGGGCCAAACTGGGCTTTGAAACTTAAGCCGAATTTGGGCTTTGAAATGTGAATCGGGTTTAGCCTAGGAAAAGTGGGTCAAAATGGGCTTTAATGGGCTGAGTGGGTAAATGGGCCGAATGAGCTTAGTAAGAAGTGGGACAAGTACGAAGTGGGCCAAGTAAGAAGTGGGCCAAATAAGAAGTGGGCCAAATTTTGGTTTGGGCTAGGTTAGTGGGCTTGGGCCGGTTTTGGGCTTTGATCGGGTTGATGGGCTTGGGCAAGTTGAGGTTCTCCCTTTTTTTTTACTTGGGTTATGAGCTTGGATGAAAATATTTTGAGTTGCGATGATTTTTTTTGAGCTTGCGATGATTTTTTTTTATCTTCGAAAAATAAGATTTTGAAATTATAAGAAGAAATCAGATTGGATGTGAATTGATCACTTAAGAAAATTTTGGGATTTATATTTACAAAGTGATTATGAAAAATGAGAGACAATTTTGGATTTGAGATGGAGGACGAGAAGATGAATTGTGAGAGATTTTGAATCAGGAAAATCTGATGGCTTAAAACCGAAATGAGAATATTAATCTATACTATATTACATATTTTAGGTGTGTGTTTTAGGGTTTAGGGATGTCACCACCGCGAGATTGGTCAATGACCTATCTGGCCAGGGGGACCCCTCTATCCTAATGGCTTGGACATAAGGACATAGTAACTAAGGCTTATGACATTAATAAGTGACAAGCAAAGGGCACAAAACACAAAACGACAAAGCAAATATCTCACATAGGGTACAAACATTGGAGAAACAAAATGAAGTTTAAACATTATGTACAAAAATTTGGTGATTGATCACTAGCGAAAATCCTACAAGATTTCAAATTAATTTCCAAGCTTTAATCAATATATACAAAGGGGTAAGATAAGCGCTAGGACAACATAATCCAAAACCAGCTAGAGATAACATTCTAAAATTGTTCACATGCAGAGAATGAATTAAATTACGAAAATGAATAAATCCTAAGACTACAATTGAAAGTAAGAACAATAAACAAATGACAGATTAACACAAACATAGACAAAAATCTTAAATAGAGAGCTGCTATGGGGGGTCGCATCGACGCCGCCTCAC
The DNA here is from genome assembly GCA_023374045.1 of Limonium bicolor. Lineage (NCBI taxonomy): Eukaryota > Viridiplantae > Streptophyta > Magnoliopsida > Caryophyllales > Plumbaginaceae > Limonium > Limonium bicolor. Next base: position 107,371,921 of record CM041782.1, on the reverse strand, counting down.
TTGAGCTGACAGGATCAGCAAGAAGTGCACCAACCGTTACATGTGTTTGAAGCGGAGACCCGGTAGTCCAAGCTACAATCCCGTTGCTTAGTCTTAGAATAGTTTCCCGTTCCACGTGCGTTATGTACATGTCAAAAATACAACCAAGAGAGGTAAAATGCATTAGTCAAAGAACGGGAGAGGGTTGGGATGTGTGCAATGGGATCATACGGCCCCTCTCAATGGGAGGAAAGGGGGCCATATAATCATCTCACACACCCCAAACGAGAACGTAGAAAAGAGTTTCAAGCTACCAACAAATGCTAAGGATTGTAAGATAAATCAAGCATTGGGGTTACTACTCGAATTAAATCGTCATCTTAGATTATGACTCAAACCGAAGTGTAGTATCTAAGAGGTGAAGTTGTGAGTCATGTGGGATCATACCTAGGAGGGTTTATATCATTTCCCTCTAGGATGAAGAATTAATACGGACCAACCAGCCAATGAGTGATTTGTTTTAACAATCATAGCATAGGGCAACTATAACTCTATTCATATTCTTATCTAAGCGCGAGGGTCAAATAATGCTATTCTCAAACAAATTTCCAAACCAATATCGATGCACAAGGGGAAATTAAATATGAAAGGCGATTAAATTATAGTAAAGGTTGAAAGATGAAATCTCCAAACCCATAAAAGGTAGGTCCAAAGCGCAAGGGTATAGTCCGTTTGCATGATCCCAACAAACAGCAAGTCTAGCAAGCACCGCTCAAGTCAAGGAAACCCAGCCATGTCCAATCAATGGTATGTGTACCTCAGTTAAGACATGAAACCAATGCACAAAGGGAGATTAGCCAAAATAGCAAAGTAAAAGCTGAATGATAGCATTTCCAAACCCACGAGGAGTAGCAATGGTGCCCAAAAGTCCACAAGCCTAAACGGTAAGCACATCCAAGTCCAAATCTTATAGCGAAGTGTACCTCAGTATGAGAGATGAAACCAATAAGCTCATATAGTGTCAGCCCAATATCTAACAAGTCAAGAAGTCATGCCATGGCTGAAACATAACTCATGTGTCATCGATATAGTGATAAGAATGATCCGTGGTGATAGGATTATAACCGGAACAACAACAGGGTATATATGGCGCAAATCTCTCAACTAGAATTCAACATTAAAGAAACCAACACCTTCTCAGGCCGAGATCAATCAGCAGAAACAGATTAGTCGCCTAAATCATCAAGCAGAACTCTAAATCCATGGATCAATCCCAACTAAAAACAAGGATGTGACAAATAGCCCCGAACTTAACAGTACAGAGATAATATCGAATGACTTCCCTCGATCGAGACCTAGTTACAATAGAACACCACAATATTAAAGTATACAGGAAATCACAAGCAGATAAACGAGATCGATCTAGCACAGTTCTCACATATACAGACCCAAATCAACATGGAACAAGAGTCATGAGGGATAAAATTGAAGTAAACTCAGACGATGAGCAGGGGGTTAACTGGCTAACAATGGAATCGACAATAAATCTGTTTTAGTATAGATAGCGAATGTTATAGAGAATGAAAACCAACAAAACGTCAGGCAGAAAGTGTAGCCGAACCACGCGAAATTTGTGGATTCAGACAAGTAACCACATGTTAGGAGAAAGGCCGGAAACCCCCTTTCGAGTTGTAGCTTGTCGAAACAAAGTAATCAACAACTTACCAAAAACACTGAGAAACATGATGGGGAATATGATCTAAGATAGACTGTACAGTCATAAACCAGCAAGTCTTGAGCAATAAACCGCAAAGGCAGAAATTCAGGGTCGACGCAAACTCAGATTAGATCGAGGTTTGTATAGAAATCAAAGTTTTGTCGAGCAAGAAGATACTCCCTGAAGTCGTGCATCACCAGAAGCGAAGAGAATGGTGGAAATGGTCACCGGCAAAGGAGTTTGGATTGCAAAATTTAGAAGAATGAAGAGATGGAGAAAGTTCAGAGCAGTAATTTCATGTTCGCCAGTTGGGTTACGAAATTACCGGTGACGATGATATGAAGAAAGCTCAGCAGGTATCCGTTAGGAAGAGATGAAGAGAAAGCTAGGTATGTATGTTCTTGTTCGCCAGTCACATTTGCAAATTACCGTGCCTGAAGAGAATGGAATGGGTAGAGTCGACGGGGGAAGAAATGTGTATGGTTTTGAATGAAAGAAGATAGGTTAAGGGAGACTGATTTCCATAGTAGATGAAGACGAGGAAGGGAGTGGGTGTCGGTGAGGAGAATTCTGTTAGGCCTCTCAGTTTTTTTTGATGATCAAGAACGACGATCACTGGAAGGTTGATGGAGCAGGAGGTATTCCACTGAGGGAGGAAAATATCAGGGTGCTACTGTTCCCTTTATAATTAGAACCACTAGGGTTTTTGGGTGGGCTTGAGTTTTTTTTTGGGTTTGTAGGTCCAATGTTTGGAGCTGGAATGGGTTTAAGGGACTGGGCTAGACTAGACTTCAATCAAGTGTGGATTGTGTTTGAGGTGCTGAAAATAAAAGTGTATAAACTGAAGTGAATTGAAATGATAATAAAACCACTAATGTTAATGGAGGAATAAAATAAAATATACGAAAAAGCGAATAGACAAATAAATAGAATACAAATAAGAATAAGATTGTAAAATAAGTGAATAACCAAAAGGGATGGCTTTGAAACAGGAACATCGTTGGAAACTCTTTTGTAAAAGATCGGCTTTTTTTTAAATGCTTGAAAAAATCAGTTCAAAAACTTATAAAAAAAGTGGCTTTGTTTTGGCACACACGCTAATACGTTTTTGAAAAAGAACGACAATGATACCTCTTATTTTATTTCTTATTTTAGGATTTGCTTTATGGGGTGAGAATTTTTGGTGTCTACAGATGGCTCCCCAAGATTCAATTTTGCAAGCCCTTGCAGAATTGGATCAAGGTTGACAGGGCGCCAAAAATTCTCACAACGGTTTATGATTTGCTCTTACGGGTGCGGGTGCATGGGGACTTATGACGGGCCCAGATTGTGGTGATTGATGGTATGAGGACTAATGATGGGCCTCAACTAGATCTCGGTGTCTAGCTCTAGGACCAATGACGGGCCTAGAATACGATTGATCAACCTATGCATGAGGACTAATGACGGGTCTCAACTAGATCTCGGTGTCTAGCTCTAGGACTGAAGACGTGCCTATAATGCATCTTTGAAATGTATGAGGACTAATGACGGGCCTCAACTAGAACTCGGTGTCTAGCTCTAGGACTAATGACAGGCCTAGAATGCAATCGGTATATGGGTTATGCATGAGGACTAATGACGGGCCTCGACTAGAACTCGGTGTCTAGCTTCAGGACTTATGACGGGCCTAGAATGCATCTTCAAAATGTATGAGGACTAATGACGGGCCTCAACTAGAACTCGGTGTCTAGCTCACGGACTAATGACGGGCCTAGAATACAATTGGTATATTGGTTATGCATGAGGACTAATGACGGGCCTCAACTAGAACTTGGTGTCTAGCTCTAGGACTTATGACAGGCCTAGAATGCATCTTCGAAATGTACGAGGACTAATGATGGGCCACAACTAGATCTCGGTATCTAGCTCTAGGACTAATGACGGGCCTAGAATACAATCGGTATATTGGTTATGCATGAGGACTAATGACGGGCCTCAACTAGATCTCGGTGTCTAGCTCCAGGACTTATGACGGGCCTAGAATGCATATGAAAGTAGGATTTATAACGGGCCTAGAATGCAATTGAAAGCACGAGGACTTATGACGAGCCTCAACTAAACCTCTTGACATTTAGCTATAGGACTTATGATGAGCCTATAATACTTAATTGTAGTCGTACGAAACTCGCTACTTTGAGTGACTGATTTGAGATTGATTTTGGTTGCGGGTTGACCCGGAATCGGACGCTTTTTGATTTCCTTCATGAGGGGTGTGATGGTCGAACGCTTTTTTGTTGATGTGGCCCTTGACTTTGTCAACGTGGGACTTTTGTTTTGGTTTTGTTTTTGGTGATCTCGCCCGATGCGCATTGTAGTCTCGGGATTTGGTAGGACTCTTGGCTCCAGAGTTTCGAGGTGGCTCCGGTATGGCTCCTGAGTTTTTTTTTGTATTGGTTTTTGGTGATTTTGTGATTGGTCTTTGAACGGATGAGTTTTTTTTGAATAAGTGGCTTTGGAACCTGATGGCTTTGATATGACCGGATGACTTTGGTCTGATCAGATGGCTCCGATGTGATTGGATGGCTCTGGTGCGGTCATATGGCTCCGGTTTGATATGTGACTCCCTTGTGAGCAACGACTCTGGGATGGTTGGTGGGTTTTAATTTTTTTTGGATTTTGAGTCAAATGGTGGGTTGATGTGATTGGTGGGTTGTGTTGTGTTTGACGTATTTTGGCGTGGTAGATATTTTTTGTTGTGGTTGATAACTTCTTGGTCATGGATGGATGGCTTCAGTCCAGTTATGACTTCAGGGTTCTCTCATGATGGCTCCAGGATAGCTCGGGATGGCTCCGAGAAGGGCTACGAGATGGCTTTATTTGGTGATAGTGAGGAACAAAGGGGGATTTTTCTTTGAGGTGGTCGCACCCTGGGCGGGCTGCCTACGTACTCAATTTGGTATTGAGATCAGACCATACGTAGTTCAAAACTCTGTAGGCAAGGCCTTGGCAACAAAATGACTTTGACATGGATTTGAGGTGGATCTGTATGGTTCTCGAACTGTTGGGGTGGTGCCTGTGTAGCTTTAGGGATGGTCTCAATGTTTGAGGTTGGCTCCAGCTTGGCTTTGGGAGTGGTGTCGATGAGACTCGAATATGACATTGGATGGCTCCAGGATGGCCTGCGCATGGCTCTGGACAGCTCTAGAATGGTTCGATGTAGCTTGGTGATAGCTATGATAGCTAAAAAAAGGCTTAGATATAGCTCGGTGACGGCGTGGGATGGCTCTAGTTGACATCTTTTGATCAAAAGTTATGCTTCAACAACTGCAACTGAAGTCAACTTTCAACGAGACTAGGTGAAATTCTTACCAGTCGGATGTTGATGATGATTGTGATGCATGCAAATATTAAATGCTAGATACGATGCAAAATGTGTATGTAATTTTTGGAGAGAAGGTATGGCCCTATATCTATTAATATGAGGTTTACGAATATAAGACGTCTTCGGTTCGATCTTGAGTGATTGTTGAACTAGAATGTGTGAATCACTTTCCTCTCATGGAGGGATGTGGGTCAATCTCTCGTGAGTATGGTCGTGTGTGCAAATGTCGTGATGATACTCTCAATGCTTAGAGCAGTATTTTCCTAAGAATTTCTTTTCGAGGTTCTGGACTTTCCGATCCTCACAAATTCCTCACCTGCAATGGGGTTAGTTGTTTATGATTTGGTGCTTCGATCAAAAAGTCACTCGCACTCGAAAAACCTTGCAAGGTAAGGTTGCGCTCATTCGCTCATGGTCCGTTTGGTATGACGGGACATATTGATAACAAGTACGCAGCTTATGATTCAAGTTTCAGATCCGATACTTTCAGTTAACGCTCATCGACTTTTGAGTCAGAGGTCTTTATTGGGTTATATCGGGGCTGAGGGGTATGATGTATGTCACATGGGACTGGAGGATTCATTTGGGAATTGTGGAGTTTTTTGTGCGATAGAGGATATGTTTCGCCTTTTGTTGGGATATAACTACACTATAATAAATATAGATTTATAGCAAACTAATAGGCAAGTGTACCTATACGGAGTAGTAAAACAAGTGTCGTATCCACAGAGAGATTGTTCAATTATCCTAGTTTAGGTAGTTAATAAAAACTATAAAAAAGGGGTTTAGCCGGAGGCAAGCTTGATTTGTTGTTGGATTAGTACAGAAATAATAAAAACAGTAAAAACAGTTGTGAATTAAGTGGATGGAAAATGTGCTAAGGAAGGTGAAATCGCCCTATTATAACTCAGATATTAAATATAATCCTAGTTTGCTTATCTTATTGTCTGTTAAGAATTTATCTTGTGGCCTTTCTAAATCATAGATAAGGACAACTCTTAATTAATTCAATAGACTTTTTACAATCAGAAAAAGTCTAAAATCATTAATTAGCTTTAAGCGAGAATTCTTTTTATAACAGCGATGGATTTTATCTGCTAATCAAGGAGATAATATCTACCGTTTATCTCTCTTTGTGGTCTATTCTCTAATTTACAAAATCATTGAAATTAGAGAAACCGTAAATGCATAAAAATGATCAGTTGTTAAACATTTAATAATAGAGAGAGACAAAACAAATATTTATAAGCAAACTCGGTATTATAAATACGCTGAGTTATTTTGGGGTTAATCACCCATCCTAAGCACAAATATAAAATTACTCACACATCGACAGTACTGAAAACAGAGTAAAGATAGAAATAGTCATATTCAAAACTGCTCGCGAAGAACGGGTCTGCACTCGCTCACTTCTGCTGCCTCTTTTCTCTCTTTGTAAAATACTGCTTCTGTTTGAGTACGTACGTGAGTAAATGTGGTGAAGTGGTGAAATAAATAAAAGATGGAGAATTATGGTGTTACTGGATGAATTGAATGGAAGAGAATGAAGTGTGGTGAGCGTGGTCTGATTTTCTGGTTTTCTCCGTACGTCTGTTTAAGGTTGCAGGAGCTCAGTTTATATAGAGGAAGGGAAGAGGTAATCTGGAGGGATTGATTGCAGATTGACTACTCATTTATTGCAGGGGACAGAGCTGAAACGCGTGAGGAAATTAAGGTAGGCGGTGCGGAGTAGATGGATATGGCAGAGCGAAGTTGCAGACGACGGGCGAAGAAGAAAACTGGCGCACGACTGATTCTTAGTCACGTCCGCCTCACGTCCGCCTCTAGCTAGGCGGTTGCAAGTGTTGTCCGCATGGCGTCCGCCCCTGGCTAGGCGGTTGCACTTCTGTCCGCATGGCGTCCGCCCTGGCAGCGGTTGCACTTCTGTCCGCATGGCGTCCGCCCCTAGGCGGTTGCATGTATATGGTCGTGACTTATTTCTTCAAACTTTGACCGGCTCTAGATTCTTCGTTTGGACTCGTTTTCTGAGCCGTTTGCGTCTATACGTTCGTCTCTTCTGTCTACTTTACTTCCAGCTTGGTTTTCCTCATGTTTAAACAATAAATTTGTGAGATAATCAATAAAACATAAACTAGAGGAAAAACATACGATAAGTGAGAAATGAGCAGAAAAGTGCTGATATAATATATGAAATACACCCATAAAACATGCTCATTTAGACTCTTATCACACCCCCACACTTACCTTTTGCTTGTCCTCAAGCAAAACCATGTACCCAAACAAGTAGGGAATGCTCAATATTAACAAATACTATTATGAAGGGTAGGATAAAGAAGTCAATAGTACATGATCTTAAACTTTTTAGAGGAGTGTGATCCATCACCTACTGGTGGCATAGGTGTACTCAGGGCAAAAATAAAAATTAGAGTTTCGGGGTATGATCCGGAGTACTTCAATGCTTCTTGTTTAAGGTGACTTTGAGAACTTTTACCATGGCCAACTTCTCTCAAGAATGGGCATTGAGGAGAAAACAAAAGGAAAAATAGAATTATGCATTTGTTTCACTTTTGCATAAGAGATGAGAAGATAATATGTAGGCATCAAGCCTTGTATTTAAGAACACTCAACTCTCTTTGTTGGTTACCAATGGTGTCTCGCAAGTCCCTTATTATTTTATTTTTTCTTTTTGACAGAGAAGCACCCCTTAGCAATCCCTAAGAAAGAAGACAAGGAACCCCTGAGTAATAAAAATCCAACCATTGCAGATCATTTGGTCACACCGCATAAAAATGCTCCTCAAAAGTAATCAAAATTTTAAAATTTTTGAATTTGTACCATTTATCCCACAATTCATAACAGTATTTATTCTTAAAGAGAACAACCCACATAAAGGGTCCACGATATTGAATTTGAACAAACGCAAGATAAGCAGAGAGATTAAGCATTTTAGCATAAAATGTCACCGAAAAGGGCACACTCCCCCACACTTAATTTGAACATTGTCCTCATTGTTCACCAAAAAAACAAGGGAAGGTTTCAGAAGACCTTTTCGGCAAGTAGATAAAATAGAGAGAACACAAAGCTCACGAATATCATTTAAGCACATAAACTCTCCTCTGCAATTTTATTTAAATAAAAGCATAATTAAAGAAACTGGTACTCCCCTGAGATTATTTTTGCTAGCGTTATAGGAGTTCCCCCACACTTGAGCTTCAGCCTCAAGTAGCGTAGCTTGGTTGCGGTGTAGACATGAAATTGCACCTGCATAAGACACTAGAAGCAACCATACTACAAACGGGGTTAATAGTTAGCAAAAACAAAATTGAAAGAGAACCTGATAATTAAAAGAGCATAAAAGCATATAAAAGATAAGTTCATCCGGGTTGCCTCCCGGAAAGCTGCCCTTCTTTAACGTCTTTGGCTAGACGCTTTGAAGCGTACTCAAATCTGAGGATCTTGTAGTTTATTGTACGAGCATCAACTGTCTCGAGATTACCACCCTGGTAATGCTTTAGTCTAGATCCATTGACCATGAAAGTTTGTTTTTTAGAATCCACCAACTCAACGGATCCATATGGGGTGACCTTGGAGACAGTAAATGGTCCAGCCCAATAGGATTTTAGTTTACCAAGGAAACAGCTTTAACCTGGAATTGTACAACAGAACCAAATCTCCCTCATGGAACTCCCGTTTAAGGATCATCTTGTCGTGCCACTTCTTGGCTTTCTCTTTGTAGATTCGGTTATTTTCATAGGCATCCTCTCGAAATTCTTCTAATTCAGTGAGCTGGAATTTCCTTTTGTCACCTGCTCTCAGTAGATCAAAGTTGAGGGCTTTCACGGCCCAGAATGATTTGTGCACGAGCTCGACCGGTAAATGACAAGCTTTGCCGAAGACTAGTCGATATGGGGACATGCCGATGGGCGTCTTGTAGGCTGTTCTATATGCCCAGAGTGCATCATCCAGCTTCAGGGACCAATCTTTTCGTGAAGAATTAACGGTCTTTTGTAGGATCCACTTCAATTCTCGGTTAGAGACCTCAGCCTGGCCATTTGTTTGAGGGTGATAAGGCAAGGCTACCTTATGTCTCACTCCATATTTGGTCATCAAGGCTGTGAACTGCTTATTGCAGAAGTGGGATCCTTGGTCACTGATTATAGCACGTGGGACTCCGAATCGTGTAAATATGTTCCTCTTCAAGAACTTGAGTACTACCTTTGCATCATTTGTGGGAGAGGCGATAGCTTCCACCCACTTAGTGACATAGTCGACTGCCACCAAGATGAAGAGGTTTGAACAAGACGAAGGAAAGGGACCCATGAAGTCAATGCCCCACACGTCGAAAGGTTCCACTCGAGTATGATGTTGAGAGGCATTTCGTGTTTTCTGGAGGTGTTCCCAAGTCTTTGGCACTCATCGCAGGAGGCTACAAAGGAATGACAGTCTTTATGTAAGGTTTTCCAGAAAAAACCTGATTGAAGTACCTTAGCCGCTGTTCGAGCTGGCCCATGATGTCCTCCGGCTTCAAGAGAGTGACAATGTCGTAGAATGTTTTGGATTTCATCTCGGGGCACACATCTTCTCACCATCCCGTCTGCACAGACCTTGAAAAGGAGAGGGTCCTCCCAGTAGTAATGTTTACATCTGAAAAGAACTTCTTTTTCTGTTGGTAGGTTAGCCCATGTGGTATTACTCCTCGTGCCAGGTAGTTGGCCATGTCAGCGTACCATGGATCACCGGTGTCACCAATCAAAAAACGCACTCATCTGGGAAGAATTCATTGATGGAAGTGCCATCACTTGGTGCCTCTATGCGAGATAGGTGGTCTGCTACTACATTCTGCACTCCTGGCTTGTCTCTGATTTCAATCTCAAATTCTTGTAGTAGGAGTATCCACCGGAGGAGTCGGGGTTTGGCATCTTCTTTGGCAAATAGATACCTCAGAGCGGAGTGATCGGTGTGAATTATTACTTTGCTTCCCAAGAGATATGATCGGAATTTATCCAGAGCAAAGACTACTGCTAGAAGTTCCTTCTCAGTAGTTGAATAATTCTTCTGAGCGTCGTTGAGGGTTCTACTTGCATAGTAGATGGTTCTCAAGATCTTCTCCTTCTTTTGACATAAAGCGGCACCCACTGCATAGTCGCTGGCGTCGCACATAATTTCGAATGGAAGGCTCCAGTCTGGTGATATCACAATGGGGGCGGAGATGAGGCATTCTTTCAGTGTGTTGAAGGCTTGTAGGCATTTGTCAGTGAAGTCGAACTTGACGTCTTTAGCTAGGAGATCACATAGAGGTTTCGAAATTTTGGAGAAATCCTTGATAAACCTTCTATAGAACCCAGCATGGCCAAGGAAACTTCTGATGTCTTTCACCGTCGATGGTGGTGGTAATTTTTCAATAACTTCGACCTTGGCTTTGTCAACTTCAATGCCTTTTGAAGATATTTTGTGCCCAAGAACTATTCCTTCTTTAACCATGAAATGGCATTTTTCCCAGTTAAGCACAAGGTTAGTTTCTTCACATCGGGTGAGGATAGCGTCCAGATTATTTAGACAGGATTCGAAAGTGTGACCAAAGACAGAGAAGTCGTCCATGAAGACTTCGATGCTCTTCTCAAGATAGTCGCTGAAGATTGCCATCATGCATCTTTGAAATGTGGCTGGGGCATTGCATAGACCAAAAGGCATCCGATTATATGCAAATGTCCCGTATGGGCATGTGAATGTGGTTTTGTCTTGGTCTTCAGGGGCAATGGGTATTTGAAATATCCTGAATAGCCATCCAGGAAGCAGTAGTAATCTTGCCCAGCCAATCTTTCCAGCATCTGATCAATGAAGGTAGAGGAAAGTGGTCCTTCCGCGTTGCGCTGTTCAGTTTCCTGTAATCGATGCAGACTCTCCATCCCGTCGTGGTTCTCTGGGGGATTAGATCACCTTTGTCGTTGGGGACCACAGTGAGACCTCCTTTTTTCGGGACCACTTGAACGGGGCTCACCCATTTGCTGTCGGAGATGGAGTAGATTATCCCAGCGTCGAGAAGTTTGAGCACTTTCTTTCTACGTCTTTCATGTTGGGATTCAGCCTTCTCTGTGGTTGGACTAAAGGCTTGTAGGTATCTTCCATGTATATGTGATGTGTGCAGAAATGGGGGTTGATACCTTTGATGTCCGAAATGGACCAGCCTATTGCCTTCTTGTGGCTCTGAAGGATCTTCACAAGCTGTTCTTCCTGTGTACTTGTTAGGGATGAAGAAATAATAACAGGCAAAGTACAAAAATCAGAAAGGTAAACATACTTCAGATGTGATGGCAATTGTTTCATTTCTACGAGGGGGGTTGTTCAATGGATGGTGGTAACTTCTGAGTAGATAGCTCTAATGGTTCTGGTGGTGGGTAGCGTGGTTTCGTATATGATTTTATCTTATCCAGAGCTGCTACCATTTGATTGTGTCAGGGTACATTAGTCGGTTATCACAGATTTCAGATAAAGCATTTTCAAGAGCGTCATTACGAATAATAGCAGATGAATTATCCTGCACAATAGAGTCGACAATGTCTATGAAAAAGGTATCTTCTATATCAGCGGGTTTCTTTATAACCTTGGACATGTCGTATTCTAAAGTTTCGTTATGCAGCCTTAAAATGATTTTTCCTTTTTCAACATCGATTAGTGCTCTAGCAGTTCTCATGAAAGGTCGTCCTAAGATTAAGGGCACCCTAGTGTCTTCTTCCATGTCAATTACAATAAAATCAGCGGGGAACACAAAAGTTCCTACAGTAACAATCAAATCTTCTATTATCCCTTTTGGGAATACTAAAGATCTATCTGCTAATTGTAATTGAATAGAAGTAGGCATGCATTTACCAATCTTAAGTTTGTTGAAAGTTGAGAGTGGCATTAAATTGATACTAGCTCCTAGATCACATAGCCCACTACCACAATCAACATTATCAATGGAACATGGAATAATTGGCAAACCTGGGTCTCCAAGTTTTGGAGGGAGACTCTTGAGAAGTACTGCTGACACTTCCTGTGTAAGGTGTACAGTTTCCACTTCCTGCAACGATCTTTTGTTGGTGATGATATCCTTCATGAACTTTGCGTATATTGGCATTTGTTTTAAAGCATCTGCAAAAGGAATATTAATCGTTAGTTTCTTGAAGTGAGTTAGAAACTTTCCAAACTGTTCATCTAAATTTTTCTTTCTTATTCTGTTTGGAAAAGGAAGTGGGGGAAGAATTTTAGTGAGAGAGGAAGGAGTAGATTCAGGAGGCTCCTTCTCCTCGGAAATAATTTTCGTAGGAGGTGGGGCTTCTTCAGCATCTTCCTGTTCTTCTTCTTGAGGCTCATGAGCTTGCTGTCTTGTTATCAGTATCATCTCGGGGAAGAGATGAGTTGAGCGGCCTACCACTTCTCAACGTCACTGCCTTGGCCTGTTCCCTTGGATTTGGATTTGGCTGACTAGGGAAGGCACCAGGTGGCCTTTGTGCAAGCTGCTGGCTGATTTGCTCCAACTGTTGGTTGGTTTGTTGTATCTGGGCTTCAACCCTTCTGTTAGTGGCTTCTTGATCCACGAGTCTGGTATGGGTCGTAGTCATGAATCCTTTCATTAAGTTCCTGAATTCCTCATTTGGATCAGAAGAGGTTGAGGATGGTTGTTGTTGTTGCTGGAAACCTGGAGGGGCACCTTGTGCTCTATAACCTATATTAGAATTTGGTTGGGGTCTGTTTCCCTGATAGGTATTGGAATTGTTGTTCTGCCCTCCTTGGTTCTGATCATTATTTTTCCATGAGAAATTCGGGTGATTTCTCCATGGGTAGTTGTTGTTGAAGTTTGTTGTAGGAATTACCGGGGCGGTTTCCTATGAAGTTTACATCCTCGTACTGGTTTTTACCTTCGCACTGATGGGTTTCATGAGGACCGGCGCATATGACACATCCTTCTGTAGGTGGAACTGGTGGTGAACTTGTAGGTGGGGAAGCTATTGTTTTTACGATTTCGTTTTGAGATGTTGTTAGCTTTTCCACCATCTTTGCAAGGGACGAGATCTGGGCTGATAAATGATCCGTAGGCTCAACGTGGAGTAGGCCTGCTGCTCGTGGCGTTCTTCCCTTGGATCTCGTCCACTGTCTTGTATTGCTCGTCATGGTTTCGAGAAGGTCCATTCCTTCTTTAGGAGATTTCATCATGAAACTTCCTCCTGCAGAGGAATTGACGAGTAGTCGGTTCCCATCATCCAGACCGTTGAAGAATGACAGGCAGAGGGATTGATTGTCAAGACCATGGTGGGAACACTTCATTAGCATATCCTTGAATCTGTCCCATGCGTCGTACAACGTTTCTCCCGGCTCCTGACAGAAAGTATTGATTTCACCGATCAATTGCCTCGTTCTACTGGTTGGGTAGTATTTGGCAAGGAATTTTTGGGCCATTTGCAGCCATGTGGTGATTGATCGGGAGGGAAGACTTCGGTACCACCTGTTTGCTGAATCCGACAACGAGTGAGGAAATAGTTGTAGACGGATTCTTTCTTTGACGTTGCCGGTCTGACCAAAGGAATTGCAGAAGTCTAGGAAGAGACTCAGATGATTTGGGGCTTCATCTGGGTTCGCTCCACTAAACTTGCCTAAATCCCGGACGGCGGTGATGTAGTGGGTTTTGAAAGCCCATCGTCCGGTTTCTAGCGGTGTTAGTTCGGGGAGAACTATGGCTGATGCTCTTCCTTCGGTATCCGGTTGGTGGTATCAGAAGAGCACGGTGTTCTGGTTGATTTGCATGGTCCATTTCATTTATAACTTCGTTATCGGCCATGGCTTGATTTCTCAGGTTTCTTTGTGCTTGTAATAAAGTGCGCTCGGGTTCGGGTCTCGGACTGATAGGTGGAGAACCTCGGGTTCGAGTATTTGGCATGCACAGAAGATAACTTGTGGTTGTCAGAAACTGTGAAATTAATTAGTAAATAGAAAAGAAAGGCAGAGATATTGGTTAGGCTGATAAACGTTAATTAAACAACATGATATATTTTTTTTTTTTTTATATATATATTTTTTTTTTTAACAAGAGTAAAATGACAGAAAATAAATGACAAGGGAAATTAAATGACAGAAATTATAAGTTAGTAGTTAGAGACAGAAATTATAAGTTAGTAGTTAGAGACATGGAAAAAATGACAGAAAATTAAATGACAAGAAAGAAATGACAGAAATTAAAGTTAGTTAGTATACTGGAAATTAAATAAGTTAGACAAGAAATTTAAGGACAATGGAAATTAAATGTTAAGGACAATGGAAATTAAATGTTAAGGACAATGGAAATTAAATGTTAAGGACAATGGAAATTAAATAATAATATTAAGAAGTCAGAAGTCAGATGTCCAAGTCAGAAGTCAGATGTCCGAAATTAGATGTCCGAAATTAGATTAACAACAAATAATATAAACAAAATATTACAGTATAGCAAGTGAACTACCGGAAACTAGGGAAATTGATGGAATCAATCTCCCCGGCAACGGCGCCAAAAACTTGTTGGGATAAAACTACACTATAATAAATATAGATTTATAGCAAACTAATAGGCAAGTGTACCTATTCGGAATAGTAAACAAGTGTCGTATCCACAGAGAGATTGTTCAATTATCCTAGTCTTGGTAGTTAATAAAAACTGTAAAAAGGGGTTTAGCCGGAGGCAAGCTTGATTTGTTGTTGGATTAGTACAGAAATAATAAAAACAGTAAAAACAGTTGTGTATTAAGTGGATGGAAAATGTGCTAAGGAAGGTGAAATCGCCCAAATATAATTCAGATATTAATTATAATCCTGGTTTGCTCTTATTTGTCTGTTAAGAATTTATCTTGTGGCCTTCCTAAATCATAGATAAGGACAACTCTTAATTAATTCAATAGACTTTTTACAATCAGAAAAAGTCTAAAATCATTAATTAGCTTTAAGCGAGAATTCTTTTTATAACAGCGATGGATTTTATCTGCTAATCAAGGAGATAATATCTAACGTTTATCTCTCTTTGTGGTCTATTCTCTAATTTACAAAATCATTGAAATTAGAGAAACCGTAAATGCATAAAAATGATCAGTTGTTAAGCATTTAATAATAGAGAGAGAAAACAAATATTTATAAGCAAACCGGTATTATAAATACGCTCTGAATTATTTTGGGGTTAAACACCCATCCTAAGCACAAATATAAAATTACTCACACATCGACAGTACTAAAAAAAGAGTAAAGATAGAAATAGTCATTATTCAGAAACTGCTGCGAAGAACGGGTTGCACTCGCTCTCACTTCTTGCCTCTTTTCTCTCTTGTAAAATACTGCTTCTGTTTGAGTACGTACGTGTGAGTAAATGTGGTGAAGTGGTGAAATAAATAAAAGATGGAGAATTATGGTGTTACTGGATGAATTGAATGAGGAGAATGAAGTGTGGTGAGCGTCTAGTCTGATTTCTGGTTGTATCCTACGTTGTTGTAAGGTTGCAGGAGCTCAGTTTATATAGAGGAAGGGAAGAGGGAATCTGGAGGGATGATTGCAGATGACTACTCATTTATTGCAGGGGATAGAGCTGAAATGCGTGAGGAAATTAAGGTAGGCGGTGCGGAGTAGATAGATATGGTAGAAGCGAAGTTGCAGACGACGGGCGAAGAAGAAAACTGGCGCGCGATGATTCTTAGTCACGTCCGCCTCACGTCCGCCTCTAGCTAGGCGGTTGCAAGTGTTTGTCCGCATGGCGTCCGCCCCTGGCTAGGCGGTTGCACTTCGGTCCGCATGGCGTCCGCCCCTGGCTGGGCGGTTGCACTTCTGTCCGCATGGCGTCCGCCCCTGGCTAGGCGGTTGCATGTATATGGTCGTGACTTATTTTCTTCAAACTTTGACCGGCTCTAGATTCTTCGTTTGGACTCGGTTTTCTAAGCCGTTTGCGTCTATACGTTCGTCTCTTCGTCTACTTTACTTCCAGCTTGGTTTTCCTCATGTTTAAACAATAAATTTGTGAGATAATCAATAAAACATAAACTAGAGGAAAAACATACGATAAGTGAGAAATGAGCAGAAAAAGTGCTGATATAATATATGAAATACACCCATAAAACATGCTCATTTAGACACCTTTGCCATGGGTGGAATGATTGGACAGGTTTTGATAATCTTTTATTGGTTTCTTCGGGACATCATTGGTCCTTTCGATTTAGATTTCTCCTTCTTGCCTCTTCTGGTGTACGGTTTGAACTTTCTTCTCATTTTGTTTTTTTGAAATTGCATTTGGCTCATCAACTTTCTCAAGCGTTCTCTGCTTTGTGTTTTGGCTTTCAGCTTTGGAGTTGCATTGGCTCATCGATCTTCTTGAACATTTTCGGTGTTCCTTTTTGGTGTTTGGCTTTGGAGTTGCATTGACTCACTGTTTTCTTCAAATATTTCCTTTGCTATTTTTGTGAAAAATGATGGGGGAGAGACCATGGCTCTGGCTCCTTCGTAATCCTCTATTGCAAAGGTAGGTAAGTATATGTATGTGAGTTGGCATGTTGTGGAGTTCGCAGAAAAAGGTTTATCGTGAAAGGTTCAGTGGGGCTTCCTAAACGATTATGTGCAGGGAAGTTAAAGCTTTTTCTAGTTCCATGGAGATTTTTATTCCTAAGTGCCTCGTCATTCTCATTAGTCAATTATTGTTTTCTTACTATTCTTGGATCTTTGCATGAATCACAGTTCGTGTCTTGCTATCGACATTGATCTCACTCTAAATTATGCCTCCCCATGTGCTGAAAGAGAGCACAAGTCTCTCGTGGTTTTACCTCTGTGAACTTTCTCTGCCTTCCCTCATCACTCAAGGGATCGTCCAATACCCTCATTTGAAATTCAAGGGAAGATACCGCTCTTCGCACACCACTCACCTTGTTTTTGGTGCTGATTTTGATTTAAACCCATGTGTAAATTGAAGGGTCAAGAGTTCAGTGATTCAAACATTCGATTCAGCCAAACTCTCAAGATTTTCCCAAAGATGTCGTTCAGGTATGGAAGTATGCAAATGCAACTATCTACCATGCTGTATGTTGTGGTAATATGGAATTACTACGTATAGGATGCATGAAGTATTGACAACGAAAATGACTCATTTTGGATTTTGATTGAAAGTTTTTTTTTGATGTAATGCATGAGTGCTAAGGCTACACCTAGTCTCGCTTGAGTCGAATTCAACTCATGCTTCATGAAGCTCATCTCATTACTGTTAGCCTTGAAGGTGATCTAGCTGTTGGGGTTATTGTCGGAGAAGTAAATCTCAAGTGAGGTCGGCTTGGTGATTGGCTCCTGGATTTTGAGACTTTTAGGGAGTGACAACTCCCGCATGGTGACCCCACGATATGGAAAGGACTGCTTCTTTTCATTTTGGTCACTAATGCACATGGTAGTTCTGTAGTGGAAGAGGCTCGATCTCTTTGATTTTCTACTATCCCTCTGAAGATCAGGCTTTGGATGTTTAGATATTAGGCTGAAGGGTGATGTGTAATGGGTGAGAACAGATCATGTGATTATGCAACTTTTGAGGTGAACAAGACGTGTTTGTTTGACCAATTTGAACTGACCGAGAATGCATGTAACTTTTTGTAATGAATGCAATGCATGCAGTTTTGCCTCATGCTTGGTTGAATTTTCGGTGTGTTTATTCTTACGCGAGGTATCCATACGGTAGACACCACAAATTTTCACCCCATAAAGCATAGTTTAAGAGTAATTGATAAAATATGAGGGGTCGCTATTTTCTTTTACTTAAGCAAAACGTGCGTGCCAGGATAAACCAGGTTTTGGAAAAACTGTTTTGAAAACATGTATTTTCGAAGTGGTGGACTTTCATGATTGGAGTTGAGGTGCACGGTTCTTCGCAAATAAAATAAGGGATGTAGAATCCTATACACATCACATCTAAATAAATTCAAAGGGAATCTATAAACCTATACATGTAATCTATTCGAAAATGGACAAGAGAGAAAAGAATCATAGGGGAAGCTTATACATCATCAATCCTAAAAAGTCATTAAAAAGAGAAATTTTGAGCTAAACTTCTCCTGAACTCTTCTGGTCTGTCTTTGGGGTTTAGACTGACTGCTCACGGTCAGAACTCCTGGTTGGCTGCTCGCTCGTCTTCATGTTTCTTGACTGGCTGCTCACTCGTCTTAGGGTCTTGACCGGGCTAGCTGTCTTTGGGCTCTTGACTGGCTGCTCGCTCATCTTTGGGCTCTTGACTGGCTGCTAGCCCGTCTTTGGGCTCTTGATTGGCTGCTCACTCGTCTTTGGGCTCTTGACAGCTGCTTGATAAGCGAGAAATACATCTACTTTTAGGTTTTAATTTTTATTTTCATTAGCATTGTGTCGTATTTCTCACTTATCATATGATTTTCCTAGATTTATATTTTGATATGAATTGATATATTTTTGTGGTTAATGTAGGAAAAAAGCTATAAATGGATAGATAATCTCATGAGCTTTCCAGCAACAAACGGCGAGTAAAACAGACTTATAATGAAGAATCTGGAGCCGGTCAAAATGGCAACACAAAACAACACGTCCGCCTGACTTGGAGCGGACCAGGGACACAGGCGCAACCGCCTGTTGCAAGGCGGACAAGGTAGAGGGCGACGAAGCGGAACCGGAAGAAGCGGAATTTCGCGTGAATTTTCCTCTTCCTTCTCCTTCACGGCCCGCATTCATTAATTGCAGACGTCTGCGCCTTACCGTAATTCAATCACGCGTGACGCCGCCTCTGCAATCAATTGCTGCCCTCTGACTGCGACTTCACGGATCGCTCACCAACTGCAGCCTGCCTCCGTTGTCTGCTTCTTATCTCCTTCCTTAAATAACACTACGCCCTTCGGTATAATCATCCCTTCTGATCCAAAGCTCACAGCACTCACCACGTACGCTCACCACAACGACAACATCCATTTTTCTTCTCCCCATTTTCTCCATTTTTATTTGTTCTTCCACACAACCACATCTCTACCATTAATTAGTATTATAGTTACGGACGACGTGGATACAGAGACGGAGCTAGGATAGAGTCAACTTGCTAGCTGGAGTTTTCTACCTTTCTCTATTTTGTTAAAAACGTTGTTTATAGATAGTTATGTTATTAATAAACTTAAGCCCTCCCAGGTTTTGGATGCGAGCCTATTTTATATATGTTATGTTGAGCTTTCCAACTATGATTTTATCTAAAGTAGTAGTTTAATTCCAGTTCTTCATCTGCTTTAATTCTCTGATCAATTATTAAAGCAATACTTGTAGTTTTTAATCAACACGCGAGAGCTGAGTAGTAAACAAGACATAGGAATAAACCTGATTAACAGCTAGAGAAGCCTGATCCGGCCTATAGGTTAATAGTCTCAAATAGAAGCTGTTCTTTATGCGATTGGTTGTGTCCGGATTAGAGCATTAGTCTGCTGCTAGTTCTAGCAACTGGTTAGGGTTCGTTAGTTTAGTCGTCAACGAATTATTTATAGTTTCTAAGTTTATACTTAAGTGGTAAAATTTATATTAATAGAGTTGTAAAATAGGTGAGCAGAACAACCTGGGGGATGTTTCTTAAAAGACAAAAAGATTAATTAATTTCTATTTTTTATTATTTTGTTTCATTTTAATTGTTTTATTATTGTCTTATTATGTAGCTGATAATCATTCCCTCAAAAAGATAAAATCTGTTTATAGAATTCTCAATCAATTAATATACTATCAGTTATCCACAGCGAGGTCCCCAAGAGTACGACAACCCACGAATCCACTATCCGCAAAGATTAGGTACTGCCTGGGGAGAAGTAGTCACATTTCTCCTACAAAGTTTTTTACGCCGTTGCCGGGACCTCGGCACGGTTAATTGACATTTTTGTTTATCAGATTGAGATAATATTTTATTTCTATTCTTTTATTTTTGTAGATAGTTTGTTG
>CM041782.1:107046168-107351415 GCA_023374045.1 Limonium bicolor | reverse complement strand
ATTTTTTTGTAACTGTAGGTAATGCACAGAGTCGAGGATAATAATGGTGGGGTGATACTTTAAAGAAGAGGAGTGAATTATCTGGGAGTTCGTTTGTGCAGATCAAGGACGTTAATGATACTCAGTATGTAAATTATTCATTTCTATTACAATTTCCGCCATGTTCTCTCTTCACATTCCCCTATTTATATGACCTCGCCAACGCTTGTGATTGTTTCTAGATATGCTAGTCAATCTCCGCTCTCTTGTTTTTTTCATTATTTGAATTCTCCGCAGCGTAAGGGAAAATGTGAGTACCTTTTCAGAAGAAATTAAACTCAAGGGAATGAATACCAAGGATTCATAATTGCTGTGTCTATAGAGATTGAAGCAATCACCTCTTTATGCCACTGAATTAATTCATTGAGCTTATGGCTTGTAAAATTTTACGATCGATTCTAACTGACTTCAAAGCCTTAACTGTACTGATCTGAAAGCATATCATGATCTACCTTAGTTAAGACCATCCTCACTTCCCCTTCTGGTGTGATTGTGGCTTTTTCAGGGAAATGCTTGAGGATAAGACTGGCACTTTCAGCCTAATTCTTGAAAGACCATTCTCACCTTTTCCGATTCATAGGCTGTATCGGATGAGTGACCTTGATATTATGTTCAATCGAGGCCGTGTTCCTCTTGCCTCTTGGAATGCTACTTTTTTGACATCAGCATCTCCGGAGAGCAAGGGAAACTCTGGATTCGCAGTGTTCTCTCCAAAATTTTTGACCCCAAAAGCATGGAATGCTATGTATGGTGAAGACAGCTATGGCCGTTCACTCATGCAGAGGAATGCTCTTCCTTCATTACTTGGTCTACTTGTATGCATTTTGTCTGAGAAAGGTTCCTCCGATGCTGAGTGGGGCCATGGAAGCTTCCCATTGGAAGAGTACTCCAAGGCACTGGAACGATCTGAAGGAGAATTATATTATAACCACTCACTTGGTATGCGCTACAGTAAGGTCTGATCATTGTGCTTATTTATGATCATATGATCCTCTCCTTTTATCATTCTGTTTGAATAATGTTAATATTTGTTAATATGCACAATTCTTTCTGTTCTAGACCTTCTCAGTTCCCTTTTCCAGTGTCTATTGGTTGTTTTCTCATGTTTTCTATATGGGGTGTTCAAGCTAATACCTGTCATTTATGTCAGATAACTGAGCAAATATTCGTTGGCTCCTGCATTCAAACGGTAGCGGACGTGGAGACATTAGCAAATGTTGTGGTAAGTTTAAAAAGCCTAAAGCAATCACCTTATAATTTTAGTTGTTTGCATTAGAAATTTACCAATGATCATACTGTTAACCACATAAAAATTCAAGCTCATCCATATTAGGCATACATACATAAATATAGAAATTCAGGTAACTTAGCTTTATCACTAATGTGGAGAAAGGATTTGCTTGCCCATCTCTCTTGTGGTCCATTTTTTTACAGGATAGGGAGATAAAGCATGCTGTAATCTGGTGGGCTTGAAGCCAATTTACTAATCGTGATATACACTAGAACACCTGCAATATTCTCCTTCTGATGACTTTCCTTGTGATTTGCATGCATCAGGGTGTTACCGCGGTACTGAATTTTCAAAGTACAACTGAAGCGGAAAATTGGGGCCTTCATCCCAGATCAATTAACGAGGCGCCAAAAATATAACATTCTTATGATCAATTACCCGATCAGGCATGTGCTAGCTCCCACGTCTTTTTCTCGTTCTCTTTCTCATGCAGTGGATGGTTTGTAATTCATCCTTGTTGCTGAAAGTAGTAGTCCATAATCCCCAAAAATACATTTGTGCCTAACAACCATCTGAAGCTTATACTTGTGGTGATCATACATACGAGAGTTTAATTAGAAAAACATTGGTCATATATCATGAGCTCTCTCACCTTTTCTTCCTTCGAATCTGTGTAGACTATAGGGTGATCATTAAGTAATTATCTTTTCCTCCCTCCTCCCTCCCTCCCACCCACCCACGGATGAGTACAGTATTTGCAACTAAAATGATTACCTGCATGAACATTGCATTTACAGGGATGGAGATTCTTTTGAGACAAGGAAGAAGCTGCCATTTTGTGTGGGACTGATTCTACGTTTGTTAAAGAAGAACCATCGTGTCTTTGTTACTTGCACTTCCGGATTAGATCGATCCCCTGCTTCTGTGGTGGCTTATCTGCATTGGATGACTGATACGTCTCTCAATGCAGCTTACAACTTTGTCACAGGTCTTCATCTTAGCAGACCGGATAGGTAATCCTTGCAGGTTTTTCAACTGTACAGTGGTTTTACGCTCAACTCAATCATCTTTGATATCCCAACTAAGAAATTTTGGCTTCTCTTAGTAATCACCTCTGTGTTACTCTAGCTCATATAGGCCACATTTCATCATGGATATAAGAACATACTATCGTGATGTGTTGGCATGATATATGTACCTGTACTGCATTTTTATTAAAGTCCTATATGACTCGTCTACTAGTGTACTTAGGTTTGAATTGAAAAGAGTATCTGATTGCAGGGCTGCAATTGCTTGGGCTACATATGATCTTATAGCAATGGTGGAGAAAGGCAGACATGATGGGCCGGCAACCCATGCTGTTACCTTCGTATGGAATGGACATGATGCAAGTATCTTATTTGCTGTCCTCTTTATTTATTTTTGTACTTTTTAGTTCTTCCTCGTACTATGCAACTCCCTTGATTCCCCAATAGACTTCATTTGCTTAGTCATGGGGTATTTCAATCACCACAGATCGTCATGTTTACAGGGAGAAGATGTTTGTTTAGTTGGAGATTTCACAGGGAACTGGAAGGAGCCAATTAAAGCAGTAAATAAGGGAGGATTGAGATATGAAGTTGAAGTAAGGCTTCCACAGGGAAAGTAAGCGAAGTACTGATATATTAGCATGTGTTTGTTACAGATTTGAAGGTTTTGTTAATATGAGTTGGGAAGCATATTTTTTCAACCCTTATTTTCAACACAATGCAGGTATTACTATAAATACATAGTAAATGGGCAATGGAGACATTCCTCAGCTTCACCCACGGAGAGGGATGAAAGTGGGAATCTTAACAATGTAATTGAGGTTGGGGACATAGCAAATGTCAGACCATCCATTCAACCACCAAAGAAGGTTGTAATCCCAACAACCCTCCTCTACTCTTTGATTCAATCTTCGCTGCAGCTGGAAAAATTTGGGTTTGATTGTTCTGGTAACATGTTAATTAATCTGTTATTGAATGAATACAGGATGTCAATATTATCAAGGTGATAGAGAGAACTTTGACTGAGAATGAGCGATTTGTTCTTGCGAAAGCAGCTAGGTGTATTGCATTCTCAGTTTGTCCGATCAAATTATCTCCAAAATAGTGAAGGAAAGGAAAGGACAAGGGTGAATAGAAGGGAAGCAAAAGAGAAAACCGGAGGATAAAAAAGGAACTGAACATAATGGCAAGGCTGCTTGCTTGTTTGCTTGCCTCTCTGCTCTGCTCTACCTGACGTTGGATGGTCAAGCTTGATATGGAATTGCAAAAACGAAAGAACTCTTGGATTCTATGTTTTGGTTGAGCAGTTCTTTTGCTTGGAGGAAGAAGAAGACGCGGTAAGGTTCTGAAATACAGAACAGGGTCAGATGGGTTGCAAAAGTCGTATATATACCCGCAAACAACTTATATTCCAATTGTTCAGCAATCATCGTCTGTAAGGGTTTGAACTTTGAATAAATTAATGTCAAAAGTATAGCTCCAGCCTCACCCGTAACGTGTGCTGAATGGGTTCTGACTTCTCATGCTATCAGTTATCTTGGTTGGTTTGTCTGTTATAGTAATTCGAAGCTGCAGTGTCACATTCTCACGAATTCAACTGAAGAATTCGCAAAAATGTGGAAGGTGCTCATTTGAATATATCCCTATCTTATGAAAGTGGGAAAATTATGATGAAATTAAACTAAGCAAAATACAAGCCACTGGAAAGCTTGTATGTTAACCGATACTGCAAAACCATAAAACCATGCTCTTGTTCATCATTAATACAACCAAGAGCTTGATTTTGAACTGCTTAAACTTGAAACTTATAGTCATTGGTGTTCTTCTGAGACTGAGTCATTTCTCCACCAAACAAACCCATGCAAAAGGTTCCCAACTCTTGGGCAGAAAAACCAATGAAGGAAAGAACGGGTGTACTTACAAACCTTAGAACTGATTCCAGTCCAGCAGGCCAAACCCAAACAAATGCTCACCATCTATCAATTCCATAAAACTGTCAGAATTACCCTCACCACTACTACTACTCATCATCTTATCAAACTCAGAAACCCAGAAAGAAGCAACAGTACTACTCATCATAGAATCCTCCTCACTACTACCCACAATCACCATCCCGCTAATTGGCTGCTGCATTTCCTTCTCCATGGTCTTCTCATCATCAGCAGCGACCTCATCTGAATCCACCTTTCTTCTCATATCATCCTTCTCACAAATGTCAGCTCCATCTTTTCCAGAGACATTTTCTGCAGTGTGAGGATTGAAATGCGTAGTATCTGTGCCAGTAATCTTCTTCTTCCTGTTGATTTCAACCGATGAGGAGCTATCCGGGTTCATGCCAATGTTAGTAGTTTTCTTGCCATTGCAATGCACAGAGGTAGAAGAATCAACAAGAGTAGCTCTAGTTTGTTTTTGCTTCTTTTTGTTGAAAATCCCAAGCTTTTTGCTCAAATGGGTATTCCAATAGTTCTTTACCTGGTTGTCTGTTCTTCCTGGAACTCTCCCAGCTATCAAAGACCACCTATATAGATATATATATATATGTTTCAAAGGAAAATCATATGTATCATCAATTTCAACTTGGTATCCACAACAATGAAAGGATCATCTATCTATCCATCATGCATATCAGGAAATCACAAGATGATGTACTGCAATTGTAGTGTATGTTTGATTTACCTGTTGCCTAGAAGTCTGTGGAGTCTAATAATGAGATCTTCTTCATCCTCAGTAAACTTCCCCTTCTTAACATTGGGACTTAAGTAATTCATCCATCTAAGCCTGCAACTCTTCCCACACCTCTTCAATCCTTCACATAAGTAAAACTGATGTTTGAAAACACAGCATACAAGACATAGCACAACAGAGTGCTTAGCTAGCTAGCCGGCTAGCTTTTTTTTTTAGTGTATTGTTGTTTGTAAACGTACCTGTTCTTTTTGAGATGCTATTCCAATGGCCTTTCCATAGTTACTTCACTACTCCTTAGCATCTTATCTTCCTCTGCTGTCCATAGCCCTTTCTTGTACTCTTCTCTACAACCTCCTCCTTCTTCTTCTTCGTCCATTAGCTAATACTTCTCTGGGTGGTTAATTTCTTGCTCTCTGTCACTCTTCTGTTTATAGGGCGGGGAGAATAGAGAAAAGGTATATTTTAAAAGAGGTGAGAATGGAACTGAGTAGAGTGGTGCTGCAATTAATAGTATACCAACAGTGAGTAAGAGATGTGACTGTGACCACACGGCGAAAGGGAACCTTCCATTAATGTCTCCTTAGTCAGTTCTTTTCCCTGTCTGAAGGGTCCGACACACATTACGAAGGGCCAGGAATTTTGAAGATTTGTGGCGTAGCCCACCCCAGCCAAGTGGGATAATAATTGATTGTTGTTGTCGTTATTGGTTGGTAGATATCTTAAAATAATACTATCAAATATGTTTGTTGGTTTACACAATAAGAAAAGTCAAGATTTGTGTGTTTGGTTTAAAAAGTAAGTATACATACATAACATATCTATGTACTTTTCTCAGCAAAAATAGTGGTGATGCCAGCGTTTGTCAATCCTATAATTTCTCTTTTAATTTAATTTATTTTATTTTAACAGCTGCATTTAACAATTGATAAAACTGATATCAATTTCAATACCGGTGTCACAATTTCTCCACTACTTAATTTTAATAGACCTCCGTCAACGAACCTAGTATGTACACAGGCACTTCGACATGTTTATTTGAGACATTCAGTTCGCTTTGTTTCAAGTCAGTTTAGTAGTTTGATAATTGATTTAATTTGGATGTATTCTGTTTTCTGGTTATACGTAATATGATGTTTTGGTTTTTGCATTAGTTCAGGTAATTTGGTTTTAATTATTCATATATCATGTATATGTTGACACCGAATTAGGTTTTATAAGTTCTTTGAATGAATTTAATTCAACTAAATTCAGATCAGATATAGTTAAGTTGGATCTATCTTTGTAGTTCAAACTGTTCTAACGTTTAAAAAAAATTCAATTCAATTCTTTGGAATGGAGAATCTTGAGCTGAAGCTATATTAGAATATGGGGAGTGTCATATGTCAACAAGAGATTGTAGGAAAAAAATTAAGAGAAGAAAAACAGAAGAAATTAAATGAGAAATAACTGCAAGGGAGATATGTGGTTGGGAAATAATTAAAAAAATAAATGAAAGAAAAGAACAGTGATAAAGCGTGCGTATACACGCTGAGTTTTTTTGGGAATTGAGTGTAGTTTTTATTAGTAGAGGAAGGAAACAACTTTTTTTTTCGAAATGTTATAATTTATAAAATAAAAGTGTAAAAATAAAAAAAATTATACCACTGTTCATCATTTTTCGTGCTCTTCAAAACAAGATGCATCATGGATATGTTTCGATAAACTTAAAATTTTATATTTTTGAATTAGTATATATTAGGTATTTTTTAAGTGAATCTTATTCATTAACAAGGTCACATATTCATGTTTGGTCTTATTTTGAAGAACTCGAATTATGATAAACAATGGTATAAAATTTATATTATTTGGATTTATATCTAATAAACTACAATATTTTAAAGTTTTATAAAAGTATAAAACATAAAATGACAAAAATAAGTGACAAAAGGCCGAAAGACCCATCTCCATATTACAACATGGACGCCAGGTTCGAATACGTGTTTCAGAAGTACTAACTCAAACTAGATCTTCCAGCGATAGTAGTAGCCTTCATCCAAATCCTCTCTTTGTGTATCGTGTCGTCAGAAAGAGTCTTTGTGCTAAACTCAAACACTAGTTCATAATACAAGCTATGGCTACCCACCAACAAAGTAAGCTCCAAAGCAATTTGTCGTATTATGAAACTAGTAAAATGCACACTGAATGTGCTGAGACCAAGACTGTTGTAATTGAACCAATGAACCTCGAGTACATAAGAGAAACCCATATCGAGATAGAAGACTTTCCAAAAGATCTGAACCTTGCAGATGTCCATATTGAAGATCACCACAATAACAAAAGTAACTAATAGAGGAATATGTTGTAACCCATAGCACCAACAAAAATACAGCTTCTGACCAGCCTGGTTCATACTAGATTTGACGATAGTAAACTCTGGAGAATGAAGATGAAGTTAAAAATGGGAGGGTGTTCCCATTCTTTCAAACTACTCTCACAGATTTCGGGAATAAGTTTGTAATCCCAATCTGATTTTGGTTATTAATATGAAGTTTCAAGTTGGCTCAAAAAGAAAAACTCTAACCGGTTATCGTACTGTGAAATGAATCTCAATTTTCATCAGGCGGTAAAGGTAAGTGATATTGATACTTCCAAAATAATTAATGCCTGTATGTACCGTAGTTAATGTACTTGTACCTATGTCTAGATTGAACAATAAACCGTGTATTTAGAAATATATACTCCCCTCCCTTCATTAATAGATGAGGTTTCTTATCCATGATAAAAAGATAAGGTTTTAATTTGTTCATTCATAATTAAGGATACTTAAAAAATAGCTCATACAAGTTAATTTGCTACAATTTAACCTGAACTCAGAAATCCGTCACCTTTATCTGAATCTGAAATCCAAAAATATTAAAATGATATTAAATTTAAAATCTGCAGGACCTGAATTGAAAACTGATCCGAATTCCGTTCTGTGGCTGTTATAACCCAAAGTTTAATGCAGATTTTATTTCGTCACAACGTTGCCTTAAGTTGGCTGATTTTATTCAGGATATGGAGGTCCTTCTTAAATAAGTTGGGGACGAGGAAGTCTTTTTCCCCTCCCGTTTAATTTCCTGGTGAGAAATTATTATCTCATAATTTATTATTCTCCTTAATTACTCCCTCTCTAATCACGTTCTCACCACGCCCTCACTTTCCCTTATCGCGTTCAGTTTTAAAAATCGTCATTACGCTCCCCAACTCTCTTCTCTGTCAACGTTCTGCTTTCTCCCTTGTCTCTTCCTGCTGTGTGTGCTAGCGTTGGATTCTGCGAAGTGGTTACTCGGTTGTGATCTACTCCTCTTCCGCAATCTCTGTTCAGATTAAGGTAAGAATGTCAGATTATCTTTCCCCATTCGTCAGTTCCTGAGGGCTTTCCTTTTCTAATTGTTTCTGCAATCTGGTTTTAATCAGCGTTGGTTCCTGCATCTCTGTCGATTTCTCCTGCTGTCGGCTTCATCCGCAGTCTCGTTGTCGGATTCAGGTGAGGGTTGTGATTGCGTTCTGCATTGCAGTTTTGGGGTTTAAGGGTTACGTTTCTGAATTGGGAATTGTTCTGCAATTGTGTTTTTATTCGGAGAATTGGAATTGTGTCTTGGGCTGCATTGTCGTCTGGTTCAGCTGTTCAGATTGGGATTCGTCTCTGCTAATTCGAGGTATGTGGCTAGTGGATTCGATCTGTGTGTTCAACTATGGGGTGTTTAACACGAAGTCTGATTGTGTTGTCTTTCGGTGTTCTGATGACTGTTTAAATGCTGTTTTGGGTGTTGTTTTGACATTCTGAAAATCCCCATAGTGTGTTTAAAGTAACTCTATGTTTACTCCACAATTTAGTGCAAATTTGTGTTTCTGTTCGTATGCAAAATCGCTTCTGGAAACTGCGTTCTGATTTTCTGAGTTTTTGTACGTGTCCGAACTTCAGTCCGAGCTTTGATGTTCGGACGGGGTGCGAGGATGAATCCATCTTACAAGTCTTGAATGGTGTCTGAACTTGTAAGTCCGGACAGAAGTTCGGACACCCTTGCTTCTTCCTCTGATTTTAGTTCGACATGCGTCCGAACTTTGACGTTCGGACACATGTTCGGACTTCACCATGTACTGATTTCCGGAAAACGTCTGAACATCAGTCCGAGCTTTGATGTTCGGACACTCCTCTGTTCCTTCCTCTGATTTCAGTTTGACTTGTGTCCGAACTTAGACGTTCGGACACATGTTCGGACATTTGTCTGGTTTTGGTTTTGAGTCTCGACTTGTGTCCGAACTTTGTTGTTCGGACACATGTTCGGACACGGTGCTGTATTTGCCTAAACATGCTCATTTGAGCTCCGTTTGACTTCCGTTTGCGGGGGTGGACTCCCCTCATGATAACCAAGCTTTCTAAATACTTTGTGGTTCCATTGGTGCACATATGCTTATATTTATTTAAGCTTCTATTTTGGGACCTAGTTGTCTCTATATCTGAACCGTGGATGGCTGGTTTAGCTATCCCATAGCGCGCTGTGTAGGACGTCCTTCTGTATTCACGGGTGTGTTCCTCGTTCTGTTCACAGGTGTTCCACCTATTTTGCTCACGAGTGATGTTTCCTCGTTCTGTTCACGGATTACATCCGTTCTGTCTGTATGCTGTGGTTAACTAGTGTCCCCTTCTGTTTCGGATTCTGCCTGCTTTGGATTCTGTTTAGTCCTGTTATGTTGGACTTCGGCTTCTGATTTCTGTTGTGGAAAGCATCTTTCCTTCTGTTTAAACTTCTGATTTGATAACATTCTATAAATGTTTTGAGCATACTGGTTGATGAAGTTAGTCATCTACTGGGCATGGTTGTGTGCTCATTCCCCTACTTCTAACATTGCAGATTGATCAGTGAGGATCACTTTGTTCAGCTTCTGGAGTTTAGCTAGTGTTTTATTCAGTTCTTTTGAGACATTCATGTTTTATCATTTGTAGCCTACGGGCCTGAGTATTGGTTGGCAACTACTCCTTTGACTCTTGTTTTGACAGTTGTTTTGTATTTGGGTTTGAGAACACTTTGTCACATTTTGATATACTATTATACAAGTATTTGTTTTTGGGCCTTATTTGCAAACGATAGTTTAGAGTCTTGCGTTATTAGGTAGTAATACGCGGCGTGTAACGTCCCTAACGCCTAGTCCAGTGTTGGGGGTGTTACAGTGGCACCATTAATCTGATGGAGTTTTCAAACGCAATATATAGTAGATTTAAAAAAATGTCTTTGTGAGAGGGAGGGTGGAGCCCACCTAAAAAAGTAACAAATAAGATTAAGACAAGTGGCAAATAAAACTACATTAATCTAGGTAGAAAAATAAAGTTGATAAACGAACGGACCATAAATGACAACCTGAACTTGAATGAGCTGAATTGAAAACTGATCTATATCCAAATGACAACCTAAACTTG
The DNA here is from genome assembly GCA_023374045.1 of Limonium bicolor. Lineage (NCBI taxonomy): Eukaryota > Viridiplantae > Streptophyta > Magnoliopsida > Caryophyllales > Plumbaginaceae > Limonium > Limonium bicolor. Next base: position 107,340,992 of record CM041782.1, on the reverse strand, counting down.
AATGGCCTGAAATAATATTAAACCAAAACTATCTTAATACGAATAACATGTAATAATAGTGACCTGAAATTGGCCTAAGAGTCACTTGGAATAACAATGACAAAAACCTTGATTTAACCCACTTAACATGACTAAAATCAAAATGATTGACCTTTGGTTATAATCTTATGGGTTGTATTTACTAGGACCATAAAACTATTTGTTTTTATCATGTTTAATCTCTTATATATGTAAGTAAAGAAAACAAAATTAATAAAATCATTATATAAATAGTATATTTGATATAAACTAGTATATATCTTTATTATAATTTTATTTAAAAAATCACACTCCAAAATAACAGAACCCAATTGTACTGAAACTATTAAAACCCGATCCCGATTTGACCCAACCGAATAACTCGAACCCGAAACAACCTAAAATTTTTATTTATCTCAACAGATCTTGATCTAAACAAATCTTAACCCAAACGTATATGACCTAAAAGCCGAACGAATAACCGACTTGACAGACATACATGAAAGCTGTTCTCATTAAATTCTAACGACAACTATCATTTCATATTTTTGTATGTCAAGTTATTATCTATAGTTAGTTGTAATCATATTATTTAGAGATGGTCAATTGTAGGAAAATGGTAAAACCAGAATTATGAAGACTTTATTGATTTATTTTAGTAAAAAAATGTATGATTTTACTTATTTTATAGCAGTTTTAAGTCAATTAATTGCCAATTTAAGTATTAATTTTGCTGATTAGTTACAATTTTAACGATTAAACATATAGTTTTATTCTTACTTTTACAAAAGTACGCTTAACCAATTTTTCTAGTTGACTGTATTACATAAAATCAATCATTGAAACCCGATTACTTGTTCAGTTAACCAAACGAACAAACCTTCAGATAAAACCTGATTTCCAATTTGGTTTCATCTGTTCTGTTTCCTTGAACTTGTACTTGGACTCTCTTTATTAATTGAATGTTCTATCTTGTGTTGTGCATCGTTATTTTTCCTTCTATTTACTCTGTTCTATATGGTCGCTCATTTGATGGATAACCATTATTTGGAACACGACAGAAGACGCAACTACGTTACACTAGTGTTTTGCATTTTTTTTTTATATAATTAAGGCACGAGGCCAAATACAGCGCATAAGCGGATTAACATATAACAGTCATAACCAAGAAAAACAAACGACATCCATACCTCTCGAAATCTACCCTTACACCCCATACACGTGTTTCTTGGCCCTTAACACTTAGATCATACTCTACTCTTGCCTCTAGCAGCCTTACTAACCCCAGAAACTTGTTGAAGCCTAATAGACGCTTCTTAGATCCTACCAACCCTCCTAGAATTAGGCCTAGAAGTGGTCCGTAAACAACTGTCTGAAATATAATATAATACTCCATTACTGTTATGCTTTTATTATTTGACGCTACTACGTTTCAGAAAGATGAATTCCTTCATTCATAAGAGATGCACGCATTGAATACTTTCCAAATACTACTATGTAGAAACAGGGAGGGGATGATTTCAATTCCCTGCACTAACTACTTTCCTTTTATATTCATTCTCAACAACTACAACAGCGTAATTACACAGAGTACCAATTTCACCTGGGCAAGAAATTGGTATACAAAGTTAATTCACCAGTACTGTAAGATTTCATGGGTGATATTGATTGGGTTTGTCTAGCGTTTTAAACTTCATTATTAATCAAGTCTCATCTGGTTTCGGTTCGAGCACAATTGGGATTTTCTCCTTGTGATCACCACGCAGGACCTCTACCATCACCTGATCAATATACATACGAGCATAATGATCAACAAGATGGAGTCCTATGTTGAAATCAGAGGACAGTATTCTGGAGATGACCTAATAGTAGTAGTAGTAGCATTACCGTGTCGCCAACTTTGCAAGTGTCCAGAATCCTGTACAGATCGCTCCCTTTGGTAACTTCTTTCCCATTTAAAGACATAATGATGTCCCCTAACACCAATCTTCCATAACTATCGCGTTTAGTTGGCTGCAGACCCTGTAGGGAAGAACTCGAACAAGTAGAAAATCAGGCAGACTCATTGAAGACTTAGCGAAATGTGTCGGAATAATGTAAATCAAACATAATAGTTGTTGGTAGTTAGTAGTTACTGCTTTCCCAGCTGGGCCCTCGGCTGGAGCATCAAGGACAAGAACACCACTGACACCCAGCTGCTCCACAGATTGATCAGGAGCAAATTTGATTCCTAAAACAGGTCTAGTTACTCTACCAAACTGCACCAGTTGGTCAACTATGCCACCCACCTGTCGTCGCCAATTGAAAAAGAAAAGGTGCACTTATATGAGATTGAAGAACCAACCAAAAGGGTGGGTAAGAAAGATCAGGCTATATAGACTTACTGTGTCAACTGGTATGGAGAATCCAACACCAGAAGATACACCTGAAGGTGAATATATAGCGGTGTTAACACCAATGAGGTTACCAGAGCTATCAAGAAGAGGCCCTCCACTGTTCCCAGGATTGATTGCAGCATCAATCTGTATAACATCTTGTATTGGTCGACCAGTAGCTGCTGAGCTGATTTCTCTTCGAAGACCACTACAAAAAAAGAGATCGAAATTGTAAATGTGTAAAACAATAAAATTAAAAATACTTCCTGACTTGTACATGTAAATTGCTGATTGTATCAGTCACATTACCAGATTAGTAGCCTTCCCAAGCAGAATGTTAGCACTAAGACAAGTTGGGTCAGTTATTTCAGATTTGTAGTTTATTTTCTTTTTGTTTTTGGAAAGATTATGGCCTGGACACAGCGATAAAGGTTCAAGATGCTAGCATGAGGATTGAGAGTAGGACTATACCTGATAACACCAGTCGTAAGCGTGTGATCAAGCCCGAACTGCAGAATCAGTTGCAAATCAATCCTTAAAAAAGGAATGCACCAGTTTTACTATAAGGTAAACATACTAATACAGCTGTTCTCTTACAGGATTTCCTATAGCATACACTTTTTGACCAACTAGCAAGTCTGCAGAGACACCAATGGGGATCGGTCTCAATTTATCTTTGGAAGTGTCAACGCTCAACACAGCAACATCTTTGTCTCTGTCAAATCCAACAATTCTTGCATCACAAGTAGACTGATCAGCAAGAGTCACCCTGTTAGACATGAGAAGAATTCTTAATTTTGTATTTGAACGTCTTTGAAGGAAGGAGATACATCTCCAGCCACTGGAGGAATTACAAGATCAAGTACTTCTGGAGTTGTAATCATTCTCATGTATGAAGAAAATAGTCATTTTTTTTTATGAAACAATGTAGTGTGAACTACTTATGGCCTCCTGCCTGAATTCAACAATTTAATGATTCGTTCACTTCTTTGATTTGCTTCTTCAAGTTGTTTAAGTTATTCGCTCATGTCCGTAGCATTTGTTTTATTTCAATCATCGAATTCATGATTAGTAAAAAAAAAAAACAAAAGATATTGTAAACAAAACCAAGAGGGAACTGCACGCACTTAAGATCAGAAGCGCCCCGAATTACATGGTAATTGGTAACAATATGACCATCACTGTCCCAGATGAACCCAGATCCAGACCCTTGCGGCACCTCAAGGACATCCAAAGTAAACGCATCCTGCCTAAACAATCACCCCGCGTGATCAGTCAGAACTAACCAACCATACTTGCCAAACAGAAATCAAAAAGCGATTCAACACTAAAAAAGAAGGGAGAAACCAAACCCACGTCAAATTAAACAAGATTGATTGAATTTAAACAAGACCTAACCACATAATCATCTAACCAAGAATCAAATAGTCATACGAAGAGGGAAAAACGAAGAAGAGTGCATAGCTTATGGGTAAGTTAAAATCGTACTTGACAGCCAAATTAGTGATGTACACAACGGAGGGGGTATTCTCCTCGAAGAGCTTAACTGTGGCAAGCTCATCAGACTGCAACTTTCTGGGCGTGGTAACAACAAACGCGAACGACGGGCCAACATCTCCAATGAAGAAGGAGACGGATAGGGCCAAGGAGGTACACAAAACGAAGAGGGAATTAATGGCGGATGAAATTGGGTGTGTGGTATTTGAGATTCCGGGGTCGTTGGATGAATAAAAGGAATGAATTGGGGAAACTGACGAAGGGTTCTTGTGGATAGTACGGCAAGAGATCGTGATGGCAGTGGGGGGAAGAAGAAAGGGCTTATGGAAAGAAAGAGGAGAATGAAGAACAGCTTTGTGGGCTGATGAACGGAAGAGGGTTGAGGAAGAAGAAAGAGACGGGAAGGAGGAAATGAGAGATGATAGTGGTGTTGATGTAGCAGCAGCCATTTGAACTTCAGCTGGAGATTGGCGGGGGAGGACGACAGAATGATCGAATAGTATAAAATAATCCGAGTTGAATTCGACTAATGATATCCCTCGTTATTCAGACAAAGACTTGAGATATTTTTAACAATCACTTAGCCAACTTTTTAATATATTCAAATAGATTAATCTTATTAATGTGGTATAAGGTGTGGTATGTTTAACAAATGATGATTTTGGGTAGTATTTTATTGTTTGAGCTATGAGAGAAATTTTTTAAAAAAGATGTGATATTTTATGAATTAATAAATTTTTTAGTAGTATCCTATTAATTTTTTTAAAAAATGAATAAAACAAACATATTATTTTTATTTTGAAACTAAACAGTCATTCTCATATTTATTCTTATACATAACCAAACAACATATATACTTTTCCATTCTCTTTCTCATTCTCATTCTTTTTGTTTTTCATTCTCATTTCCTTTCCTGTTTCTTTGTCGAATCCATACGGTTAGGGGTGCCTAAAAAATCTGTTACCACGGTACCATACCGTAACCTGTTTATACCGTACCGTTTAACCGGTTAATCGTACCGTCTTTGGCGGTAGGTTAATCAAACCGTTATAGTTAAACAATTACGGTTTAAGTAACGGTATGTAATTTCTATACCGCAGTTAACCGTGGTTAACCGGATATATAAATATAATATATATATATATATATATATATATATATATATATATATATATATTAGTACTTAAACATAACATATATAAAATTGAACTTTCAAATTGTTGTACGTGATTAAGAAATATATATATATATAAAAAAAAAATGGGCTGGTTTTGGCCCACGTCAACTTTTAAAAATTGGCCAACATCATCTCATACTTTAAATGTGGCGTGTGAGTGAAATGGCGGCCAATTTTCTTAGTGAAACACGCTAGGGTTGAAAATAGAAAATTTGATTTACCGCTTACCGAAACTTGTCGCCGTTGTCGAGGCGCTTGCTTGCCTTTTCCATTTTTCTACCGGCTCGACGACTCAAACACAAACTCAGCACTAGGTGACAGTCTTCTATTTTGGCGTTGATTTTTGAAATTATTTGCTAGGTGACAGTCTTTTATATATCCTTTGACTTATCTTTTGAAAACTTGAACAACGATTATCTAAAAAGAGGGCACTGCATACTAAGATGTAATATATTGTGTGGTGAAGAACACGGTAAATATTTTGAGATGTATTTTGATATCACTCAGTTGAGAAAGCAGGTTGTAAATTATGTTGTTCGAATCTAAGTAAAATGATTTTGCCTTATATTCTTAGACTGCGTAAACGGAATGGTAACAGTTAACCTGAATTACCGTACCGCATTAGACGGTTAACCTGAATACGGTTAACCGGTATAAATGAAATGGTAACGGTATCAAATTTTGAAAAACCGCATTAGCCGGTTAACGGTTAAACACCCCTACATACAGTGCCGTCGTCGTCCAGTTTGACTGGATCATCCTAGTTTCACAATCTACCTAGACATGTTTTTTAGCCCTCCTTTCTGATTCTAGACCCCTGCCCAATAGCTCGAGTAATTTCTTGCGCTTGTCTTGTCATTATCTCAACAATATTGAGTATAAAACGTGTAGAGTTAATGCTTAAACCTAATTTAGCCCATGAATTTTAAAGAGTCGACAAAATAGTACGCTTACTAACAATCAACCTGTTTACATAATAAACAAGCAACTAGAGACTGTAAAAATGCAGCGTGATGGAAGGTAAAGAGTAACATCTGAAAAACATGGTCGTGCACCCATATTCTAGTTTGTACACAATCGAGTAGAAGAGAAACAACTAAACAACTCTAAGCTTGTTCATTCCATTATTCTAGTGTGCAACAATAGGGGAACAGCTCAACAAAATTTAGTCAGGTATGTGCTTTTACCTTGGCTAAGTTCCTAATCTTGTTGATAAAGGACCTAGGGGACAACATAATCAACTAGAATTTTAAGAATCAGTTAACCAGCCTATTAAAAAAACATCATAGTATTTATTACATAGCTGAATCAGCATATAAATATAATACTCAAGTGTGTTCATTTGTAAACGGGTGGTGATATTTCCCAATTTCAAAACTTGATTGATTCATCATTTACCATTGAAATCCCAACTTAATTAACACGAAACCACTAGCAAATGGTGTGGCTAACCAGTTTAGGTTGTAGATTTCAAACTTCAACAGTTTTGTTGCATATGTAACATGTAGAATTTTTTAAAAATTGTGTTAAATATAGCAAGTGAAGCTGAGTTAGGTACTACAATCTAAACAAATGAAATTCAAACGTAAACCATACACAACGGTAGATCCCAACTAGGTTTTGAAAGCCATCAAGCATATAATGACATAGAACGAAGGGAAAGAAGGATGAGATACTCCACAATGGCAAAAATATGATACAGATTTCACTTAAAAACAAAGAGAGAAGCAAAGCATAAATAAAGACATGCTATTGGAAGTTTGTATAGGAAATCGGCCTTAAAGATCGAAGTGAAGAAAAGAGGGAAAGTGCACATTTTCAGTTTCCATGGCCAAAAGGCTGGAAGTCGAAAAGAGTTAGGGCTTCTTGCCTCCACCTTTATAGCGATTACAGAAGAGAGACAATAGTCTAACATAAATCAGGGTAACATTATAACATTGCTAGCCTGGATCTTTGAGTCCATTCAACAAATTGAACACTAGCAACCATAAGGGTCAAAAGCAAGAAAACAAAACGAATCCGTCGAGATTGCAGAGACAGGTCTCATCCAACAGAGAGATTCGTAACACATACTCAATACAAGTAAAGTATGAGCAATGAAGGTGTCATGGTACTGTATATGGCCACAACAGTTTAAACACCAAAAATGTAAAAGTGAAACAAGAAACACAAAAAGAAGGTACAGATGGAGCATAGAGACACCGATATAAACACTGGAAAAATCAAAGAAACAGAACAATTGGAAGAAGTTGATAGACACACGTCTCTTTTTAGGATTTGAAGACCCAGTTAGGAAAATAGTTGGAGATGCAAGTCATCAAACAAGCCTAATTTTTTCACATAGCTACTTCCTCTCTTTTCCCTGTCCTACTCCAATCAAAGAAATAATGATGTACTAAACAAAAATATTGGCTTAGAAGCTGCTGGTTAGGTGAGAAGTCATGATCTCAAGTATGAGAACAAGGTGCAGAAGATAGCCAATGTGTAAGGGTGTGTAGGAAGATTACAATCTCTAGTTATGACAGACCACTAAAAACGAAAAAAAAAAAGTGCAGCAGACAGAGGGTCTCTGCCCTAACATGGTCTACAACATAGGATACAGATCGGTCGACAATCAATTATTCCGTCTAGACAACAATACTTATAGTCATAAACTAGCAACGAACCTGAAAGTGTCACGGAAGACAAACCCAACACAGATACCTACTGATGATAATTCCTGCAAAGGTGTAATTGGTACGCAAGCTGAAGAAAACTCCAGGATGAAAGAGTGTTGTTGGTAAACACAAAGACAAGCAACTTATTTCGGTCATGGTTAGTGATGTTCCTGGCAGAGTAGAAGATCCAACAAGTGTTGAGGATAAGCGTTTTATAAAACAAAAGCCAGTCCTGAAGGAACGCAGAACGAAGTTTAGCTTCGAAGCTGAGTGTTAGTAGTCTAGTCCACTAAAGAGGGATACCCTTACAGGAGAAATCAAGTATGACACACCTTGAAGGATTTGGTAGGACTGTATTTCAGGGAAACTAGAGAGAAGCCCCGCCCTCAATCAATACACGAGGGCAAATAGGGGTTGCCTTCAGGGATGTAAAACATTAAGCGCAGAACATGGTTGTCGACCAGTTCAATTGAACTGCTCATCCTCACAATTCCTGTTTTTCTTAGAAAAAAAAAAAGCCTATGTTGCGCACAAAAAAGTAGACAACAAGGAGCATTAGAGTGCGACGTTCTTGAACTATTAACAAACAAGAGTAAGTGTACAAAATTTTGAAAAGCCCTCCAATACTACAAAATTTGCCCATAAGGTCGAAGTTCATTGGGCAGTCCTTCAAAATTTCCAGAATTCACATCAGATTGGAGTAATGGCCTCTTCCCCGTAGTCCAATGCATACCTTCTGCCAAGTGCTCTTTGCTCGGTGTTAGCATCACATAATTTGGATCAGCCCTCTGGTAACTGCACATTTAAACAGATTTTATGTTATCATTAGAAACTATCAGAATAACTCTAGCAATAGAATATTATCCTACAATTAGATAGTAAAATATACTAAATGATTTATAACTCGATTTCTAACCATAATACATTATCTTATTTCAATCTCTTGTATGAAACAGTTTGTTCTAGATCCATAACATTCTCCCTCTTAATTCTTAGTAATTAATTATATTTAGGATTCGAGCTTGAATCAAAGTTTTGTAGAGGTTGGATCTCTTTTATCTTTCTCCCTTTCATATTAGAATATATATATATATACACACACTAAAAGGGTGAAAGCAATATTAGTCACAAATAGTGGCCTTTATCACCAACATATTTAGAATGACAATATCATCCATCTACCACATAACATGTTAACAATCATTCGTCTAGCAGTATGTTTCCACATCGTTAGTCGGAGAATGTTGGTACAGAACCTAAAGTTGCAGCAGCATTACCTGGCTTCTCTTAGATTCTCTACGCGGAGGCCAAATCCAAAAGACGTGTTCCCCACAATTCGATCTCTGGTAGCTACAACAGCAGATAAATAACTTTACTGAATGAAAGTGCATACATTCAGATGATAAGAAGCCCAAAATAGCAAGAGATGGTACCTGAAACGCTAACTGTGAATGCTGGCTTCCACCATGATTTGAAAGCCAGCGCCAAAGTTGAACTAACCGGACCCAATTTTCCCTGCAAGTGTTGATATAACATACGCTTTTGTTAAAGCTATTCGGAGAGTACAAAAAGGATGAAACACCCCACACCCTACCTTCAAGAGGAAGTTCTTGTTAGCCTGCCAGGATGTAGCAATCTGGAATGAAGAATCTTGATGAGCGTTTGATGCTTGAGGATCATCCACCCTGGAAATGGATCCAGAGAGATGATAATCAACATTAACTACAATACGGACCACCACCATGTGATTTAATTACAAACCTACATTACCTTGTTTGCAGCTCAAATCCAAAATCAATATAATTGGTTATTCCCACAATTTCATCCTGTTCAAAAGGGTTTTTCACCTGATCGATCAAATAACATGGAAATTAGATTATGCTCAGACAAATTGCAACAAGAAAAAAATTAAGGATTTGATTCAAAATGGATCCAGTGGGACAGATTTTATAACTACAACTGGTATTTCGAATAAAGCATAGAGTTAACAGAATAAAGTAGGCGGCTTACTCGTCTTTGAACTACAACATGTTGATAGAAGGACGCAATAAACTGCAACAAATGTAACCCATCGAAAATTAGGAAGCAGTTCATAATGATATATTATACATAACAATAAGATGAAAAATTACATAATACAGAAGAGCTAGTAATGCAGGGAGAGAATAGAATGAGAGAAACTTAGTAGTTCTACTGATTCAATTGTCTAAGATTGCTGGAGTACCTCTATTTATAAGAGTAGAAAACAAACCCGGAAAGCTAAAGTTAAAAGACTAGGTAACAGAAATTCAAACCTAATACACCTAAAGAAAATAAAATACGTAATACACCTAACTTAGATCTAAAATAACTAATCTTGTCTTCTACTCAATAATACAACAACATTAAAGCCTTATTCCCAAAACAATTGGGGTTGGCTAACTTGAATCAATATATGAGGTAGGGTAAAGTCATCAACATATAGAAAAGGAAGACACAAAGTAGTGGAAAACTGGAAATGTGACGGGGGTGGGCAGATGAAAAAGATATTTTGAAAGACTTGAAGGACCAAAGAAAGCTACAATACAATCAACTACTACTGAATACTTCTCTATTCCACCCTCTCTAAAGACAATCTCTCATCTAACCTAAGTAGCCACATTCCTTCACCAACAGCCCATGTATGTCTGGGTCTTTCGCTCCCTTTCCTTCTTCCCTACTCTTCCCACATCTCCATATGTCAAACCGGTGCCACCCTCGGTCTCCTATTCACATGTTCAAACCACCGCACTTGACATTCACACATCTTCTTTTCAATCATTTTGCTCCCACCTTTTGTCTATTTGGCTCATTCCTCATACGATCTTTACTAGTACATCCTATCCAATGTAGCATTCACATCTTGCCATAGTCATCTTTTGCAAGTGACATTGTCTTACCGCCCAATGCTTAGTGTCTTACAAAAGTGCAGGCCTTATTGCTATGCAGTAAAACTTACCCATAAGTCTAACAAGCATACCACGATCGCATAGAAATCCTGAAGAGCACCTTCATCTTTGCCAGCCTTCTGTGATCCTATGTGATACATCCATCCAGTTCTTCATCATTACCCAAGGTTAACCATAGTTGTTTGTGTTCCTATCCCCTCTAAATTGCACTCCATTTACTCAGTCTTGCTTTGACTCAACCTAATATTCTTACCTTCTAAAGTGTGCCTCCACATTTCCACTTCGTCTTAACCCGGATTTTGTCTCATCAGTCTACACAACATCTACGAACATCATGCACGATGGTATCTTCTCTTGAATCAATTTGGTAATCTCATCCATGATTATGGAAAACAAGAAAGGGCCCATAGCTGGCCCTTGGTGTACTCCAATGGTAATGGGGAACTCTTCAGTTCTCCCTACACTAGTACGCACACTCATAGTACATCCCTCATACATATATCTTGATGATGTTGATATACTTAGCAATATGTCTATCCTAGTTAATGTCCACAATAGGCATTCTCGTGGCACCCTATCACATGCTTTTTCTAATTCCATGAACACCATGTGTAGATCCTTGTTCATATACTGATACTTCTTCATAAGTTGTATTAGAAGGTAACTGCCTCGGTAGTTTACCGACCTGGCATAAAACCGATTGGTTTTCCAAAATCTTCACACTTCTTCTCAACCTTCGCTCAATCAATCATTCCCAAAGTTTCATGATGCGACTCATAAGCTTAATCCCTTTATAGTTGGTGCACTCTTGTACATCACCCCTATTCTTAAACAAGGGGATAAGAGTGCTCTTTCTTCAACCAATCGACATCGTGTTGTTACTCCAAACCTTGTTGAAGAAAGTCGTTAGCCAGTTGATCCCTCTCTCCCATGCTCTTTCAAACTTCAATTTGTATGTTATCTGGTCCCACCTTGTTAGGACTTGGGGTACAATAGGGTTTATTATCGAGGGTCAGGGTTTAATAGCAATTGAGGCACTATAAACTAGTATATATGGACAGCCAGGGGATTAGGGGAGACATCAGCGAATTGTTATCAAAGTTGATTGGCCCCTTTGGAGGATTTAAAGGGAAGAAAGGTTGTTACCATATCATTAGTATCAGAGTCGTTCTTCTTGGCTGTGGGGAGGGACTGAATGGTTTCAACCAGGAGCAACACATAAACGATGGAGAAGGAGGAGGCTGTGATTAAGGGCCAACTGTTGGAGCTTGCTGGAAACTTAAATGAACTGACACAACGGTTGATAAACTTGTGCAGATTGTTTTGGCAATGCAAAAAGAGGGAATCTCTCAAGAACAAGAAGGAGATAACTCACAGAAGTATAACAACCGCCGGCAAGGGGGAAGCAATGATCGAGGAGAAAAGAAGGATGTTAAGATAAGAACGATTGAGTTACCAATCTTCGTAGGTGAGGATCCAAAAGGATGAATTCACAAAGCAGAATGATAATTTGCATTGAGCGACATTGCTAAAGAAGATAGAGTACGATCAGCAAGCATATGCATGGAGGATGCTGCTTATATTGGTTAGACTGGTTAAAACCATGCTGGACTCCCTTATTGGACTGAGTTTACAAAATTGCTATGGAAAGATTTGGCCTTCTTTCTGGTAATCGCCTAGATCTTCTTTGCGTCTTACGCCAAGAATCAACAGTGGAATCATACTGATGCCGGTTCGAGTTTTTTTCTGCTCACCTCAAGAATATCCTAAATGAAATGTATCAAAGCATCTTTCAAACCACGCTGAAGGAATCAATTCACGCGGAGCTGGCGTTATTTGAACCTGAGGACCTGCAAGACTTGATGATGATGGCTCGAAAGGTGGAGCACCGCAATGACCTTCTAAAAGGGGAATTTCCCAACCCTAATTTACCCATGTATAGATAGCGTCCAACTTTTGGGGGTTCACGATTAGTAGCCAATTCACATCCAGGAACTTCTCCCTCTGATTCCAATAGTACGGCGACAGTGACAATAGTTAATCGACTCCATTGGTCAACAATACCCCATCGACCTCACTGAAGTCCAATACGCCAATTTCCAGGGCTGCGTCTTCACTGAGTTGTTCCTCTACATTTCGCAGGGTACCAGACTCCAATGCAGCACCGCCGCTCCTAGGGTTTGTGTTATTGATGCGGTGAAAAATGGAGCCTGGCGCAAAGATGCAAGACCTCTGGTCTTCAGTTGTTTCTCACTGATGATGGCACTGCTGGGGAAGAAGCATTTGCTATTTCCCCCCTAGAAGAGGAAACTACAAAAGAGCAGATAGTAGGATTGTGTCAGAAGGAAAGCCTTGTGCAAAGTCTGGCTATGGCTAGTTGGAACCTTCTCTTCTGCTGCTACCTCCGGTTCTGCGAGAAAATTTGCATCTTGCCCACCTTGAGGACAAGGTGGTGATTTAGGAGTGATGTTAGGACTTGTGGTACAGTAGGGTTTAATAGTAATTAAGGCACTATAAGCTAGTATATAAGGACAGTCAGTGGATTATAGGAGTGATCAGCGAATTGAAATCAAAGTTAATTGGCCTCTTTGGAGGATTTTAGGGGAAGAAAAGTTGTTACTGTATCCCACCTCTTCTAGGTCATTCCGTAACAATCGAGCTGAGGATGCATCCAACCCAGCTTACGCCGCATAGGCACTAATTGCTGTCATGATCTCATCTCCTATCACCAAATTAATGCTCATAATTTGGTCATTCTTCCTAAACACTTCTTCTACGTCCCTGACATACTCTTGCAAAAATGCCTACACCAATTCTCATAATTCGGTCATTCTTCCTAAACACTTCCACTACGTCCTCAATATACTCTTGTGATATTGATCATGTTCAGACCATTGTTTCTGAATATTTGTAGCATATTGTGTAACAGAGCGAGCACCTTGCTTGATAGTCATAAATTGAAGCCATAGATCGTCAAGAAAGGCCCCATCTTTAGCAGAAGACTAAGAATCCTTGATGTAACACCAAACTTCTTTGGCAGTGTCAAAGAAGACGCAAGTGCTGCTAGTACTTGGGTCCATAGAATCCCTAAGCCAGGCACAATGTCAGCATCAAGCTTTCTCCAGCTCTCGGTATCAGTTCTTTTTGCTGGTGGAGTTTGGTCATATGGGCTTCAAAATCTTATCCATCTAGAAGAGTAGACATAAGATTTGGCCACCCAAGATATTTCGTACTCATAAAATGATAGGACCAATTAACAGGGTTTAGATCAAATTTGTGTGGTTTGAGAGCAGCATGCATTAGCCAATGGTTGAGGAGTCAGGATGACTAGGAGGGTGTCTGACATGGTTTATTGCTTGGTGATGTGACTCGCACACTGGAAAGAGAAAGAAGATTAGGGTTAAACAACCCTTGAGACAGCACCGGGGAAGAAACCGGTAAGAGAGATTTCAGAGATGTGCACAACGCTGCAGTAGGTTGTGCAGGACAGAGGCAGCGCCAAGACAGCAGCAGAGGCGCACTGAGCAGAAGTCTGACAAAAACAGGTGCAGCAGTATCGTGGCAGAAGAGGGAAGGCGGCGCCTACTAGAGCAGATAGGGTTGCCGAAAGCCCTTGGCCAAGGATTAGGGAAGCAGCTCCAGGGTAAGGGTTAGGGCAGCGGCAGCAAAGAGAGGGAGGGATAGGGTTATAGAAAAAAGATTGGATCTGAGACCATGTATTAAGAGAGAAGAGTTCTTAATATTTATGTATTCAGAACGAAAGAATTAAAACCCTATTTATAGAAGATAATTAGCTTGTAGAATAAGCTAACTAGGATAATTACTCATAAACTACTATACAAGGTATAGAATAAATACACACATGGCCAAGGCCCTTAAAGACTAAATTAGGCTTATCAACAGTGTCCAGTAAAATAATTCTGATGTTCGATGACAAACCTGAGAGCTACTAATGAGTTCAAGACCAAAGTTAAATGATGGGCTCAAAGGGCTGCCTGATCCTATTCCATAGCCAATTGCATAACTCCAGTTCCTCATATCTTTTATTTGAGTTTTACTTTTGCTTCCAGCTGATAACATACAGCCAGTAGTAACAAGCAACAGAGTTAGGACCAAGCATATCCAATCAGGAAAAAAAGAGAGAATAAGAATAATCCCAATAGCACTAAGAAAATTCATCAACTGACCATGAGAGCAGAGTGTGTGCAGAATTATAAGTGTAATGGATTAAGTTTTTATGTCAGTGTCATCTTAGTAATTAATTGAGAGAGAGCAAGTGTGCAAAAGTATACAGAATATATTTCATGCACTTACACATTGGCTCATATTGGACACCAGCGGTAAGTCTTCCAGATCTACCGACTAGCCAAGCAGTCTTAGGGAATTCATTGGACTCTGAACAGTAGAAAAAATAACCATTATGGGACAAACATAGTAATGATGTGCATTCATGATTTCTAACCTTTCTACAAGATACACTAGTCAATGGAAGTAAAATATTCCAATCATCATCCTTTTTCCTAGATACAATGGAGACGCAACTAAGTTGGTAACCTGGAAAATGGACCTACACTAGCCATACAAACTCCAAGTGACAAAAAAAAAAAATCACATGTCTTGGGAAAGTTATCAATGTTGATGACATGAACAAAGAAGACAAGAAGAAATGATAGAAGTTTCAGTACTCGCTGAAACATCCGAATGGATTTCATCCAGGAAGAGATTCTAGTTCAAATGAGCTCCCTATTGTCTATGTTGAACAGGGGGAAAGAAGAACGTTGGTGAAGCATTAATGACCGCTGCCCCCAAGATGAGCCTACAAATCAATGGACCGTGAAATGAATAATGATAATCAAGAAGAGAATAAAGGAATGAAAAAGGAGACTATGGTGACGAAATCCAAGCACATAAAGATGAGAGCAAGTGACTAAGTGGGAATCTGCTCTTGAAGTAGTGCCTGAAACTCATGAGCAGGAGAGGGCCTTGGTACTGATCTCACAGGTTTAGTGCCTTAAGGCACAGGATGAGGAGTTGTGAGATTTCATATGGGCAACTGTCCAACAACCGAGCTCCCAAGTCATTCAAGCTTGAAAACTAGCCACCTTAAGTTCTTTGTTCTCACTTTGGCCAAAAGTGAAAGATCTTGTTATTGTAGTCAACCTATACTATATGTATCCATATAAACCACTTCTCTTATACTTATATTTCGTTATGGGATGGGGGTATCACATACAACACGGTTCCTCTTCTTTTATGTGATACCCATCACACAACGGAATATGAGTACTAAGGTGAATGATTTATATGATACATATGGGTTGACTACAACAACAAGGCCTTTCAAATGGTATTAGAGCCGACTCAGAATCCGACACGTACCGAGAAGATCCGGGGGACTTGGGTGTTAGGCTTGCAACGAGGACGTTGCGTTGAGTAAAGAGTATGAGATATCGCATCCCAAATCAAGATATGAGTACCAAAATAAGTGGTTTATGTGGATATATATGGGTTGACTATATTAACAAGACATTCCACTTTTATGCTCAAGTGACAACAAAAGACTTAAGGTGCTAGTTTTCAAACCCGAATGGTTTATGAGCTACGTTGTTGGACAGTTGCCAATTTGGGATGTCACAAGTGTTCTCCAAGTACTCACAAGAAATGCACCGGCAAGTGTATTGATTTAGAAGTGGTGGAAAGTGTGAATATATGAAAGAAATGGAATTAAGAATCATAAACAAAGAAGGCCTTCTAAGGAAATATCAAAACATTATGAGAAGGAATTATAATATTCTAGAGTGTAGAAGTGCAGAAAGCAAAAATCTAGATGGAGGGTCTCCATAACATTGGCATTACTAGAAAGGTATTCCTCGAGGAGATGAAAAAGAAAGATGAAAGAATAATCCTAAGGTGGGGAAAACAAGAGGGGTACAACGGCTGGCAATACAGGCCCATGCCGCCCAAATGTATGAGGTGTGGGAAGGGGAGAAAAGCTGGGAAAAGGTCACCCGGATAGATCAAAATGGTCTTGAGGACAATATATTGGAATGCTAACTGTAGGTATCTAGGATCATTTTCTTTGTCGTATTGTTACTTGCAATTTTAGCTAGTTGTGATAGGTTTTTGGAGCAGATCACCTTTGAGTGTTTTTCTTGGTGCATTATGGAATGGCGGCAATAAGGTGGGCACATTAGTGTTTTGTGTGGTTTCGATTTAGTTGGTAGGATCATTGTGTGGCCAGTTTTTGCGTTCAACTTTCATGGTTTGTTTGTAGTTGTTATTCGCTGTTACGCCCCTGAGATGGTAAGCCATACTTTATGCCCAAAGTATCAAAAAAGAAAACTAGAAGGAAAGAAATGCAGGGAAGAGGGTCAAATGACTCTGTAAAGTTAAAATTACATACTGGGGAAAGGTGTGATAGTGACCCCAGCTGACAAAGTGCTAGAGCCATATCTCAACCCCATCAAACCGTAATCTTCAGGTGTTATCCTGTAGCATTATCAACTATTTGATCAATATCTGCAAGCTACACACCAAATCCCAGTCTTCAACAAAATATCATTAAATACTACCTTCTCTTTGAGATTACTGGTAAAATTGCAAAAGCTCCAAAACCGTACTTAGGATAGTACGAACAAGACCTCAATCGCAGAACCCTGAAAGGCACTATATTGTCTAAGATTGTGCAGAAGAGCAAAAGGATAAAAGGAAAACAAATGGCTGAGTGCTTCAAATAAAAAGCATAAAATATTCCTTACGGGTCTGAATTTGAAACAAAGAGGTCCATGAATGTGTGAGGGTCGTGAACATCGCTGCTTGAGAGAGAACCATTATATTACGAATAACATCATCATCCAGGAGACAAGAGTGAGTGCAGAAGGTACATGTCTACCAGAGAAGGATACAATGCAATACCTTTGCCAGCGGAACACAGCATTTCCCACAACTTTTTCCTCTGGCTTATGATCAAGTGGGCCTGAGACCTAGTACTGGTTGAGGACAAAAACAATTCTACTAATTCTTCTAAACACCACTCTGTTGATTTATCTAAAGTTTTCCTAAGCAGACAACATCCACAAATATATCCATAACTGTAGAGAGAGACGACCACAATTCATTCATAAGGGCCTAGCACTCTCGATCTGTCTAGAATGAAAGTGACGGCTTACAAGCTACATGTCATGAATATCGAATACAATTCACATAACAGAAAAATAATAATACAAGGAGCTCAAATTCAGATGAAAAAATAAAAAGTAATTATAAAACCAGCTTCTACTGCCATGATCTTTCATTCACAGGCTTTAAGTGAAAGATATCAGAAATAACACGGATTAATTTGCATGCCAGTAGAGCTTTAAGTGGATACTGTGGCCACCAAATCCACGTTAGGATCATCAATAGGCTTTAGCATTATCATAGTGCTGAAATGCCTAGCTTGGTCAAAATAATCCTCGAAAAGGCACTTCAGAGCAAGCTTCCCGAATAAATGATTGTATGAAGATTGCAGCATCCTGCATAATGGTGGATGGAGAAATAAGTAAAGAAGCATAGATATATCCATCACGCTGTTAAGGTAGAACTTTCTATCGCTGAACTGGTTACATTCCCAGTTCACCTTCCAATCACTCTAATAGTATCAGAGAAAATAGCAGTGATCACAGCTCAATACCGTCAAAAACATAACGGAGAAACCGCTCTGCTTTCAAAAAGTGGACATGTAAGATAATTAAATGAATAATAAAAGAGAATAACCTGATCTACCAATTTTCATTCCAACAACAGCAGAACAGAAATTAAATGTCATAAACTCATTCACCAATCTGATCGGATCGAACAAGGGAGCAAGCGAATGACATGTTCATAATGTAGCACACAACAGAACCACGAAATCATGAAGAGAAGAATAAGCCACATTCGGTAGGAAATTGATAAATCTGATCGCTACTATCTGAAAAAAATATATAGCAAATTACGCAAAGAAAATGAGACAAAAAAAAAGACATTGTTGAGCAGGGTAGACGGGAGAGACGACCGAAGATGAAACCGTACCTCGTTCGAGCGGCTAGTGGGGGAAAGTCGAAGAGAGGAGGCACCAATACCATGGGAGGTGGCGGTTCCTTGCTCGCCCAAATTCCCATTCTGTTAACTTCCGCGACGCTTCTCGGGATTTCGGAGGGCCAGGGGCAGGGGATGAATGTTTCCGACGACAGAGACGAGACATGCACAGAAAGAGGGGAGTGAACCAGGAGGGAAAGCAACCTTCCGTACGGGGTATCAGGTACGAAACGAATTACTGTGAAGAATGAGAAGTTTCCGACTAGAAAAACCACCGCGCTTCACTCCGCTAGTAAAAGACGGTTTCAACTTTCAACGTCCTCCAGAAACCAAAACAAAGGCAAACCGACTATCATATAACCGGTTGTACGATATTTATGTTCATTCTTTAACAATTTTCACAATTAATTTGAACAAGTATCCTATAAAGTTGAACAATCTTTATACTAACATGTGTAATTTTTTTATCAAAATAAACAATCAATACAAAAATTCGAACAACCTTTGAATCTAGAATGAACGGTTGTGCGATACTCACCGTACAACCGGTTGTATGCGTTCGATTACAGCAAATAGTGGTTTCAGCTCCAAAAGTGGAGATTAATCCACATTTTTCGTGACTCCGGCCCATTCAAAATGTGTACATTAATGTGCACGATCTGTCTTTTTCCACCTTTATGCAAACGTCAGTATTTGCTGCGTTCAGGTGATAAAACGTGGAGCCACGATCTGGGAAGTAATACATTTTACATTTTTGCCCCGAATAAAGATCAACAACCGTTGCTCACCGCGGAACTCAACTGCAATTGAAAACCCTATCCTCAGTATTACATCACAAATTGGTTTTTGTCAGTAACCTTCTGATAACACTTACCACTCGAAATGCATGTTGTTGTTTTCAGCTACTAAGAACAGATATCATCTGCACTCTTTGAGGAGATTCGTTCGTTGCAGATGTGTAGTATCAAGAGGAGGACTGGGAGGAGGATTGTGATATGGAATAACAAACAAGGAAGTAATATTAAGAATTTAGAATGACAGCTGATTGAAGATTGAAGTTAACGAAAATGTGGAACCACACTTGCACCGCTGCGGGAAGCTATAGCAAGTTGGAGGTGGTACAGCAAGGTCACAACGAATGAGAAATGCGGGGGGTTGAAGATGAACAGTTCCAAGGGCATAATAGTAATCTCAAGCCTGGAATATGTTTTTTGATAAATGCTCTAATCGAACACATGTATTTATCTCTGCATATTCATGTGCGCATTTCGCGGACTTTATAGGATAGATTAATCTTCACATTAATTTACCCTTTTTCCAGACATGACCACCGAACGACACCAAAAACACGTGCATATGTGGCACGTATTGAGGTAAGGAGCCAAGGAGGTGTCTTCTTTATATTTATTCACTCGGCGAGATAACAGGGTTTCAACTTCATATGGAGGAATGTTTCAAAAAAAAACCTTTATAGGGAGGAATTCTTGAAATTTGAGATATATCAATATTTAGTTATGGAATTTTAATTTTGAGAATGATCTAAATTCAAAAAAATGTATTGAGAATTTTATTCTCTTTGAAATAGGTAAGAATTGTTATTCCAATATTTGTTCTCGTGAGAGCTGCGGTCCATATTACGTGCTAAATTACAATTTAATTTCTTTTTAGACTATTTATTTACATAGTTGACATCGTCTTTATAGGAACTACAATTCTCTCTCCTTTAGTCTCATAAGTTAATCAATAAATAAGAGTTTCCACATTAAAAATATACATGAACAACTTTTTTTTGTTATAGATTCACCTTTGTTTTTATAACATTACAACTTGTGTGCACATAATAACTTAGCATTTAGTATTTTATATGATTCATATAACTTAGGATTAATAAACTTGGTTGTTCTCTATTCTAAGTTTTATTCCAAGAAATATATTTTCTAACTAAACAAAAAATATAAGGGTAATATGGTATACTATGAATATAATAACCAAATAAAAAATAACTAATTCCAAGAATTTTGATATTGACAACCAAACAAGAGAATGTTTAATTCCTAGAATTCTATTCTAAGAACTAAATTCCAGGAATTTACATTCCAATAACCAAATGACCCATTAATTCCCGCATGGTGAATTATAACATGAGATGACAATTAATCTACACGAGGAATAAGGTATCTCCATTCTCAAAATGGATTATATAATCTGGTGTAGATTATTAATCTACCCAAAACACTGGTGGAACTAACGTTTTACCATAATCTACCTTTGAAGCTTTTTTTAATGGATGGTGATGATTAAAATAATGGGTCCCACTACTAACTTGTGAGCAGAGGTGGATCCAAAGGGGGCGGGGGTGGTGTCCCCCGAAACTTTTGAAATTTCATAAAATGATCTAATAATTTTTTGAAAAATGAAATACCCCAAATCTAAATAATATTATTAAATCATTATTTATTGGAATATAATCCAAACATAAATCAGTTCACGTACGCATGCAAACCCATGCATGAAAACGTTACGTAAAAATAGTCGTTTCACCATAAACGCTAAAACGCCTTAGAAACATGTGATCAAGCATGACCTTGTATGACCTTCTAAAACTCAAACCAAATGGTCATACACTCATCATATGAATATATAAATATATTCCCTAAGCTATATTCAGTCAAATACGCAAAACGCTCGGGAGTGCTCACGCGCGCCCCTTAAAGCAAGAAAAGCTCGGAGGAGTGCCGAGGTGGCACGAACTCCTATAAAATTAATTCCTAGAGTTCCTAATATCATTATTTACCATTCTAAAGATAACCCACGAAGTGGTTCATCAAAATTCAACAAAAACCACAGAAGGATTTCTTAACGCTCCTTTTTGCCCGGGTGTGTCCCGAGGCCCGTAAATTATGTCATGGGTTGATATACCTCATAACCCAATGTAACATCTTAATATATGTTTAATTACTATAATAAGTGTTTACAACACTTGGAACTCATAAAAACAATTGTTTCCCAAACATTTCCTTAGAGCACAAAACAACACCTCGGGTGTCACGAAACGCGTTGTACGCATTGCCTTGTAGTTTTTGACATACCACGAATTGGTAATATTAAAAAGGGTTAAAATGACCTTCTAAATCAGTTGGTGTGACTAGTCAACAAGACTCTCTATAGGGCCGATTTTAAGGGCAAAAACTAGTATAAAATTGCTTTAAAAATTTATAAAAGGCTTAAAAACATGAGACTCATCATCCCATGTTACATTACTTAATGCCAAAGTATGTAGGTCTCATTTGACCAAGAGCTGTCGAATTAGTCATGGAACAAGGCCATGTGAGCTAGATACAAAACAAATGCTAAAAGCAAAAGTAGATTCTTTTTCTTTTTGCCTTTGATTCTTAAGCAAGTACTTCCGTGCTTCTTCCTTGGATATCATGGCCGGTTTTGAGCTCCATCAAGGCCTTGAAATCGTGCACCTCATGAAGAAAGACAAGTCATTGACATTGAAAAATCAAAGGAAATAACTCACTTCCACCTTGTCTTCTAGCTAGCATAATTGCCTTGCCAACTCTGCCTTGTCACACCTCACATGCCCTATAAACTGGCCGGTTTTTATTGCTGGAAAGGAGTCATTTATTGAGCCAATCAACATGAATAAACGAGAAAAGAATTGTCAAATGACATTAAAGTGACAAAAGAAAATCAAATCCAATTGCCCTCTTTCATTGACTGAGCCAAGCTCATTTGCTTCCTTGCCCTATTCTTGCCGGCTTGGTAAGCGCTCCCCTCTCTCTTCTAGCTTCATCTCTTCCGAAGCTCTTAAGTCCATTAAGGAGTTTTAACTTTATCTTCATCTTTAAGGTAAATTCCTAGCATTTCTTGGCAAGTCTGAAGCAAAACTCTTCCTAGCATCAAGGTGGGTTCGGCCACATTTAGTTCTCCAAGGAGATTGTCCAAACCAACATACCCAAGGAGCATCTCAAGGTAGGTTTTAAAGCTTGAAAATCCTTAAACCATTTTTATGTGTAACCAAGTTCTACCTCTTCTAAGTCTCCTTTCTTCTTCATTTTGATGAAGGAAAACTTGTTCTCACCTACCTTAGAGTGCCGAAATTATAAGGAGCAAGTCTAAGGTAAAGTCTTGTAAACTACTTCCAAATCTACTTAAGATCTTTATTCAAGATCTAACTCCTAAACACCTTCACCTCTTGCTAAAACGAAGAGGAGCAATCAAGTTTACCTAGGAGAAAGCTTGGAGATTCAAGAAGATTCAAGCACTTACCACCTTTGTTAAAAAGTAAAGTTTACTATAAAATCCTTATGTTAAAGCTTTGTTAAGCTTCTAAAAATTATACAAAATTATGTACACCTCCTAGGTTTATGAACCGAAACTACATGGTATATATGCCAAAATATAACCTAACATATATAGAAAATTTACCTTAAGCACATTTTGTGTCACAAGTTTAGTTATGTTACATATAAATTTAGGCCGAAGTTCAGAGCAAAAGTACTTCATTTTGAGCTAAGAATTTATAAGACATTACAATAATTTTATACATGAGTTATATGACTCCTATGAATTTATTTATAATTACTTAGACATATAAATCCACTTTTATAACATAAGGTCTCATTTAAATTATGGCCGAATGTTCTACTTGATAAATAAGTTTTAATGAGCTACCTAGGTATATAAATTATATCATAAAGTTTGGTGAGTGAAAAATATTCTATTAGTGTTTAAATGACTAATTAATTAAGTTATGTGGATTAAATGTAATTTTTACAAAGTTTAGTGCTTATTATAAAAACCGTGAGCTAAGGGGCTGTTTGGTGTAATTATAATATAATAATAGGTTAGGAATTAAGTTTATGAATTTTAGATAATTTAAACAAGCTTTAAAATAACTTTTTTATAAAGTTTTGGGGCTATTATGTAATTTAAAAGTTGTTATGAAAGTTTGGTATTATAGGTGGCGAATTCATAATTAAGAGAATCATTAAGTTCACTTTCGAAATTTTAGGAATTTAATATTTAAACTATAGTTTATAAGTTATTAAGTGACTATTATAAAGTTTTGGGGTAAAATGTAATTAATGGAAATTCTAGACCAAAACCGATTTAGTTGGGTTAGTTGGTAATTTAAGAATTTATGTATATTATTCAGCATTTATGGAGAATTAGAATTAAAACTATAGTTTACATGTCATTATGTAAAAGTTATAAGATTTTGTGTTAGATTGTAATTTAAGAATAAATTATTAAAGCCGAGAATTTAAGGGGCTAAGTTGTAATTTTGAGAGTTATAATATTTAAAACTATATACCAAAATATTAGGGATGGCTTGCAATTTAGCTAAATAAGAAGTTAAAACTCTATAATATAAAGAGATTAGAATTTAATATAAAGTTTATGAATTTATGTGGTTGTTTTGTAATAACCGAAAAATAAGAGTAAGAATTTAGATTGAAATAAGTATAGGTCCTACATGGATATTTGGATGGAATTAGAAAAAAATTTTGATTAAAGGAATTATGGAATTAAAACTATGGCTTACATGGTTATAAGGAATTGAAAGATAAACAATAAATATTACTTATGGTTAAAAAGGAGAATAATAAACTATATGAATTTTATGTCTATGTATGACACATATAAATATAGTTAAGAACTTATAAGTTGTTATGTCACCTAGACAAATAAAATAAACAACAAATGTAATAAACATATATGTGCATTAAAGGATGTATAAATAAATCAAAAGGAATAACAAATAAGTTATATGTTAAGTCATGAGGTAATTAAAAGAAATAAACCTCACATGAAATAACAAATACGAGATTTGTTAAAAGATCCAATAGAATTACTATATAAGGGTAACATAAATTAACCCTCTCAGTTGATCCTATTCTAGGACCTTGTTTGACCAGACGTTGACCGGGAATTTACAAGTACAGTCTACGGTGAACGGTATGGGATTCTTGCAACCTGTTTTCTAACGATTACACCGGCTTGTGTGCTATCTGTTGTTTGAATAACGACCAAGATAATTAATGTAAACTGTTGTTTACTCTGGCACAACTGTGGTATTATTTTATTGCGTGAATGTTGCTGACTACATCGGTATGTCCCACGCATACAACACTACTATACCAGTTGGATTAAATACCTGCGTTTCAGTATACCGAGGACTTGTACTCAAGTCTCTCACTAACTTCAGTTTATAACAAACGTCATTATCCTAAACGTGATAATTGACAATACACATTGTGTTCTTGTTTAACGTCTTTATATGACACTTAACAATTATATACTTCGAGATTGAGGAGCCCAGTTGGATCTGGCCATGCATGCTACAGGAGTTGTACCTGTCTCAGGTCGTCTCCTACTACTCGCGCGGAACATTCAGTTGGGAGGAAGACTTTATTCCTTCCGGGATTCAAATGCCCTTCAGTTCGAGGAAGACTTTATTCCTCTAGTGGGTTCTTATTTCCCACGCCATTCAGTTCAGGGTTTAACTACGTTATCTCCTGGGGTTTTATACCCAACCTTTCTTTATAACGAGGTCACTATACCCTCCACTATTTCAGATATTCAGTTATAACGGTCAGTCCCATTGTGTGGACCGACTATCAGTAAAGAATTTCAGTTCAGCTAACTCGACCTTCTGTGTCTTGTTCTATGTGACATTATTGTCCTTGTATGGATACTTGTTATTATCAGACTATGCTTGTTTACAGCTTTATAAAAATGAACTGCATTGTTCGACAAAGTAGTTGGTGTGGCCCGGTAGACGATGGGCTGCACGTTTTCCATACCAGCATTGTTTGCTGAGCCCCTTTGGGGGCACCCCCATTTTTCAGGTACCTGAAGTTAAGAAGATTACCACACCGAGTGTAGGTGGGGTAGATTCAAGCTATGGGAGTCTCTTCTAGACATTTATTTTACTTAATATTTTACATTAGAGTTTGATTCCTAGTATCTCGGGTTGTATCTGTATCCAGACCGTGACGTTTGAGGATTGTATTTGGACTTAGCCTTGTTGGTCACAAGGGTGGCCAACGGCATTGTAATACCGCCCGGTTGTTGTATTTATTTCCGCTGCAGTTGTATTTTATTTGGGAGTGATCGCCGTTCAGTTTATTGGATTTCGGGTTGGGGTATTACAAAAAAATACAAAATGACACAATGTTTTAAAGAATAATAGTGTCAAAAAATCCCCCTCCCCTAACAAAACTCCTAGGTGGGTGTGGATTCAGTCCTAGACGTTTAGGTGATCCCTGAACGGTCCTGGACAGTTTTTTTTCTTTTTGTGCAGCTTTTAATCAAATGTAAATGGTATTACATTTGGTGCATTATAGATATTCCGCTGGTATTAGATCAAAGATGGTGTGGTACTTGTATATATATGTCTTTGGTATACCATAAACTTATTTCGCATATAATTATTTTTACACTGGTTTTTACTTATATTTGTTAAGATATTAAAGGTACAATTTGTAGGTTTTGCGGTAGGGTTTGAAGTTGTAAATAATGCAGGTGTTTGAACAATGGTACAATGTTACGTTAGTATTAGAATGACAATGGTGTGGTACTTGTATATATATGTCCATAGTATTTCATAAACTTATTTCACATATAATTTTTTTACATTGGTTTATGGTATTTCGTGTATAAAAAATGATGCTAATTCAATGAAGTAGTGGTACTAATACACCCACATATTGGTACATTGTATATAAACAGTCTCCTCTTCAATCTTTTTCAGCCTATCTTCAACTGGTGTGCAATCTAAGATATTAGACTTGGTACATTATAGATTTTACGTTGGTATTAGAATGAAGATGGTGTGGTACTTGTATATATATGTCTATATTATTTCATGAACTTAGTTCACATATAATTATTTTTACATTGGTTTATGGTATTTCGTGTATGAAAAATTGGTGCTAATTCAATGAAGTAGTGGTATTAATACATCCACATATTGGTACACGTATATAACAGTTCCCTCCTTCTCATCTTCAACTTCCTCATCTTCAACTGGTGTGCAAGATGCAACAAGTCTAGTCATTTGGTTCACACTGCTGCGTTCCAGTGATTTATCTCTACAAATGTGCAGACAAAAAAAATGAACAGAGGTGTAATTGCTCACCACCATAAGCAGTGTTTCAACGGAAATCAAGTTCAAAAAAGTTACAGAAAGGGTAGGAGAAAGATAGGCACCCAGAAAAATAAATAAACCATTAATTGCTCACAACAACGGATGACACAGTTTGATTATATTCCCTCTTACCGGATGAATTGTTTTCATCACCGTCTTCAATCTGGTGTGGGGGATGCAGGAAGTCTTCAATCTGGTGTAGGGGATGCAGGAAGAGAATAAATAGAGAAGCATCTGGTGTGGGGATGCAAAGAGATGAATAGAGGCGGGGTGCAGGAAGAGGATGAAGGCGCATCTGGTGTTGGGGATGCAGGCAGAGGCGCTGCGTATATATTGGTTAGGGTTACCAAATTAATTTATAATAGACGTAATCTGAACCTTTCACTATTAATTTTTCTAATCCAATGGTTTAGATTTAGTCCAGGATGGTTAAGGGACTTTTACTAGCCCTTAATAATATTTATATTCCTCCTAGGTCTGCCACTGCTCATGAGCTTCATTTCCTCCCTATAATTTGGGTTGAGAACGGAGCCTTCAAAAAGCTTTGGTTTTTCTTCGTGTACTGTGGTTATTAAATCAATCTATAGGTGTATTATACCACACAAAAGTTCACGTGACTTAACTTATAAGTCCTATACATACATATTTCAATAATATGTATACAAAGGTTCATATTATTCAATCGACACTCATTTTGTTCCATTGGTTCATAGTTCTATTATGAGACTAAATAATGTGTAATGATTTTTCCTTAGTATAGAATGGACTTCGTTCATTTCTTTGTTAACATAATAATAGTCAGTCGAGGGTGCGGGCATGTCGCTAAAACAATTGAACGAAACCCTTATGTGGTTGTTCAGCAGTCACTAGTGGAAAAAACAGCTATTTTGGCAGTTGAAAAGGGTCTATTTTGGAGGTTGTGAACCGTCTGTTGACTACTTAACGCGTCGTACGGGTTCATCCCATGACCCATCAGTACATAGCCTAAGCCTCAGATTCCTATCTTTACCCCCGAAATGTTCTTTGAACCGTCTATTGATGTTTCTCCACTAAGGTCTATCTGCTGGATGTCTTAATTTTTCATCACTCTTTCTACCCTCTACGTGCCATCGTAAGTTCTCTGCATCTTTTGGATTCGCAAACAACTGTTTCAATCTAGGTATGATCGGCACACACCAGTTTAGCTGGAGGGCTTTTTTCTTAACGGATGAGGAGTCACCATCCTTATGCTTATATTGGGACAACGAACATTTCGGGCAATTTTCTAGATGTTCGTAATCACCCTTGTACAACACATAGTTGTTTGGACATGTATGATTTTTTTACTCAATTCCCATCGGACACATCCATTTCTTTGTCTCGTAGGTGGTGGTCGGGAGACCGTTTCCATCCGGTAGCATATCATGAAGCAGCTCGAGAAGTGGCGTGAAAATCTTGTCACTCCATCCGTATCTTCCCTTTAGGTTGAACAAATTCAATACAACTGTCAATTTTGTGTACTTAATGCACGTGTTGGGGTAAAACCTAATGGTAAAATTGTGATGGGGGTTTAACCTAACGGCAAGTGTACCGGTCGATTATAGCAAGTTTTAAATCTCGGAGTTTCCCCGAGTATCGAATCCAAGGAGGCAGTGGCTAGTTTAATTTCTACTTACACACAAAACAAATAACAGGAAATTGGGGGTTTTTGTATGTGATGGTGAATGTTGTAAAAGAGTTCAAAAAACAGTAAACAACAGGTAAATAATTGTTTTGATTTTTGTTTGATAAAGGAAATTCCGGTTTAATACTTCTCTCTAGATTGCAATTTCTTCCTCTAAGTGATTTCTACAGTATTCTGAATGAAACCCTAGAATAAGGATAACTCGTATTCGGTCTCCCGTTCCACGAATTCTAATTAGCAAAGACCGAATCCTAACTCTCGTTATGAATCCACTGTTTACTAATTGCTTTAAGAGTAGTCTAGATTAATGGTCAGCTAGTGTTTAGAGGAATTACCATCTCTATACTAACTGGTTCTTTCCCTGTAGTCGATTGATAGCCGCAGTTCTCACTTATAAGCTAACAAACTGATAAACTTATTTAATTGATCAGATTAACAAGTCTAGGAATTCATAAGGGAAAAGAACTTTATTCTAATGTACTGTAGAAAATCACAAAGGTTCAGAAATAATTATTCTAGAGATACATAGTAAACCGAAATTAAGAACGACTACTCAGCCATAGACAAAATAACAATGCTCAATATAAACAGCATAAGGATAGAGGGATTTAGCAGAAAAACTGATTTTAGAAGCCGTCGAGACGATTCTGCAAATTCCACTCTTGTCCAGCTATCTAGGGTCGGACGCTGATCCGGACACCTTATCCTGGTCACGTCTGGATACGGACGTCAATCCGGACGTGGGTAAATGAAGCCCGTGAGTAGGGTTTTGTCTGTGAGTGAGGGAGAAGTGTTACGGGAGAAATTTATGAATGGAGATGAATGAATGGAGATGGAGAACAGATGATGTGTAGAGAGGAGGAGACTGTATTAGACTCTAAGAGTCTGGGACGATTTGAAATGAAGGCTGAATGACTCCTTAAATAGGCTTAGGAAATAGACATAGGTTAGTGGGTTTGGTGTATCCGTCATTTCATTGGTGTACATGTCATTAATAAACGCTGAGGTTATGGGCTTAACTTAGCTTTCGGCTGATAATTGCGCCGAAAGCCCGATTATCAGCGCGATTGCATTTTTATTTTTCATCTCTCTGTGACGTCCGGATCTGTGTCTGGATGCGGACGTGACACAGAACCTCTAGATCTGAAACTCGGAATATGTCTGGATCTATGTCCAGATCCGGACAAGACACAGAATTCTCAGATCTGGAATTTGGTCACATCCGGCTTGCGTCCGGATCCGGACATGTGATGTCCGGATTTGCGTCCGGCTCTCTTGGTTCGGACGTGACCAATCTTTGCCACTTTTTCCGGATTTGTTCCCCGTTTGTTTTGTTGCAATCCTTATGATGTAAAATCTTCATTTCTCTGGGTTTTTCCTATATTTAGCATATAAAATGCATCAGTTCATATCAAAACATCAATCTTAGGAAAAACACAGAATAAGTGGGAAACATTGCTTTAATTGTAGCAGATTATAAGGTACTTAAGCTCTAAAAAGCCTATATGTTTCACACTTATCAACTTCCTCACACTTAAGCTTTTGCTTGTCCTCAAGCAAATAAAGAATAAGAATATCTCTAAAACCGTTAAATAATCTCCAAATTTAAACAAGTGCTGAGCGAGATCAAACAAAGCGATAAATGAAAGAATAATCTTGCTCTCTAGAGGTAGGTTTTTACAAACAGTGAAGCAAGAACAATTTTTGTAAAAGCATAGAGAAACTAGATTGTAGAAGACAAGTTAACTTAGCTTGGGACTTTCCACCAATTTACATTCCTCTAACCTTTGGATGACAAGGGGTGTGAAGTAATGCCTTATTCCGCAATACCTTTCAACACCACGCACTCATGATCAAAAACCAAAAATTAAACTGCAATTAATTTTTTTCTTTCATATGCAAAAACATTTTTCTTCCAAGAACTATATACAGAACAAATGAATAATTGTGAATCGCAGAGTTATTCCGTAACCCAGACTTTTCTCTCTATCCTTATAACGGTGTTGGGCCAACTATCCCAGATCCCGAGACCTTAGGTAGATAGGTGTTAAGGCACCCTTAAGACTTAATAACAGGAAAAATTTTTTTTTGATCAGTGGAGTACCTTGACTTATCCTTTTCATTCCAAACATTCACTTCATTTCCAAAATCCCAAGCTAAAATAATCTGGTTTCCACAACTAGCCAATCTACCATATTTTAGTGAAAAGGGAGTATTTTTTACATAAAATTATTTATACAAACCTCATCAAGCAAAAAGATTCCTCCGGTTTTCACTTAGTTTAATTTCACTCGGTGTGCACAGGTATTAGAGCAGCAAAAAGCAAGTGTGGCATTAAAGAACAACTAGCATATTTTCAGGGAAAGGTCTTTCCTTCCTCACACTTAAGAGGAGCAATGTCCTCATTGGCCAGAGAAGAAAAATAGTGAAAAGAGCTTTCAAAACATGCTATACTCATAATAGATGCATATGCAATAATTAACCCTCAACCCAACAATGGTGGAACATTAATAAGTTAAATTAGGAACTGAGACTCCCCTGGTGTTTGTAGATTGATGAAGATGTTCTTCCTCACACTTGAAGGTTTGCAGGGGTCGAGATATTCCTCATGAGTTACAGACATTATGCGCATTGTGTAGAGTAATAATTGCTAATTTTTCACTGGCATGTACAACCACAGAATAAAGTGCATTAACTCGAACGATAGAGAGTATGTGAATCGTAAGATTTATTTTGAGAGAAAGAATACTCCCCATAGTTCAAGCTTAGCAGACGTTCGCAAGTAGTGTGGTTCCATTTCCTGTACTTATAGCCATTCGTTTCGCAGTAGATGGGACACGTAAATAAATCAGTGACGAATGCTGTACGGCTGAGAGAAACAAGAAATTTTAGCAATTAAGAATGTAAGCAACGGTAAATATAAACACCATTACTTCACCTATCAGTCTCGTGTTTGCATCGTTAGTTTAATAGACAAAAAGTTAAGCAATTCAGAAAAGAAATAGAAAAGTACTGAAAAACAAATAAAATAAAAGAAAGCAGTAGAGATATGATGGCTGTCACTGAGGCGGGGGTGGTGGTGGAGGTCTCGCGCCCATCTGGGCCATGAGCATCTGTAAGATCTGGGTAGTCTGGGCCTGATGAGCAGCGGTCTCTCTGCGCAAAGCATCACTGCGCTCCAAGCGCGCTGCGAGCGTAGTCTGTGTGTCGCGTATAGAGGTCTGCTCTGCCTGGAGGTGCTCCTACGTCTGGCGGATGTCATCTATCTGTCCCTCCATGCGCACCTGGCGCTGCTGGACATCCCCAAACTGCTGCTCCATGCCCCCGAAGCGCTGCTCCATCCTCTGCTGCAGCTGAAGGAGGGAGTCCATCATGGCCTGCATCTCCGGTGGGATGCTCATCACTGGGGCCGTAGGGGGTGCCATGGTAGCAGTGGCCACCGGAGTCGAGCTGGAACTGGCAGAGGTGCCTGTGGATCCGAGACCTGAGCTGCCCTTCACCCAGCTGCCGTCATCGAGGCGTAAGAAGCCCCATCTCTTGAAGGTCCCAAGGGAGATGGGGGTCGCAAGGGAGATGGGTGTCTCACCCTCCCTCACCGCCATATCAGTGAAGATCTCCTCGGGGAGGGTAGAGGCAAGAAGATGCTGGAGGAAGATGGGGAAGATAGGGGTGATCTTCTTCTTCTTCGTCCACAGATAGGTCACCACCTTATGCAGCTGCCTGAACATCACGAAAGGTAGCGAGAGCTGCTGGGCTGGTGGATATGGTGAGGCCAGGAGGTAGTCAAGGAGGACACAATCCTCGTCAGAAGCATCATTCCCAGCACGAGGCCGGATCTGATGACTGAGGATCTCTGCTAGGGTCCTCTGGGAAAGGGAAGGAAGGAGAGCATACGGGAGTACAGTCTTATTCTCCTCACCCCGTCGGCGAGTAGTACTCCCGACCTCTTGTAACCACCTAGTCTTACTCTCCCTAAGCGAGTCCTCCGTAAACTCTAGATGTGTGTCATTGTTGTCCGGGAGTAATAAAAGCAAAAGTGTCAGGGGTTACCTCCACCTGGAACTGGCGTACATATGATGCGATGCTGTGTGTCGTATCTGATGCCACATCATTGGCGTAGAACTCTCGTACCAGCTCCGGAGAGAAGACACCCACGCCCATGCGCAAGATGCTGCTGGCGCCAATACCCTCAAATATAGCTGTAAGCCCGGAGGCAGCTGATGCCTCGTCGCTGATGCGCCTCTCAATGACGAAGGCCCCGCCCCGATCATGCCAAGCCCGAGTGGCAGCTGATCGGAAACCATCATCACGTAGTAGGGCCTGGGCTGGCTCTGACTGAGTCATCAGGTCGCGGGTTCCTCGAAGAGGACCCCGCGCGTGTAAAACCGCCTCTAGTGCGAGCCATCTAAACGAGAAACAAAAAGCAGTAAGAAAGCTAAGCAGCAAGGAAATAGTAAAGGAAGAGCAACAGGCACACCAAAACCCGAAACCAATCGAGCAGTAAGTTCTAGTTGAACACATTCTTGTACACAGTCAATCGACAATTACTAATGCATTAAAACAGCCAAACATAGCAAACAATAGCATTAAATAGTACCACACAAACCTGGAAAACAATTGCTGAAAAATTGCAAAATTTTAACATGTCCGGATCCACGTCCTGGTCAACGTAGCCGGACGCAGATCCGGACGGGATTAAGAACCCTAAAAAAAATCGCAGCGAACACAGATTTTCGAATTCACCAATAATTTCAACCTAAAACTCGCAAATTTTCACAGAAAAAATCCTCGTTGTCGCATCTCAACAACAATTCGACATCAATACACACAATAACTACCGAAATTACCGAAAATTGACGGAACAGAGTTCGAAATCTGTAAAAATCGTACAAAAACCTGATTTGGAACGGTTTTGGTTTTGAAATAGAGAGAAACTGGGCGAGGTTCCGACTTGGCGGTGCGGCGGCGTGGGCCTGGTGGTTGCTGGCGTCGGAGTGGCGATGTTGTGGTGGTGGCGAAGGTGGAAGGTGATTTGGGGTTGGTTTGGAGTTTTACTGGTGCAAGTTCGTCGGATAACGAAGAAGAACGAAGAAGAGAAGAAAAGAGAGAAAGAGAAGAAAAATCGCGGCCCGCGTCTTTTAGTGACGTCCGGATCCGGACGGGGCTAGATCTGTGAGTCCGGCTTTGCGTCGGCTGGGGTTAGCCGGACGCGTTGTAATATCCTTTTTTTATATATATATATTAAATTAAATTGAATTAAAGGCCATTAATCTAAAACACCTCATTCATTTTAAAAAATAAAACATTTCCAAAAATAATTAAACACAAAAACAAACACAAGAAATGCAAGAAAATAGCAAGAGTGTTAAGGACTCCTGTTCCGTGATGAATACTGCCATGGTATTTCCTACACTTGAGTTCAGTTTAGCATTAGAATGAAGTACCTGAAAGATTAAATCTGCAAAACCAGAGAACTCAAGTGGACCAGGCAGAGTTATTATTGAAATAGGGGAGTCGGGTCTCTGAGTAAAATAGTGAAAATTCTCAATAATTAAAAGAAAATTAAATCAAGTAATAGGAAAGTGTAAAAAGAAAGTAGAGAGAAGATTTATACTGGTGGGCTGCCTCCCACCAAGCTGCCCGTCTTTTCGGTCTTTGGCTAGACCTTGGTGCATCAGTTTGAAGAGTCAGGATCCCGGAGCCAAAGTGTTGAATGAACCATATCAACATCGCTCCCTTGGTACAACTTCAGCTGTGATCCATTAACCTTGAATGCTTCCCCTTTCTCGTTGACCAACCAATGACTCCATAAGGGGAAACATCTGTAACTGTGAATGGACCGGACCAGCGAGATTTCAGCTTTCCCGGAAATAGTTTCAGTCTTGAATTGAACATTAGCACTCGGTCACCAATTTGAAATTCTCGTTTCACAAGCAATTTATCATGCCATCTCTTAGTCCGTTCCTTGTAAATCTTGGCATTTTCATAGGCCTCTTCTCTGAATTCATCCAGTTCACACAACTGTAGTTTCCTTTCCTCACCGGCCTTCTGAAGATCACAATTCAGAACTTTAAGTGCCCAAAAGGATTTATGTTCCAGTTACCGGAAGATGACACGCCTTTCTAAAACCAACTTGTAAGGAGACATTCCCAAAGGTGTCTTATAAGCTGTCCGGTAAGCCCACAAGGCATCATCCAATTTCATAGACCAATCCTTACGGGATGAACTAACAGATTTCTGTAGAATCCACTTAATCTCCCTGTTAGTCACCTCAGCTTGCCCATTGGTCTGTGGATGATAGGGTAAGGATACCTTATGTCTCACTCCGTACTTTTGCAACAGAGCTTCAAACTGCTTGTTACAAAAGTGAGATCCTCCATCACTTATGATTGCCCGTGGTACACCAAACCTAGTGAAAATGTTTTTCTTCAAAAATCTCAGCACAACCTTTGCATCGTTAGTAGGTGCAGCCACTGCTTCAGCCCATTTGGTAACGTAATCTACAGCTACCAAAATATAGAGGTTCGAATGTGAAGAAGGAAATGGCCCCATGAAGTCAATCCCCCATAAATCAAATGGCTCAACCTCCAAGATATAATTCAAAGGCATCTCAAGCTTACGTGAAAGGTTACCTTGGCGCTGACAGCTATCACATGTGGATACAAATGTATGGCAGTCTTTATGTAGCGTCTTCCAAAAGAAACCTGCCTCCAATACCTTAGCTGCTGTCTTAGCTGGCCCGAAGTGCCCTCCAGCTTCTCTTGAATGACAGTGGATAAGGATGTCACGAATCTCAGTCTCTGGGACACACCGACGAATAATTCCATCACCACAAACCTTGAATAAGAATGGATCATCCCACCGGTATTGCTTGACAGTAGAAAAGAATTTCTTCCGCTGCTGATACGACATTTCTTGTGGCAAAATCTGCTTAGCAAGGTAATTCGCAATATCGGCATACCAAGGGTCCTCCTTAAAACCAATTGCATACACTAGCTCATGAGGAAAATATTCATTAATTGGTATACCGTTATCAGGAACTTGCATCCGTGATAAATGATCAGCAACGCCGTTCTGCACTCCGGGCTTGTCTCTCACCTCAATGTCGAACTCCTGTAAGAGTAGGATCCACCTGATCAACCGGGGCTTAGCATCAGCTTTCTGGAACAAATACCTCAAAGCCGAATGATCAGTATGTATGATGACTTTGCTCCCGATGATATATGGTCTGAACTTGTCACAAGCAAAAACAATGGCCAACAACTCCTTTTCTGTGGTGGCATAGTTTTTCTGAGCGTCATTGAGTGTCTTGCTGGCATAATAAACAACTCGCAGTACCTTCTCGTGCCTTTGACCGAGAGCCGCTCCCACAGCAAAATCGCTAGCATCACACATGATCTCAAATGGTAGAGACCAATCAGGCGCAACAACAACCGGTGCAGATACTAGCTTTTCCTTGATGATGATAAATGCCTCAAGACATTCTTTAGTGAAGTCGAATTTCGCCTCCTTGGTCAGCAAGTCACACAACGGCTTAGATATCTTCGAAAAGTCTTTAATGAACCGTCTGTAGAAGCCCGCGTGACCTAGGAAACTCCTCACATCTTTTACTGTTGCTGGTGGTGGTAACTTATCGATCACTTCAACCTTAGCCTTGTCTACCTCAATACCTTTGCTAGAGATCTTGTGTCCCAGCACAATGCCCTCTTGCACCATGAAGTGGCATTTTTCCCAGTTTAGGACTAAATTGGTTTCTCTGCACCTGGTTAAGATATGATCCAAATTTTCCAAACAAGAGTCAAAAGTTAGTCCAAAAACTGAAAAATCATCCATGAATACCTCGATGCATTTTTCAATGTAGTCGGAAAATATGGCTGTCATGCAACGCTGGAAGGTAGCTGGAGCGTTACATAAACCGAAGGGCATGCGGCGGTAGGCATACGTGCCATATGGGCATGTGAAAGTTGTTTTCTCTTGGTCCTCTTCAGCAATAGGTATCTGAAAATACCCAGAGTAACCATCCAGGAAACAATAATATTTATGCCCTGCAAGTCTCTCCAACATTTGGTCAATGAAAGGAAGAGGGAAATGATCTTTTCTGGTTGCAGCATTCAACTTTCGATAGTCAATGCACACTCTATGCCCTGTAATAGTTCTCTGAGGAACTAGCTCACCTTTATCATTGGGAATTACAGTAAATCCCCCTTTCTTGGGCACTACTTGTGTAGGGCTCACC
Organism: Limonium bicolor; assembly: GCA_023374045.1. NCBI lineage: Eukaryota > Viridiplantae > Streptophyta > Magnoliopsida > Caryophyllales > Plumbaginaceae > Limonium > Limonium bicolor. The sequence goes on along the minus strand of CM041782.1, from coordinate 107,304,223 downwards.
CATTCACTATCAGAAATTGCATAAATAATACCTGCATCGAGAAGCTTAATGACTTCCTTCTTCACCACCTCCTTCATGTTTGGGTTCAATCTTCTCTGGGGTTGAACTAGTGGTTTATAGTTTTCTTCAAGAAAGATGCGGTGTGTACAAAAGTGAGGAGCTATCCCCTGGATATCAGCGATTGACCAACCTATCGCCTCCTTGTTCTTCCTGAGTACCTGCAAAAGTTGCTCCTCCTGCGAATGTGTTAGATCTGCAGAGATAATAACAGGTAAACCAGAGGGCTCAACTAAAAAGACATATTTTAAATGACTAGGAAGAGGTTTCAGCTCTAAGGTGGGTGGTGCTTTGATGGAAGGTATCAACTCCTTAGGTTCTCGCTCTAATCTCTCCTTCTCCATATGAGCACCCCTGCGAAACGGCCTACCAGCTGATAAATGGAATGCAACCTCAGCAATCTCTGGATCCTCGTGAGCTCCATCAAAAGAATTAATTAAACACTTTTCTAACTCATCTAATTCAGCTGGACCAAAAATATATTCCTGCATCAAAGAATCAATAGCATCTAGACTAAAACAGGCATGCACGTCAGAAGGATGTTTAGTAACCTTGGACATGTCAAAAACTAGCTGCTCATCATGCATTCTCAAAATAATCTTACCACCCTCAACATCAATGAGGGTCCTAGCTGTTCGCATGAAAGGGCGTCCAAGAATTAAGGGTACTTCCTTGTCTTCCTCCATATCTAGAATCACAAAATCAGGGGAAAACAAAAGTACCAACAGAAACAACCAAATCTCTAACCACACCCTTTGGAAAGATAATGGATCTATCTGCTAATTGTAAAGTAATGCGAGTAGGGTTACACTCTCCTAATCCAAGCTTAAGATACATGGATAAAGGCATCAAATTAATGCTAGCTCCCAAATCACAGAGACCCTTACCACAATCGACATTACCTATTGAGCATGGGATGATTGGTAAGCCGGGATCGTCGAGCTTTGGTGGAAGGTTCTTGCTAAGCACTGCAGAAACTTTTTCTGTCAATTGTACCGTCTCCTTCTCAACTAATGACCTTCTATTTGAAAGGATGTCCTTCAAGAACTTCGCATAGATAGGCATCTGCGTCAAAGCATCTGAAAAGGGAATATTAATTGTTAGTTTCTTAAAAATGCTAAGGAACTTACCAAACTGCTCGTCGAGGTCTCTCTTTTTCAATCGATTTGGGAATGGCACTGGGAGCTCAGGGACCGCCCGTCATGATGGTCTAGAAGACTGGACAGCTTCACCGGTCAGCTCACTATCTTTCTGTGCACTGTTATCAACTGGAGTATTTTCTGACACTGGTCCTTCAATGATCTCTACCTCTTGACCAACAACTTTGTCTTTTTCAGCTGGAGTGTTCTCAGCTTCAGGGATCGAAGGATCAAGCTGCTTGCCACTCCTCAAAGTCACTGCTTTAGCGTATTCGCGAGGATTCTTCTCTGGCTGGCTAGGTAGAGCCCCTGCAGGTCTATCAGAAAATTTTTCATTCAGTTGGGCAATCTGAGTCTCAAGATGTTTGTTGAAGGCTTTCTGCTCCAAGATGAATGTCTTGTTCTCATGGTTGGTGTTCTCTTGCTGTTCGAGTTTCCTATTGGTCGACAGGATAAACTCTCGCATCATATCTTCCAAACTTGAACTCACACCAGCTGGCTGTTTCTGTGCCTGCTGGTTCTGCATTTGCTGATTTTGATGAGGTCTCTGAAAATGCTGAGTGTTCTGCTGTGGAGGCCTCTGACTGTAGTTATTTCCCTGGAACCTCTGCTGCTGATATCCTTGACTGTTTTGGTTGTTGTAGAAGTTCCCTTGCCTGTTTCCCAGATAGTTTACCTCTTCATTTTGCTGAGAAGTACACTGACACATGTTGGAACTTCTACCACAATACTCACACTGCGGGAAAGAGTCGGTCACAACGGCTGCACTTGACTGAGGGTTCATCATTGCACACATCTTCTCAAATTGCTTAGACATGCTATCCATCCTAGCAGCTAAAAGAGTGTTCGAATCTACCTCATAGATTCCAGCGGTCTTCCTTGGGGGAACCTCAGTAGATGCCCTAGTACCTCCCCACTGATTTGCTGAGTTGGAAAGAGTTTCCAGCAGATCCTTTATCCTAGTGATTGGTAGCTCCATGAGACTTCCTCCTGCACAAGTATCCACCAAAAGACGGCTTTGGGGATCGAGATCTTTGTAGAAAGATTGTAGCACGACTTCCTCTCCCAGACCGTGGTGCGGTACTCTTCGAACAATTCCCTTGAATCTCTCCCAAGCCTCTGAAAGAGTCTCCCCACTGTATTGCTTGAAGTTGGTGATCTCACCTCTCATGGTCAGCATGCGAGATGGTGGGAAGTACTTTGCCAGGAATGTGTTTGCTAGCTCGGTCCAGGAAGTGATACTGTTTGGAGATAGGGAGTTCAGCCACTCTGCAGCTCTGTCCCTGAGTGAAAAAGGAAACAGGGTTAGTCTGGCTACCTCCTGAGAAGCTGGTGTTGAACATGCTCCAACCAATCGCAGGAAGGATGTAAGGTGAACATTTGGATCTTCAGTGACTACTCCACTGAACTGTGGAGCATTCAGGACCATAGTGACATAATGGGTCTTGAATTGCCATTCTACCCCTTCTGGCAGTGTAGGGATTATTATTGGTGATGTGAGTCCCTCCACATTCGGACGAGTGTAGTCGTTCATCCTTCTCTCTCCGCTTCTACCGTCCATAAGATACTTCTTGAACAAAGGTATCACCTGGTGAGTCTTTGAGAAACACCTCTGGTTCAACTGTAGTCTCCAGTACCAATCCCTGACGACTTCTTCTGTAAGTCGTTCTATCTCAGGTTCCAGCTCAAATTCAGGAGTTCCTTCAGAACGAGTTTTAACCATAAACCAAAATCAGATAACTGACAGTAAAGTAGTTGTAAAAGTAAACTAATGGGTAAAACCAAAATAATACTAAATAAGAAACAAATTGCACAAAGCTAAGAAAATGAACAAACGAAAAGAAAATAAAAAAAAACAAAAACAAAAACAACAAAATTAAATGAACAATACCAAAATAAAATTAAACTAAGCAACCGTGCTCCCCGACAACGGCGCCAAAACTTGTTGGGGTAAAACCTAACGGTAAATTGTGCTGGGGGTTTAACCTAACGGCAAGTGTACCGGTCGATTATAGCAAGTTTTAAATCTCGGAGTATTCCCTGAGTATCGAATCCAAGGAGGCAGTGGCTAGTTTAATTTCTACTTACACACAAAACAAATAACAGGAAATTGGGGGTTTTTGTATGTGATGGTGAATGTTGTAAAAGAGTTCAAAAAACAGTAAACAACAGGTAAATAATTGTTTTGATTTTTGTTTGATAAAGGAAATTCCGGTTTACTACTTCTCTCTAGATTACAATTTCTTCCCCTAAGTGATTTCTACAGTATTCTGAATGAAACCCTAGAATAAGGATAACTCGTATTCGGTCTCCCGTTCCACGAATTCTAATTAGCAAAACTGAATCCTAACTCTCGTTATGAATCCACTGTTTACTAATTGCTTTAAGAGTAGTCTAGATTAATGGTCAGCTAGTGTTTAGAGGAATTACCATCTCTATACTAACTGGTTCTTTCCCTGTAGTCGATTGATAGCCGCAGTTCTCACTTATAAGCTAACAAACCGATAAACTTATTTAATTGATCAGATTAACAAGTCTAGGAATTCATAAGGGAAAAGAACTTTATTCTAATGTACTGCAGAAAATCACAAAGGTTCAGAAATAATTATTCTAGAGATACATAGTAAACCGAAATTAAGAACGACTACTCAGCCATAGACAAAATAACAATGCTCAATATAAACAGCATAAGGATAGAGGGATTTAGCAGAAAAACTGATTTTAGAAGCCGTCGAGACGATTCTGCAAATTCCACTCTTGTCCAGCTATCTGGGGTCGGACGCTGATCCGGACACCTTATCCTGGTCACGTCCGGATACGGACGTCAATCCGGACGTGGGTAAATGAAGCCCGTGAGTAGGGTTTTGTCTGTGAGTGAGGGAGAAGTGTTACGGGAGAAATTTATGAATGGAGATGAATGAATGGAGATGGAGAACAGATGATGTGTAGAGAGGAGGAGACTGTATTAGACTCTGAGAGTCTGGGACGATTTGAAATGAAGGCTGAATGACTTCTTAAATAGGCTTAGGAAATAGACATAGGTTAGTGGGTTTGGTGTATCCGTCATTTATTGAGCATGGCTGTACATTAATAAACGCTGAGGTTATGGGCTTAACTTAGCTTTCGGCTGATAATTGCGCCGAAAGCCCGATTATCAGCGCGATTGCATTTTTATTTTTCATCTCTATGTGACGTCCGGATCTGTGTCCGGATGCGGACGTGACATAGAACCTCTAGATCTGAAACTCGGAATATGTCCGGATCTATGTCCAGATCCGGACAAGACACAGAATTCTCGGATCTGGAATTTGGTACATCCGGCTTGCGTCCGGATCTGGACATGTGATGTCCGGATTTGCGTCCGGCTCTCTTGGTCCGGACGTGACCAATCTTTGCCTCTTTTTCCTGATTTGTTCCCCGTTTGTTGTGTTGCAATTCTTATGATGTAAAATCTTCATTTCTCTGGGTTTTCCTATATTTAGCATATAAAATGCATCAGTTCATATCAAAACATCAATCTTAGGAAAAACACAGAATAAGTGGGAAACATTGCTTTAATTGTAGCATATTATAAGGTACTTAAGCTCTAAAAAGCCTATATGTTTCACACTTATCAGCACGCAGGGTACAAGGTCGTCTTGGGTCGTCTTGGATGCGACCAATAACCTTTGATACTCATCCGGCTGGTCAAAAAAATTATCCTCAACGTTATCAAGCATCTCGTCTATTTGCCCATCATAGTAAGTCGGCTCACTGTTGTTGACTCCAGAATCACTTGGAAGTTTCGACTCATTGACAAAATCAGATGTGTGGTCAGTTCTCATCCTCTTCTGATCATGACTATACGAGGACACGTCATTATCTTCAACATTTTCTCCATGAAAAGTCAATCTTCTATAGTGTGGCATGAAACCGCGGGTCTTCAGATGTAATTCAATTTCCTCGATGCGTGAAAATTTCTTATGACACCGCAGTCAACACAAGGACGTGGTATTTTCACCGCCTTTGTCATGTCCTTGTGCTGCTGTGCCGCTTTGTAAAACTCTTTCAGCATCTTGTCAAAGTGATCCCCTCGATCACTGTACATCCAATCACGTTCCATACTATATGTGAAACACAAAACGTATGATTATTACCGCACACCTAAAACGAAAATGTTTTTGCACCATGGATTGTATTTGTTTCTACGTGTTTAACCTCAATTCAACTTAAATTATGATTTTTACCCAGACTTCATTAGAATTACCATTTTGCCCCTAAACCCTAAATTAATTTCTAGAAACCCCTAAATTCATCAGAAACCCTAATTTATACCTAGAAACCCTAATTTGCTTATTTTACCCCAATTTAATTTGAAACCCTAAATTCAAATTTCCAGAACTTCAATACTCAATTTATCCCCAATTTCAAAACCCTAATTTTTTCAAAACGCTAAATTGTTAATTTTCCCCAATTTGAAACCCTAAATTACTAACCAAACCCTAATTTAAAACCCTAATTCACAAATTTCAGAACCTTAATATTTCAATTGAAACCCTAATTTCAAATCCCTCAGTTTTCCTTTCTGCTATTTACGGTTTTGAACACAAAAACTCCTTTTCTAAATATTTCAGAACCCTAATGTGATTTTACGGTTCCTAAATTTCACATTAACACCATATATATAAGAGAAATTTAAATATATTCGAAATTGCCAAAAACTTAAACCACAATTTGATGTCTAGATACAAAATTATTGGAGATCCACACTTGGTTTGACAATTCATGGTTTTGGAAGCCGAAAGTTTACAAAAATTATACAGAATAAACTAGAAATTTTTAACTAACCCTAGTCTAATATTTTTCTTTCTTTTTTCAGTTTTGTACATTGTTCTTCAGTGCACCCCAAATGTAGCCTTATCCTGGCTCTTGAATTCCCTATTGATCGGCTCCTCCTTTGCCGGATTCTATGGTTTTTCTCCTTGATTTTTCTGTTATACAAAAACAAAAGAGAGGGAAGTAAGTGGAAGTTAAAAAATTTCGACAAGAATACAAGGCTTAGGAAGCGTACTGTTTTTTTCGGACCTTATACCAGAACCATAGGAAGAGAAGAGGGACAAGAGCAACCGAACAAGAAGAAAAAAAAAAGAGACCGAGAGGGGGAGATGGGGATGGCGCCGGAAGAGAAGGCAAACGTTTGATCATAAAAGTTTAATAGTATGGCTTCAAATGAAAAGCAAATCTGAAAGAAGGCGCAAGTCGCAACTACGGTCACCTATAAACTTCACATCCTGAAAATATCCCTCTATGGTCCCTATGTCTTTCATCACACCCCATGGCCCCGTTATAAGCTTTAAAGACTTTCGCCTTGGTAGATGTGTGAAATACCCCGAACTTAAGTACGGTGATTAAATTATTCTAATATGGTATTTAAGGGCCTAATAATGCCTACAAAATATTGGTTAAGAAAATAAAGCCAAAAGAAAAGAGAAAACGCTTAAAAAGCGTAAATTGTAAAAATGAGCGTTATGCAACCATAGGAGGTATATGACCTCGGTTAGGGTCCTAGATGGATTCCTAGGGCTTAAATATGCCTAAATAATATGTGGGAATAATTCCCGAAGAAAACAAATTCAAATAAGGGTTAAAACGCTAACGGAGTCTTAAAGCACGTTTTTCGAGAAAACCCAAAAGCGTGAATTTGAGTGGTCAAACAGACCCGTAAAAATTAGAGTTGACTATATAACTATAATTAAATATTAATGGAAGCTTAAGAGCCATTAAAATCAAAGAAATGAGAAAAATCCGGAAAACGGGCCCGGTTAGTGAATAGTGCTTGAACCGGTTAATTAACGGGCATTATTGTGAAAAAACGAAAATGCCCCTAGCCTAACTAATTTAGGTGGCCGATTTTTAAGAGGCAGATAGCTCTCTCTCACACACACACACCTAATTAGCTAGAATAAGAAAAGAACAAATAAAGCAAAAAGTAAAAAGTACAAAAGTTACTTTTTTCTTCTCTCTCCCCCTCACTTTTCTTCTCTTTCCTTCCCTTCTTCCTCCTCCAGCCGGCAGCACTCCTCCTCTCTCCTTGGCTGGCAATTTTTGCAGCCTCCAATGGCTTCCTCTCTTTCTCTTCATGCCCAAGCTTCATTAAAGCTCCAAATGCAAAAATAAACACATATTTGAACTCCCCTCATCAAGAGCTACACTTCTATCTTTTGAAAATCTCAAATGGAGGAAGTTGACCTCCATGGGTGTTGGCCATTTGAAGAGAAAACCACATGTTCTTGAAGCTTGGAGTCTTCTCTTTCATTTAAGGTAAACGTTCCAAGGAAAATCTCATTTTCTCCATCCTTGGTCTTGGCCGATTTTGCCCCCTTTTAATACCTTGTTTTCCTTCCATGTTTGAGATATTTTTCAAGCCTCCAATGGTGGATTGGAACCCTACTTTGATTCATGGGCAAAAACCAATTCTAGGGTTTTATAAGGTAATCCCTTAATTAGTGCTTTAAGCACCTTTCCTTGTTCTAGAATAATTAATGTGCCTAAGTAGCTTTGCTTAGTCCCATTTCCTTGTGGATGAGGTCTAGAGAATGGGCCAAGTGCTTTGCCCTTGACCGAGTTTGGAATGAAGAGAAGAGGAGAAGTGGAGAAGAGAATTGAAAGCAGAATTTGAGAATTCATGGTAAGAAACCTACCTTAATGTTTATTTTGACTTACTTAGAATTTGGGATAGGTAGATAAATGAATGAACCCAAATTATGAATCAAAATCTGAACCAGAAATGTGTTTGATTGGCATTAGAGAAGAATTGTAAGCTTGTCTTGGTTTAAGGGCCTATGAGCCATGCAATTTGAGATCGTGCATATTATTGTGCTTGATGTGATTTTGGATGAGTTTGGTGAAATGTTGTGTGCTGGTAGGACCCTTGATGGGTGTGGCTAGTTTTGAGATGATTTAGGTGGGAATTGATGAATTTGGGTATATAAGAATTGTAGATGAGTTATGGCGAAATTTCGGTAGAAACCGAAGGAGTTTTAGGTGATTATAAGAGTAAAAATGACCTAGAGAAACTAGGTGTTGATGGAGATTGGTTTGGGTTAGTTAATCACCATAGGGATGCTTATTTAAGGATGAGATTTTGGTGTAAAAATTTGTAGCAAGTGAGTGTTGTAGTGCATTAGATTTCTAGAAAAAGGCCTAGTGTGCATAACCTTGGAAATGGAGGATGAACTTGTGTAATGAAATGTAAATGGTTAGGAAAGATTTAGAATGGTCAAAATGCTTGAGGGCAAGGTGTAAACCATTAAGAGGAGTTTGGAAAATGCACTAGAGTGCATAAGTGCAAAAATGAGAATTTAAGTTGTAGAGTTGAACAAGAATCGAGTAGTGAATTTGACCAATGATTTAGGAAGGTTTAAGGAGTGCTTTAGGGTGCTAAAACATGTTAGGAAACATGGGGAATGATTAGGAAAAGATTGGGTGAGAATTAAGGTGAAGTTGGAGTTCAAAGTGAGTAGTTAAAATGGGTACTGGGCTCAACCGACCTTAGGACCGACCTTGGTAGGGTCGAGGCCTTAAAAATTGCAAACCTGGGGTATTCTGACTTCGACCGACCTTAGGAGCGACCTTGGTAAGGTCGGTCGGGCTAAAATTTTCAAATTTGGAAGTCTTCTGACTTCGACCGACCTTAGGACTGACCTTGGTAGGGTTGGTCGGACTAAAATTTTGTAAACCTGTAACCTACCGACTTCGACCGACCTTGGGACCGACCCTGACAAGGTCGGTCGGGTCAACCAAAAAAATGGCATTAGTAGTAAGCCGTTGGTAGAGTAATGATGGTAAGAAGAATATGCCCCTAAGAACCTAAGTAGATGAGTGCTTGAAGTGAGCAAGTAGTAAGAACTTAAGTACACTTGAGTAAGCCTGAGATTAACGGGATAACGGGGTTAACTACGGGAGTATTAGTGGTTTATACACCGCATGATCTTAATGTTAACATAACCCTTGGGATGTTATTAGTGGATCAAGTGTGATCCGAGGAACATAAGGTGACGTGGTAAAGTAACCCATGGTGTAAGGTATGATTTTCTCATGCCCTGTATGCTAACCGGATTACGTTGATTTGTGTGCTATTTGCTTGTGTGCCGACCTAATCAAGATAAAAGCATGAAAATGATTTATTGCATTTGATATGTATGTCTTAATGCATGATGTATGAGCTAACCATATTTGAATGATTTTGTGGTCTAACTTAGGGATATAGACAGACTCATAAATGAGCATTGTTTGATTAGTGACTCGTAGAAAGAGTCATTTCATAAATTAACGAAAACGTGAAAGCACACGAAAACTATCAATCAAAAATACAATAAGGCAAACTTATAAACTCACTAGAACGTGAGAGAGAGTTGTACGGGATTAGTAAACTCCCAATAAGGGTTAGAGAACCAAATTAAACTAATCCACGAAATAAATAATAATGGAAGGATATAACGAACCTTTATTTAGAGGATGATGTTAACTCAAAGAAAAGAACTCTTGAGAGAAGTAAAAGATATATAAAGGATCATCAAACTCCTTTAAAAGATGGCCGATCTACAATATGAGGATCCGACCTAGTATGAGAAAATGTCCCGAACATAAAAGTATTCGAAATGTTGGGGAAACCCTTAAATCTGAGAATACTAGAAATTGAAATAGTTCCCTAAGCTATTAGATGATATCGAGAGAGATACTTCTAGGGCTGATCTTTATGATTATAATGTAACTCCAAGAGAGGAGTATTTGGGAAATTGAGTAGTCCGGTAGAGATATGGATGTTTGAGAATTTGAGGAGCTAAGTGTATAGTTCCGGTTGATAGTCAAACCTTCCCACTATGCTAGACCTAGAGTAGGGTCGAAACCGGGGAAGTAAGACTTGTATCTGAAAGCCCGGTGGTGAGTCTTGTGTATGAATCTTCCCGGAGGTCATGGGTAATGACTTAAAAGATATCGAGTTGAGCATGAAATTGACAACTGAGAACTAAGTATTCAAATTGAGAATTGAGTATCGAGAGTTGAGAATTGAGAATTGAGCATCGAGAGTTGAGAATTGAGAATCGAGATGGAGACTTGTAGTATCTATGAACCTAAGAGAGATCGAGTATGAGTATCCCAAGAGAATGGGAGAATAATGAGTAAAGTGATTAAGGCATTAGTGAGGTAAAACCCTCAAGGCTTAAGTGTAAGTTAATACTAACTAACAATCTTGTTGTGTTAATTGTTATTATATTCCTTGTTTGAATACCTTGAATGTGAGCATGATTATTGAATTAAAATGAATTTCATGTTCTCGAAAAAATAGTCGGCGTACCCCCGTTAGCACGCGGGGAATGCGAATTTTATACCAGCAATTTGCTGAGCCCCTAGAGGCACCGTTTTTATTTACAGGTACTGTGGAGCCGAATACAGTTTGAGAGTAGGACGGGGTTGCTACTTAAGCATGGGTAGTCGATTAAGGGATTGTAATTGCGCGCCTTGTAAGGTTGTATTGTAAGTCCAAAGTCTTCAGCAATATAAGGATTGTAGTAGACTCGGTATAGAATTGAAATGAAGTTGTATTGTATTGTAAATTGGAATAAGGAATGAAATGTATTGTTTGGTATAGAGTACTCGGTATGTTAGTTCATCAGACTGATATGGTAATTGGATTATTGTATTCGGATTGGTCTTGTTAGTCACGTGGGTGACTAACGGCATTGTATCACCCACCGTTGTATTAAATTTCCACTGCTTGAGTATCGGTGAATGAGACGGATTGGGTGGTAATGACTTGTTTAGCAGTAGGGGAACTACAAAAAGTGGTATCAGCTCGAAATACCGAGTTAGGAATTAGAGACTTAGGGCTAAGGGTTGAGAGTTAGCGTGAGAGGTACGCTAGATAGGAACTTCTGTATGAACCGGAAACCTACAATAACCATACCCACCCTCCACATCCCATGGTATAAAGTTGGGAGAAGAACGCTAGAGAGATGGAAAGACCTCTCTTACTCGGGAAAACCCGATCTGGCAGTTGTTAAATAAATCTTGTAAGAGAAAGAACCAGTCATACGGTAGATTCCAAGAACCGGGAATCCCGGAGACGGTTCCGCTTGAACGACAATAACCGCACTTATTAGCGGTAGATTGAGAATCCTGACCATAGGATATTGGAATTTACGGCACAATGGAGCGACGTGCTTTGTAGTCACGAGAACCATGGGCAGCCGACAAGAAGGAAAGCACAACCGCGCATGAAGCGAAAAAGACGGAGTAACAAGACCCGAGACAAGAGAGTCTCCGTACTGCAAACGCTTGAGATACCATCGATGGTATACTAACCAACTAAAGGAATTAGTCGAGGTTGAGTAACTCCAAACCTACAACGTCAAGAGGCTGTGATGCCTAGATAACATAGCTCGGACAACTACGAGAACACCTACGGGATACCTTCCGATAGGACTACAAGCAGAGCCTAAACGAGTTAAGTCTCAATAACCACAATGAAGGTGTGGGAACACCCAGATTGATTACAGTCATGTCAAGAACACTGGGAAGTTACTCAGGAGATTGATCACTAAGATCAAAAGATTAAAGGGAGATCTAATAAAACCACCAAATACAGATGGGAACAAGACCGTGACCGGTATACGCTAACCCAAAAACCAACCTACCCGCGCACTTGCCAGGGCAAGTGCAGCAACAACAGGGCCATTTGGCAAACTTTTAACGACCAACAAGTACCTACTAAAGTACCACTATGACAGCTTAAGCAAATACAGGATCTCCAATCCTAAGCACTTGAAGAACTGAACCTTGGAAAGGCCCAACAGCCTGACCATCGTGTTAACGAACATACCAGTCAGCGAGAAGCTAGACTTGGTCAAGACCCTAAACATGGTAACACCATGAAATTTTTTATTTCAAACTCAAAACTTTTCTTTCAAACCCAAATATTCTTTTAAACTGCAGATTTTAAAACCAAACCAGAGGAACTACGGTAAGCTATCATAGAATGATACAATCGGAGTTGACAATAGAATACTTCACCTAGGCATGTGACGAGCACTACAGGTGTACCAAAAATGAGATATGGGATGACCGCACTCCGAAGGAGCTTGCGGGCCGGACAGACCTATTTATGAGTTAGTAAGGTAAGTAGAAATGTATCAGTAAGATACCCCACATATGTATACATGTAGCGTACGAAACACGGGAAGTAGTCAATTCTGTACTATGATTCACAAGGTAAATTTGAACTGGAACAGTTGGACACCTTGAACGATCGAAGAGCTCAGATAAATGCACAAGCTAAGGAGTTAAGAACTCACTCTAGGAGGAAAATTAAGAGTTAGGAAATGCGAAGAGCGCTAGTAATTGAGTAAAGACGTTAAACATGTCTCAAGAATCTTAGAGAAAATGCACGTTAACTGGAGTGGATACCCAATCTAAATACACTAAGGTAAATGCCTAGTATGACACACCAATGTTCTATGAACGGGGTAAAATACCTAGAATGATCCCATAAGTATTGGAGAATACCATTCTTCACCGAAGAGGATACCGACCTGGTCAAGGACATAAAGGAGAAATACCCACAGTCTACCCTAGGAACGAGAGACGTTATAACCCAAAACGAGACCATTTGAAACCCAGAACCGCAAGCGGGGTAATAAACTGAACATACCCAAGTGTGGGCCAAAGGAAATGGCCTCACTTAACAACAACCATGAGCAATCCTTAAAGGGTGACTGTGTCAACAACAACGTAACGGAATATAGTGATGAGAGCACAAGGATTAAGGTGAACAATCGGCTAGAACACCGAAGGGACTCCATCAACGGGAAGTACCCTAAATTGCCAAGAGGCACTGGTTATTACTAAAAAGGTCTCCAATGAACGGAAGCGTGATGCAACGAGCTTAACATGGAGCCCAATAACACCTCCAAGCCATTTGATGGTATACGGGGAAGTAATACTTGTGCACAACCTATGATGAGCAAAGCTCTAGGCAATATGGCATGTAAGCCACTAAACAACTATGATACGTAGGTCCAACGGTTGCAAAACCTACCGAGAACCATACGAAGAGTTGCCAAGAATGGCACCAGTGATGACTGTCTATTAACTAGCGAGCAAGGATACCCCTCGTTATTGTGAGACCACAAGAGCAGTGAACTTATAGCTTCCAAAGAAGAGAATGCCACCAGTGGATGCCTGAAAATACATTTCTTTCAGAAATACTAATGTAGTGAAGCTTGAGCATATAGTCATGGCCAAGCAATAAGTTGAACGAATGAAAACCTAAGAGTAATCAGTTTAGAAGAAGCGCCATATAAGTGTAAAGGCAATGATGCTCAAGGAGCTCAGAGACATAAAGAATGTCGCATTCCGTAATCAGCCAAGCAAATGGCGAACCATTGTACAAGTGGTAGGAATACACGAGCAAAAGCTAATGTAATAGCGGACGTCGTGGAAACCAAAGTTGTAAATAAATACGAATATGGTGCGCAGTAAGCGACCATGGTAGGGATACAGTCGGACATTGATATGAAGATGTTAAACAAGAGATGGTAGGCAGACCGGGTAACAAACTAGGAGTCTGCACCATATGATGAAAGGCCTCGCAGAGGTGGCAATATTCATTCCTATTGTAATTGCATAAGGAACTCGAAGTGTACCCTTACAGGATCAAATTAATAGTGATGTGATAAACTTCAGGACAAGAGTACCCGATTGTTGAAGAATCAATCGCATTGGATACGGAAGGTGTATAAGCACACCATCGAACATGGCATAAGCCAATTAAGCGAAAAGCTTAGAAATAAACCGTGCGGCCTTTGGCCAAAGAAGCACGAAGAGTGTTCCATCGGTATAAAGAGGAAGAAAACTTATGAAAGCCATGAGGACCGATGCATAGAAAATGCAAGGTCGTACAAGTAAAAGAACACTTGTACAGAATCAGGTAAATGGACATAATTTAGAAGCCACTAATAATAGAGGAAGCACTACATGCTAAGTAGTGGCTCAACCTCAGCTGACAACATGTCGGAAGAATCAAGTGAATGATCACGAAAGTATACAATAGCATGTATAATAGATTTCCAAAGAGCCGGATAGGAAATCCAAAGCTCATCGAGTTCACGTACGGTAAGAAATACCACGCGTTGATTGATAAACCTTATTCCTAACATGAAAGGGATAGAAAGGTGATGTGTAACACATTAAGAATAACGAGAAGGGCGAACAGAACCCCAAGTTATCAGGTTTGCGCAGCAGAAGCCAGTGGGCCCAGAATTCTAAGGTTTAAATTTAATATACCTAATGAATAAGAGTGAATGGCTAATTATCAATGCCTTAAAGCCTATGAGGCTAGAACCGAACCCGGTTAAGAGTAAAATAAACTCCAATAAGAATTCTTGGTTTAGGGACTAACCAACAATATGGTTAAGACCTTTTAACCAAAAAACATTGTATAATAAGCCGCATGGAAGTTAAAACACTCCACGACGGCTGAACGCCTTAGACCAATGTTCAATGTTGACATATGGTTTATTACGTGGGCATAATCCCTTTTAAGAGGGGTAGAGCGAAAACCATAAAGTGTATCTTTTACGTAGTAAGTGTGTAAACTATAGTGCACATAGCGCAAAAGGAATTGTTTTGATGATTGGTACTTATGTTACAAAAACATATGTATCCATTTATAGTGTAATTATGGTTATTTGTGAGATTAAAAATGGAAAGGAGTAGAGAAACTCCAGGGGAATGAGAACCTCAATGGTATACGTCTATGTGAGGTTAGACATAGTAATAGTATGAGATATGAGTCGGTATGAAACTGACATTGAGAAATGAGTATGTTGTGAGATATGATGAGTATAAATCGGTATGAAACTGATGTTGAACCTAGTGGGAATTGAGTTTCCTAGGTGGCTTGATTGATTTGACTTGAGAATGATTAGAGGATAGAAAATTATTTGATGATACAATATTGAATTTCCTAGGTAAATTATTTGGAGATAAATTGAGTAATAATTGACGAGATGATTAATAAGTGAGGAAAAGATTTCTAGAAATTGGAAAATGTATTGCTTGTTGATTATGACTAGAAAGATTAAAAAGATAGAAGATGAAATGATGATTGACTATTTGTTTGCGTGAAATTGAGTGGGAGGTGGAACTTGATTTGCTAGTGATCAATGGAAACCGAACACAAGTTGGGGTGGAAGGATAGTTCAACACCGATGCTGATCACATCGGGGTTGAATGACTCTTGAAGCTCCCTATAAGTGGTCACAAGTAATAACGCTAGTAATAGGTGTAATTATCATTAATTGGAATTTGGAGTTGTATTAAGTTTTCAAAATGAATTTCCAACTGATTTTGGCAAAAAGGATTTTCTTCAAACTTATGAATGAGGACCGGTTTTGAAACCGCTCCCACGGGTGCTAGTTGGACCTTCCCATGGCTAGGCACCGGTATCGGGTCGAAACCGGGAAGTAAGGCTAGTGTGCAAGCCGGTAGGAGTGATGATTAGTTTTGAAACCACTACAACGGACGAGAAATGGTACTAAGTGACCGGTAGGATGTTTGTAGTGTGTGTTTTGTATTTTTCCAAGGGCAGTGGGATATGAGTAGTCATGTGTCAGTGTGGATGACCGGTGAGTGCCTGAGGATATCTAGATGTGTAAATGAATTTGATCAGAACCAAAGGACCGTAGGGCCAGAAAGCGTAAGTGCCCTAAGTCATGACGGCCGTGAACCAGAAAGCATAAGTATTCAAATATGACCGGTACCTGAAGGATCACTCGACATGGGAGAGGATGGTACCTTCTTTATCTGCGGATGGACCCCATGTAGAGGAGGAAAAAGAATATTTTTGATTGCTATGCATGCAGTGACACGTTGTGTGGATGTGTGGTATACATCGAATCAGACCTTGGAGTATGTGAGGTTATATAGAGGTTATAACCATAGCATAGAGTACCTATGTTAGTAACAATATTAGATTCACTAACTTTGAGGGCAAAGTTCTTTAAGGGGGTAGACTGAAATACCCCGAACTTAAGTATGGTGAATAAATTTTTCTAATATGGTATTTAAGGGACTAATAGTGCCTAAAGAATATTGGTTAAGAAAATAAAGCCAAAAGAAAAGAGAAAACTCTTAAAAAGCGTAAAGTATAAAAATGAGCGTTACGCAACCATAAGAGGTATATGACCTTGGTTAGGGTCCTATATGGATTCATATGGCTTAAATAATATGTGGGAACAATTCCTGAAGAAAACGGATTCAAATAATGGGTTAAAACGCTAATAGAGTCTTAAAGCACATTTTTCGAGAAAACCCGAAAACGTGAATTTGAGTGGTCAAACAGACCCGTAAAAATTAGAGTTGACTATATAACTATAATTAAATATTAATGGAAGCTTAAGAGCCATTAAAATCAAAGAAATGAGAAAAATCCAGAAAACGGGCCCGGTTAGTGAATAGTGCTAAAACCGGGTAATTAACGGGTGTTATTGTGAAAAGACGAAAACACCCCTAGCCTAACTAATTTAGGTGGCCGGTTATTAAGAGGGAGTTATGTCTCTCTCTCACACACACCTAATTAGCTAGAATAAGAAAAGAAAAAATAAACCAAAAAGCACAAAAGTTACTTTCTTCTTCTCTCTCCCCTCACTTTTCTTCTCTTTCCTTCCCTTCTTCCTCCTCCAGCCGTGTAATACCCCCATCCCACATCGGGATATGAGTAGTATTGTGAGTTCCTTATATGCAAACACATGGGTCGACTACAACAACAGGCCTTCCACTTTTCAGCCCAAGTGAGGATTGAGGGCCTAAAGTGGCTAGTTTTCAAGCCCGGATGGCTTGGGACCTAGGTTGTTGGACAGTTGCTCATATGGGGTGTTACAAATGGTATCAGAGCGGACTCGGGACCGTGTCGGGATGGGTAACCCGACACCTACCGAGGAGGTCCATGGGACTTGGATATTAGGCTTGCGACGAGGACGTCGCGTTCTTTAAGTGGGGGAGTATGTAATACCCCCATCCCACATCGGGATATGAGTAGTATTGTGAGTTCCTTATATGCAAACACATGGGTCGACTACAACAACAGGCCTTCCACTTTTCAGCCCAAGTGAGGATTGAGGGCCTAAAGTGGCTAGTTTTCAAGCCCGGATGGCTTGGGACCTAGGTTGTTGGACAGTTGCTCATATGGGGTGTTACAAGCCGGCAGCACTCCTCTCCTCTCCTTGGATGGTGATTTTGCAGCCTCCAATGGCTTCCTCTCTTTCTCTTCATGCCTAAGCTTCATTAAAGCTTCAAATGCAAAAATAAACACATATTTGAACTCCCCTCATCAAGAGCTGTCCTTCTATCTTTTCAGAATATCAAATGGAGGAATTTTACATCCATGGGTGTTGGCATTTGAAGAGAAAACCACATGTTCTTGAAGCTTGGAGTCTCCTCTTTCATTTAAGGTAAAAGTTCAAAGGAAAATCTCATTTTTCTCCATCCTTGGTGTTGGCTGATTTTCCCCCTTTTAATACCTTGTTTTCCTTCCATGTTTAAGCTATTTTTCAAGCCTTCAATGGTGGATTGGAACCCACCTTTGTTTCATGGGCAAAAACCAATTCTAGGGTTGCAAAAGGTAATCCCTTAATTAGTACTTTAAGCACCTTTCCTTGTTCTAGAATAATTAATGTGCCTAAGTAGCTTTGCTTACTCCCATTTCCTTGTGGGTGTGGCTTAGAGAATGGGCCAAGTGATTTGCCCTTGACCGAGTTTGGAATGAAGAGAAGTGGAGAAGAGAATTTGAGAATTCAAGGTAAGAAACCTACCTTAATGTTTATTTTGATATCCTTAGAATTTGGGTGAAATATCCCGAACTTAATTATAGTGGTTAAAATAATTCCAACATGATATTTAAGGGCCTAATAGTGCCTAAGGAATATTGGTGAAGGAAATAAAACCAAAAGAAAAGAGAAAACGCTTAAAAAGTGAAAAATGCAAAAAAATGCACATTACATAACCATAGGAGGTATGTGACCTTGACTAGGATCCTAGGTTGGTTCCTAAGGCTTAATTATGCCTAAACAAACATGAGGGAACAATTCCCGAAGAAACGGATCCATAAAATGGATTAAAATCACAAACGAACCTTAAAGCGTGTTTTTCGAGGAACCGGAAAACGTGACTTTAAGCGGGTTAAAGACCCGAAATAATTTTAGTCAATCAATGTCTATAATTAGACATTAGTGAAGGTATGGAGCCATTAAAATTAATTAAACGAGAAAAATCTAGAAAACGTGCCCGGGTAGTGGATAGTGCTAAAACCGGCAAATAATGAGCGTTTTCTGTAAAAGACAAAAACGCTCCTGCTCATATGTGTACAATATGGGGCCGGTTTTTGTAAGTTAGATCAGCCCCCTCTATTAATAAGTAGTTAGAAGAGAATAAGAGAGAGAGAGAGGAGAGAGAGAGAGAGAAAGAAAACAAAAAAGCAAAAAGGTGAATAAAACACCTCACTCCCTCCTCTCCTCCCTTATTTTCTCTTTTTCTCTTTCCCTTCCCGTATTCTTTCCAGCCGGCTTCTCCTCTTCCCTCTGCTGCCGATTTTGAGTTCCTTCACCAAGCTTCCATGGCAGCCTCTCTTCATCCTCTTGCTCAAGCCACATAAATACTCCAAATGAAAAACTAACTACATATTCTTCTTCCTCTCACCAAGCTCTACCTTTCCCTCTTTTTGAAATCTCAAAAGTATGAAATTCATCTCTATGGGTTTAGCCCATTTGAAGAGAAAATGGCACCAACTTGAAGCTTGAAGTCCTATCTCTCTCCTAAGGTAAAAAGTTCCAAGAAAAATTTATTTTTCTTCATATCTTCTTGGCTGATTTTTCCCCTTTGTAATGCCTTGTTCCTTCATTGATTGAGCATTCATTCAAGGCTCAAAAATGATGGTTGGAGCTCTCTCTTGAGTCTTGGTCAAAATTTGTTCAAGAGCTCCAAAGGTAATGACCTAAATTAGTGTATTAAACACCTTCCTTGGTAGTTGGAATTTTCCATGAGCTTAAGGGTTATACCTAGTCTCATTTCCCACTTGGGCATTGAAATATAGTTTGGGAAACTCCATGGCCTTTGGCCGATTTTCAAGGAAGAAGAGAAATGAAGAGAAAGGAAGAGAAAAGAAGAGAAAAGAAGAGGAAGGAAGGAAAAAGAGGAACTTGAGAACCAAAGGTAAATAATCTACCATAGCACCTATTCCTAATGTTGTAGTATATTGGGTTGGGTAATGAAAAGAATCGACCCAAATAATGGTACTGGGGAATGTTTTGGCAGTTAGAGGAGAGAATTAAAATTAGATTGTGATTTATGGGCCTAAGAGCCATGCATGTTGTGATTATGCATTATGTGGTGTTTGGAGGATTATGGGTGGATTTTGAATCGTTATTGTGTGCTGGTAGGATCCCTTGTGGATGTGGCTAGTTTGAATGGAAATAGGTGAATGAGTGATGAAGATAATGCATTTGGGCAATGTTAGAATTGTAGGTGAGTTATGGCAAAATTTTGGTAGAACTAAAGTGTTTTAGGTGTTGTTTTGGGTGAGACTCGCATAGGGAATGAAATAGGTGTTGTGAGGAATGTATTTGGGTTAGTAAACACCCATAGATGGTGAGAGAAGGCTTGGAGATGATAGAATTAAAATCTGTAGCAAAACAGTATTTTAGTGTGTAGAGATTCTAGGAAGAAGTTAGTGAGCATGACCTTGGAAATGGAGGATGAGCTTGCGTAATGAAATGCAAAAGGATAGGAAGGAGTTGTAATGGTAAAATGAGTTGAGAATGTGGTAAACCATCTGGAGGAAACTTGGGAAATGCACATGTGTGCAAGTGTAAAATATGAGAGAGGAAAACTTGTAGAAATTAAGCAAGGATTGGGTAAATGATTTGAGTAATGATTCGAGGAAGTTAGAGCATGATTAGGAGTATTCAAGCTGGATAAACATGGTGGTAAACATGGGAAAATATTAGGGATGAAATGGGTAGAAGAATGGAATTGAAACAAGTAAAAAGGAGTAAACTAACTAGGACTGACCCATGGTTGGGTCGGTCGAGTGTAGAATCTGCAGTCGGAGAAGTTTCTCACTCCGACCGACCCAGAGGGTTTAGGTCGGTCGTGGGTCGGTCGAGTGTAAGAATTCCTGTAGGAGAAGTTACTGACTTGGACCGACCCAGGGAAGTTGGGTCGGTCGTGGGTCGGTCAAGATAGGAATTTCAGACCCAATATTCACTGACTTCGACCGACCCAGGAGGGTTTGGGTAGGTCGGGTCCAAAAAAAAAAAGTGGAGCTTAAGTAGTACTCCACTAGGAGAGTAATGATGGTAAGAAGTAAGTAGTATGTGCATAAGAACATATGGTGTAATCAAGTTTGAGTAGTAAATCGAAGTAAGTAACAATGTAAATAAGTTGAAATGTAAGGAGTAAATGATTGTAAGTCGAAAACTCTAAAGATTAAAAGAGTTAGGTTAATTATAGAGAATTAACCGTCCGACTCCATGTATGTATAGGATTCGAAAGGTTGGACTCCGAAGGAATATCGGGGATCAAACAACTACGGTGAATGGTATAATTTTCTCATGCCCCGTATGCAACCTTGGCTACTGTGATTTGTGTGTTTATGTGATCACCTAAATAAGATAAATGCACGAATTGGATTTTAATGCACTTACTTGTGCTTGTATTATATTGTTCTTGTTATAATGTCTTGAACTCTTAGTTTGTATAATTCATGAAATGTATGAATGAGAATAAAGTGTATGTGTGGACTTGATATGTAGTGTATTAACCCATGGATGGAATGAAGGAATTCTAACTAATTCCTAACTACCTAACCTTCTAACTTGAGTAATTGGTAAAATGGAATGAGTAGAAGTCCGATATGGTTTCGGCCACGCGTGAGGATGAGGAGACACAAGAGGTTGGATCCGATTCCTGGCCTTAATCTTCTCCATGGACCAAATCCTTTAAGTGGGCGGCATCCTAGATTAGTGAGCCACCCTAAAGCCCGGTGGTGGGATATCGTAGTCCCTGCCCGGAGATCACACTGACTTGACTTGAGTATGTAAGTAAGAAGAGTATTTGTATTGTAACGGTCATGGCTAGTATAAGTCATTGACCACGAGTAAAAGAGTAAAGTACACCTGATTAACCCGGGTGAGTAAAGAAGCTAACAAGTATTGCGTATGTATTGGAGAAGTGTATCTCCGTATTCGGTAAGTATGAACGGTTGACTCGTATTGTCTTCCCCGTATGTATTGAATGGAATGTATGTATGACCTATGATGTGAATGTATTGTTTCTTGTAAAAGCATGTATGTATGTATGAGTAAAATGAACCACAAGTATTCGACCAAGTAGTCGGCGTACCCCCGTTAGAACGCGGGATATGCGAATTTCATATGCAGCTTTTGCTGAGCCCCTTGGGGCACTGTTTTCATATTTCAGGTACCCGAAAAAGCTAAGAGGTCGAAAGTGAGACCGGGCTGTTATGCCTAGTATTAGCTAGGGATTAATTGAATGATGTATTGATTGTATAAGGCTTGTAGCCTATTTGAATTGTCGGTGTACCAAGTGGTACACCCGTATGTATTTGGCAAGCAAGAGGAATGGTGAGACTTGGGTAGGAGGGTAGACCGGTGATAAGTACGTATAGACTTGTGAGAATATTGTAGTTTGGTTGGTAAACTAGTAGACTCGGTATATTGTATGGTAAGTATTGAGCAATGTAAAGAATGGAGAATGGAATGTATTCAAATTAGAATTGGAGTATGATTTGTATTGTGTTGTACTCGGGCAATCCGGTCCATCAGACCGATGCTGTATTGGAAGTAGACCTTGTTAGTCACGTAGGTGACTAACGGCGTTGTATCACCCACTGTTGAGTATGGATTATCCGCTGCGTATGTATAGAAGTACGAGATGATGATATGGTAATGACGGAATGAGCAGTAGGGGTGTTACATTGGGATGGGTAAATAAATGAATGAACCCAAATTATGAATCAAAATCTGAACCGGAAATGTGTTTGATTGACATTAGAGAAGAATTGTGAGCTTGTGTTGGTTTAAAGGCCTATGATCCATGCAATTTGAGATTGTGCATGTTATTGTGATTGATGAGATTTTGGATGAGTTTGATGAAATGTTGTGTGCTGGTAGGACCCTTGATGGGTGTGGCTAGTTTTGAGATGATTTAGGTGGGAATTGATGAATTTGAGTATGTAAGAATTATAAATGAGTTATGGCGAAATTTCGGTAGAAACCAAAGGAGTTTGAGGTGATTATAAGAGTAAGAATGACCTAGAGAAACTAGGCATTAATGGAGATTGGTTTGGATTAGTTAATCACCATAGGGATGCTTATTTAAGGATGGGATTTTGGTGTAAAAATCTATAGCCAGTGAGTGTTGTAGTGCATTGGATTTCTAGAAAAAGGCTTAGTGTGCATAACCTTGGAAATGGAGGATGAACTTGTGTAAAGAACTGTAAATGATTAGAAAAGATTTAGAATGGTCAAAATGCTTGAGGGCAAGGTGTAAACCATTAAGAGGAGTTTGGAAAATGCACTAGAGTGCATAAGTGCAAAAATGAGAATTTAAGTTGTAGAGTTGAACAAGAATCGAGTAGTGAATTTGACCAATGATTTAGGAAGTTTTAAGGAGTGCTTTAGGGTGCTAAAACATGTTAGGAAACATGGGGAATGATTAGGAAAAGATTGGGTGAGAATTAAGGTGAATTTGGAGTTCAAAGTGAGTAGTTAAAATGGGTACTAGACTCAACCGACCTTAGGACCGACCTTGGTAGGGTAGGTAGGGCTGCCCATGGTAGGTTAACCGTCTTATTCGGTTAACCGCTTTCGGTTAACCGGGTATTCGGTTTTCTAAAATTCAATTCCATTACCATTCCATTTAAATCGGTTAACCAGATTCGGTTAACCATTTAATTCGGTTTTCTAAAATCCAATTCCATTACCATTCCGTTTAGACCGGTTAACCTTTAGCTCGGTTCGGTTTTTTCGGTTAACCTTGTGGCCGTACAACTTTTTTTATTGATGAGACCCATACCATTAATATTATTGTACAACATTGATCACTCACTTAAATCATTAGTGACAAATCAAACACATGTAACAAAAAAATAATTATACTTAATTCCCTCAATAGCTCACATTAATTATTATATAGGTTAACATTAATATTTGAAGTTTTTCATTGCTTATGTAATCGGTTAACCACGGTTAACCAAGCGGTTAACCGTTATGGAAAATTCAATACCGCTACCGAAACCGAAACCGGTCAATTTACACGGTTCGGTTAACCATATCGCAAGAACCGGTACGGTTAACCTAAAAGCAGGTACGGTTCACTTCGGTTTTGGTCGGATACCGCGGTTTCGGAATTTTTTGGACAGTCCTAAGGGTAGGTCAGCCTGAAATTTGCAAACCCGGGGTATTCTGACTTTGACCGACCTTGGTAAGGTCGGTCAGGCTAAAACTTTCAAATCCGGAAGTCTTCTAACTTCGACCGACCTTGGTAGGGTCGGTCGGACTGAAATTTTGTAAACCCGTAACCTACTGACTTCGACCGACCTTGGGATCAACCCTGGCAAGGTCAGTCGGGTCAAACAAAAAAATGGCATTAGTAGTAAGCCATTGGTAGAGTAATGATGGTAAGAAGAATATGCCCCTAAGAACCTAAGTAGATGAGTGCTTGAAGTGAGTGAAAAGTAAGAACTTAACTACACTTGAGTAAGCCTAAGATTAATGGGATAACGGGGTTAACTACGGGAGTATTAGTGGTTTATACACCGCATGATCTTAATGTTAATAAAACCCTTGGGATGTTATCAGTGGATCAAGTGTGAACCGAGCAACATAAGGTGATGTGGTAAAGTAACCCATTGTGTGAGGTATGATTTTCTCATGCCCTGTATGCTAACTAGATTACACTGATTTGTGTGTTGTTTGCTTGTGTGCCGACCTAATCAAGATAAAATCATGAAAATGATTTATTGCATTTGATATGTATGTCTTGATGCATGATGTATGAGCTAACCATACTTGAATGATTGTGTTGTCTAACTTAGGGATATAGACTGGCTCATAGATGAGCATTGTTAGATTAGTGACTCGTAGAAAGAGTCATTTTGAAAATTAACGAAAACGTGAAAGCATACGAAAATTATCGATCAAAAATACGATAAGGCAAACTTATAAACTCACTAGGACGTGAGAGAGAGTTGTACGGGATTAGTAGACTCCCGATAACGGTTAGAGAACCGAATTAAACTAATCCACGAAATAAATAATAGTGGAAGGATATAACGAACCTCTATTTAGAGGATGATGTTAACTCAAAGAAAAGAACTCTTGAGAGAAGTAAGAGATATATAAAGGATCGTCAAACTCCTTTGAAAGATGGTCGATCTATAATATGAGGATCCGACCTAGTATGAGAAAATGTCCCAAACATAAAAGTATTCGAAACGTTGGGGAAACCCTTAAATCTGAGAATACTAGAAATTGAAATAACTCCCTTAGTTATTAGATGATATCGAAAGAGATACTTCTAGGCTGATCTTTATGATTATAATGTAACTCCAAGAGATGAGTATTTGAGAAATTGAGTAGTCTGGTAGAGATACAGATATTTGAATTTGAGGAGCTAAGTGTATAGTTCCGGTTGATAGTCGAACCATCCCACTATGCTAGACCCAGAGTAAGGTCAAAAGTAGGGAAGTAAGACTTGTATTTGAAAGCCCGGTGGTGAGCCTTGTGTATGACTCTGCCCGGAGGTCATTGGTAATGACTTAAAAGATATCCAGTTGAGCATGAAATTGAGAACTGAGAACTAAGTATTGAAATTGAGAATTGAGAATTGAGTATCGAGAGTTGAGAATTGAGAATTGAGTATCGAGAGTTGAGAATTGAGTATCGAGAGTTAAGAATTGAGAATTGAGAATCGAGATGGAGACTTGTAGTTTCTATGAAACTAAGAGAGATCTAGTATCCCAAGAGAATGGGAGAATAATGAGTAAAGTGATTAAGGCATTAGTGAGGTAAAACCCTCAAGGCTTAAGAGTAAGTTAATACTAACTTACAATCTTGTTGTGTTCATTGTTATTGTATTCCTTGCTTGAATACCTTGAATGTGAGCATGATTATTGAATTAAAATGAATTCCATGTTCTCGACAAAGTAGTCGGCGTACCCCCGTTAGCACGCGGGGTATGCGAATTTCATATCAGCAATTTGCTGAGCCCCTAGGGGCACCGTTTTTATTTACAGGTACTGTGGAGCCGAATACCGTTCGAGAGTAGGACGGGGTTGCTACTTAAGCATGGGTAGTTGATTAAGAGATTGTAATTGCCTTGTAAGGTTGTAATGTAAGTCCGAAGTCTTAGGCAATATGAGGATTGTAGTAGACTCGGCATAGAATTGAAATGAAGTTGTATTGTATTGTAAATTGGAATAAGGAATGAAATGTATTGTTTGGTATAGAGTACTCGGTATGTTAGTTCATCAGACCGATATTGTAATTGGATTATTGTATTTGGATTGGCCTTGTTAGTCACATGGTGACTAACGGCATTGTATCACCCACCATTGTATTGAATTTCCGCTGCTTGTGTATTGGTGAATGAGATGGATTGGGAGGTAATGACTTGTTTAGCGGTAGAGGTGTTATAATGTGTATCTAATCACATGAAAGTAACAGATCGAATGCGGAAATCTAACAAATGTTGAACTCAATAGTCTAAAAGTTTTGACAATAAATAAGAAACGAGTACAAACACCAAACATGTTGAGCGTAGGTTTGAAAGCACCACACTGAAAATACAAACCTTGAGCCTATGAGGACGAGATTTGTTCACATATTTAATCGAACAAAATACTGAGGACAATCAAACGTTCCGATCGATTGACATGAACTCTAGCTCAATTTATCGTAGAAAATATTGGGGGTGTTTATTGTTCCACCAATTGGCATGAACACCAACCGAAACTTGAAGCTTAAGCTCGTCATAAGTCTTAGGCACCAGAACCACACAAAAACCACTTCACCCCAGGCCCGTCATAAGCCCTAACCTCCACACAAACATCCCCAGGCTCGTAATAAGTCCCAAACATCACCCACAAACCCCGACTTCACAAAAAGACCTCAGGCTCATAATAAGCCCTGACCAACACCATTTCTTCCGGTCCGTAATAAGCCCTAACCTCCACATAAAATCCTAGGCTCGTCATAAGCCCTGACAACCACGCATAAGCCTCAAACCCCCATAACAAACACTACACACTTCCATCGGTGATATGTTCATCTTCTAGGGAACAAATCACAAGTCAGAAATCTTTAGTCAGAAAATTATAATATCACTTTCCTTTTTAGTAGACAAAATTTTCCTCAAACATTGTCACGTTCGACACCTTTATCAATAATTTCTTACTTTGGACAAGTTCTGGTTCTTACAAGCACTCTGATTATATTTTATAATTTCTGCATGCACCTCATCATTGCCACGTTTGGTACTACTAAAATTAGTTTTCATCATAATCAATTGCACGAAACCATTATCATTGCGTCATTTCCTATGTGAGAACCCATTCTATTTCCTGTGCGAGAATCCAATTAACCTTCTATACGAGAGTCCATTCAACTTCAGTGCGAGACCCACCATTTTTAGCTTCATTCAGTGCGAGTCCAATATCTTCATCCAGTGCGAGACCTAGTATCTTCATTCAGTGCGAGACCTAGTATCATTTTCAATGCGAGATCTAGAATAAGTGTGAGACCTATTATCTTTTTCAGCGAGAGACCCAAAATGTGTGAGACCTAGTATCCTTTTTAGTGTGTAACTAGTACGAGATTAGTGTGAGACTTCAGTGTGAGACAAGTATGAGACCAGTGTGTGATTTAAGTTGGCGGGGCATTAGCAATAAGTCCCCTTCATTATGTCAACTTTTTAGGAAGTAACAACTAGTGAGCAGTGGCAATAAGTCCCCTTGGTAGATTAGAAGTTATCCCGACACCCCAGTTGATGGGAAATGACAATAAGTCCCTGTAGTATACCAACTATGAGCATTAGGTTCTTGACACCTTAGATGCTCGGCGTAGTTTATTCATTTTCAGGTTCTCGACACTTAGATGCTCGACGTAGTTTATTCATTTTGTAGGTTCCCGACACCTTAGATGCTCGACGTAGTTTATTCATTTCTAGGTTCCCGACACCTTAGATGCTCGGCGTAGTTTATTCATTTTCAGGTTCCCGACACCTTAGATGCTCAACGTAGTTTATTCATTTTCAGGTTCCCAAAACCTTAGATGCTTGGTGTAGTTTATTCATTTTCAGGTTCTTGACACCTTAAATGCGTGCCGTAGTTTATTCATTTTTAGGTTCGCGACACCTTAGATGCTCGGCGTAGTTTATTCATTTTTAGGTTCCCGACACCTTAGATGCTCGGCTTAGTTTATTCATTTTCAGGTTCCTGACACCTTTGATGCTCGACATAATTTATTCATTTTCAGGTTCCCGACACCTTAGATGCTCGGCGTATTTTATTCATTTTTAGGTTCCCGACATCTTAAATGCTTGGCGTAGCTTATTCATTTAGGTAGTCATCAACTTAGAATAACTCAACAAAACCCTATACATTTTTATCCAGGTAGTTGACGCCTCAGAATAGCCCAACAACTTCAGGATCTTTCTCCAGGTAGTTGGCGCCTCAGAATAGCTCAAAAACTTCACTTTTTTTCAGGAAGCCAGCGCCTCATAATAGCTCGACACAACTAATGAATTTTTAGTAGAAACTCAGGACACAAAGCAGAATCTTTAAGGTCGGGTAAAATTTTGGGGTGTCACTCAAGCATCAACTAATCTTTTTATCTTCATGAAAAAGTCTAGTTGACGCAGTGCAATCTGTTATAACCAAAATTTTGACCCACGGGAAGGGCTCTAGTGCACAAATGTGAAGGTAAGGGCAAAATTATCAAAATGCACCAAGGCCGGATTTTCCAAGGACACTCTCGGAATTTTCTATTTTCATATGACTTGTTAATCATCTCAAGACACTTTCAAACACCATAGTCATTATCAAAGGCAAATCATAATTTCATATAATTTTTATTCTAGAAATATAGCTTATAATTCATATTATAAGCTA
Organism: Limonium bicolor; assembly: GCA_023374045.1. Lineage (NCBI taxonomy): Eukaryota > Viridiplantae > Streptophyta > Magnoliopsida > Caryophyllales > Plumbaginaceae > Limonium > Limonium bicolor. The sequence goes on along the minus strand of CM041782.1, from coordinate 107,275,801 downwards.
ATTTCGCTAATAATTAACACATGAAATATCCACAAAATAGAAAGAAAAGGTGTCCGAAAATTCAAAATATCATTGTCACATGTTTAACATGACTACACATAGTCATAAACCTGAAAATTTATTATTTGGAAACTTAACCCAAAATTTTAAAGAGAAATTCAAACATTCTTGCAATTTTCTCTCTCCTTTGGAAAATACCCAAATCAAATCCAAATGTAATGAAATGCCAACACATGATATAGGATGATTTTTGGAGAATAACCCCGTTGGAATTTTGTAATTTCAAATTTCCAATAATAAGTTATGAATTATGGTAGGTACAAGATTATAACATTTTTATCTAATCAGTTATTTATAAAAATATCCCAATTACAACTCTCAAAATACAAAAAAATATTTAATTATCTATGGTTAAAGTTTCAGAATTTTCTTGGCCTATAGCATATTTTAAAAAATCATATTCTCTTAAAGCAGAAAAATTAATTTTTGATAAAAGTTTTGTTTTTTCATTTGGCCATGCTTTTTCAATAAAAAGACCCTCCCCAAACGACCTAACATCATCTAAAACCTTCCCAAGGTCATAACATACTCTTTCCAATCCGCCTCCCACGTTTTCAACAATCTCGAAGCCAAAACTCTACCAAAATCGTACAGAAATCACCAAAACTCAATCTTTCTTTTTCCACCAGACTTCCAAACATCTAAACACCATAAATACAAAATAAAAACATGGTCAAAAGCACAAGGAATAAGGAATCAGGAGCTCGGGTCAAAGTCGAACCGGATTGGCCATCAATGAAGCTTTCGGAGATTCCAGACGTGCAGGAACAACCAAATCCCGAAGTCAAAATAGGTTCGAATTTGAATTCTTTCCAACTCTTCTGATCATAATACCCACACAGTATCAATCTCAAACCAATTCGACTTTTGTCGGCGACTAAATTAGGTTTTAAATTATGTTCTGCCTAATAACTTGTTTGCTAAGTTTCATCCATAATTTGAGGTCAAATATTTTGATTACAGGCGTGTCTAAAATCTCTGAGGGAACACACCCATAAAATTTGAGCCAAAAAACATCATCGGAAAATGCTCGAACACCACCGTCCGGTGGCAGTTCGGGCCCACGGAAGCCTTGTCCGGGGTCCCGGACGGCCTGTCCGTGGCCACAGAAGCCCTCGAATGGTGGCGAGACAATTTAGATTTTCTGTTCATGAAATACCCCAAACCCATATATGGTGTTTAGATGTCGAAATAAGATATAAGAAGGCTAAATTATCCCTTAGAAACATTAGGAAACAATTTAAACCAAAGAAAACACAAGGAAACACCATAAGAGCAATTTAAGCAAAAATGTGCTCTAAGCTTGGAGTAACTTTGGGTAACACCCAAATATCATTCTTAGACCTTATTAACATCCTAATGGTCATGTTAAATAAATTACCAAAGAAAACCAAGCTCAAAAACAAGTTAAAACACAAATTTTGCTTTAAGGACTCTTAAAGCACATTTTTGAAACATTGTCTTAGAAAGGGGTTTTGAGTGGCTAAATGCCCATGATTACTCCTTAATTAACTTGTGTACTACTTAGTATCACATTAGGAAGCCTAAATCAATGGGAAATAAAAAATTTCACAAATATGTGCACTAATTTGTGAATAGTGCCCAAATAAGGCTAGTTTAGCATTAAGTCAATTAGTTGGTCAACCAAGACCACAAATATCTCATAATTAAGGATGGGCCGGTTTTTGAAGTGGTGAGTCACCACATGAGCTAGGATATTAAGGAAAAGAGAGGAAGGAGTTAGAATAGTACTATTTGTTTTTTGAAAGAAAATCTTACCTTTTAGCCTACCTCTCTCCTCTTCTTCATTCATTCTCTTCTTCCACGTTTTTCATCACCTTCTTCATCCTCTCAAACCGTAAGAACCAGCCCCATTGTAGACTCACCTTCATTTGCTCACCAAATCTCCATTTTAGCTCAAAATCCAAAAATAAGCTTAGATAACTCTTAGTTAGACCAAGGCCTTGCTTCCTATCTTTTCAAAATTGGAAAAGCTTCATTTTGGAGCCATGGGAAATCGCCATTAGAGGAGGGAAAATTATCTTGAAGGGTTCATTAGCTTCTCAATTCATTCAAGGTAAGGAAAATGTAAGAAAAATCATCTTTCCATCACTTTTCCTTCATTACCGAAAATCAACTTCTTATGGGGTCTTGTTTTATCCCTTGTTCTAGCTTGTTTCTATTCTCCAAGGGCTAGAGGAGGTCCTTCTTGATTCATATCCAAGCTTAAGTTAAGACTTCAAATGTAAACATTCATTTTAATACCTTAAAACACATTTTTAACCTAGGAATGATTCCTCAAGGTTAGTGTATTATTTAGCACTCATTAGAGTCATTGTATATTGATTAGAACATTAGCAAGGGGAATTAAGTTGGTGACCGAAAGTTATACAAGGAAAACAAAGAGGAAAAGTGTGAGGAGAAGCTTGGAAAAACAAGGTAAATGTCTTACCTTAAGGTGTTTTATTGCTTTAAGGGATGGGAATTAGATAGATTATAAGTTTATCTTAGATATTACATAAGGAAGGGGATATTAAACCTAGGAGAAAGAACATGACTATATTGAGAACTTGTGACTAAGGAGCAAATGGGAAATGAGATAGTTAGACAATCACAAGGTGAATTACAAGAGCATTTATATTGCAATGGGAGCCTTGTTGTGTGTATTTTCAGGTCAAAGGCTATTATATGTGGAAATTCAGTGGTTAAGCTTTATGTCATTTAAGGGCCTAAGTGCCAAGCAATTTAAGTTTATGCACTATATTGTGATGTAGTGTAGTTTTGGTGTAATTTGAGTGTTAAGAATGTGTGGTAAGAACTTGAGTGTTCATGGTTTATTAATGGTAAAAACCAAGTGTTTGGGTGTAGGAATATACTAAAGAAGCCATGTGAAATTTTGGTGAGAAAACAAAGAGTTTAAGGTGTATAAATGAAGTTTGGTGACCTAGGATGTACTAGGAATTCTTAAGGCTTAAGTTGGGGAAAGAAAGTGAACTAGAGTGTTCTTGGGTGTTTAAATGACTTAGGAATTGTCTTGAATGAATTAGAGTTTAAATGAGTGAGTTGGACACACCAAGGTTATGATGGGAGTATGGTTAAGTCTTGTGCAAGTTTTGGTAAACAAGGGAAGAATAATGCTTTGTAAGAATCTAAGTGTGAGCTTGAGGAAAATAGAAGGAGTTTGTGTAATGGAGGTGTTGTGGAGCAATAATGCTTAGGAGTGGTGGTAATGTTGTGAGATAATGCAGAGTGTATTTTCTGAGTGGTTAAAACTGGTGTAAAATTAAAAGAAAAGAAATTAAAAACTCAAATTATAAACGTCGGGCTGCAAACAAATCCCGGTCGTAGTTAGTATAACAAGTGTCGTATCCACAGAGAGATTGTTCAATTTATCCTAGTTTTGGTAGTTACTTGAAAACTGTAAAAAGGGGTTTAGCCGGAGGCAAGCTTGATTTGTTGGTTGATCAGTGCAAATATAATAAAAACAGTAAAAACAGGTGAATTAAGTGAAGTGGATGGAAAAATGTATCCTAGGATAGCGGGGGAATTTCCTAAATTACTTAAACATATTTATAACCTTGTTTCAATTATTTATTGCCTATTAGAGTTAATAATTGTCAGTTACGAACTCTTAATAAAAGCCTTAGTATTTTCCTGCTCAGTCCGGAGTGTAAATACTAAGATTAATTCCTTTGTGGTACTTAGACTATCTCAAAATCATGTGTTGATAGTTACCAAATAAATGTAGTCGTTTGTCGCGCAAAACATTTAGCGATATTAGTTAAAAGGAATTAAAACAGCTAAATAAGAGAAACAGGTGATAAATATTGTTTACGTAATATTAGAAATCAAACCCCCATCCTAGGATACAAAAGAAAATTACTCAGACATTAACGAAGATAAGAAGATAGCACAGATAGATTTTGACATTGTTACAGAGAAAGAGCTGGTCTTCTCTCGCTCGTACTGCTGCTCTCTTTCTTTTGTTAATGTGTGAGTGTGGAATGTGGTGATACGGGAGTAAATATAAGTGGAAGAGAATGGATGATTGTGGTGAGCGAATTCCTCCGTCGTGTGTGTAGTGTGTGGTGTGTGGTGTAAGGGTGAGTTTATATAGAGGTTTGGAGCCGTACGAAATTCGATTGCAGATGTAGAAGAGCATTGATTGCTATCTTCATTGATTGCAGAGGGGACAGAGAGCTGCACGCGTGAGAGATTAATGGTAGGCGGTGCGGGAGTAGATAGATAAATCGATTCAAGTTGCAGAAGACGGCGAAGACGGGCGCGCGACTGATAATTGGTGTCCGCCTGTGTACCGCCCAATAAGTGGCGGTACCTCCTGTGTTGTCCGCGAGTTAAGAGGCGGTAGCTTCTGTGTTGTCCGCTCGGTATCTGGCGGTTCACTCTGTCTTGTCCGCCTCGTATGAGGCGGTCGCCTCTGTTTCAACCGCCTCGCGGTCGCTTCTCCCTTGTCCGCCTCCCCAACCGCCTGATAAGTAGCGGTTTGTGGTGTGGTGTCCGCGAGTAGTTCCGCCTCTTAAGAGGCGGTCGTGTGTGAGAGGACCGCCAGGCGGTTGCACCAGAGTGGTCCGCCTGTTATGGGGCGGTGCACTCTATGTTGTCCGTGCGTTATTATATATATTATACATATATATAACAATCTTCAACTGGCTCTACATTCTTCGTTATAAGTCCGTTTTCTGAGCCGTTTGCGTCTATGCGTTCGTCTCTTTGTGTACTTTGCTCCTAGCTTGGTTGTTCTTCATGTTAAAACCAATAAATTGTGAGATAATCAATAAAACATAAACTAGAGGAAAACCATAAGATAAGTGAGAAATGAGCAGAAAAGTGCTGATATAATATATGAAATACACCTATAAAACATGCTCAATTAGACACTTATCACACCCCCACACTTACCTTTTGCTTGTCCTCAAGCAAAACCATGTACCCAACAAGTAGGGAATGCTCAATATTAACAAATACTATTATGAAGAGTAGGATAAAGAAGTCAATAGTACATGATCTTAAACTTTTAGAGGAGTGTGATCCATCACCTACTGGTGGCATAGGTGTACTCAGGGCAAAAATAAAAATTAGAGTTTCAGGGTATGATCCGGAGTACTTCAATGTTTCTTTTGTTTTGGGTGACTTTGAGAACTTTTACCATGGCCAACTTCTCTCAAGAATGGGCATTGAGGAGAAAACAAAAGGAAAAATAGATTTAAGCATTTGTTTCACTTTTGCATAAGAGATGAGAAGATAATAAGTAGGCATTAAGCCTTCGTTTTTAAGAACACTCAACTCTCTTGTTGGTTACCAATGGTGTCTCGCAAGTCCCTTATTATTTTTATTATTTTTTTGACAGAGAAGCACCCCTTAGCAATCCCTAAGAAAGAAGACAGAAGGAACCCCTGAGTAATAAAAATCCATCCATTTCAGATCATTTGGTCACACCGCATAAAAATGCTCCTCAAAAGTAACCAAAATTTTTCATTTTTGTACATTTTATACCATTTATCCCACAATTCATAACAACATTTATTCCTAAAGAGAACAACCCACATAAAAAGGGTCCACGATATTGAATTGAACAAACGTAAGATAAGCAGAGGGGCTAAGCATTTTAGCATAAAATGTCACCGAAAAGGGCACACTCCCCCACACTTAAATTGAACAATGTCCTCATTGTTCACCAGGAAAAACAAGGGAAAGTTTCAGAAGACCTTTTCGGTAAGTAGATAAAATAGAGAGAACACGAAGCTCACGAATATTCATTTAAGCATATAAATTCTCCTCTGCATATTTTATTTAAATAAAAGCATAATTTAAAGAAACTAGTACTCCCCTGATTCTATTTTTGCTAGCGTGTATTGGACTTCCCCCACACTTGAGCTTCAGCCGCAAGTAGCGTAGCTTGGTTGCGGTGTAGACATGAAATTGCACCTGCATAAGACACTAGAAGCAACCATACTATAAACGGGGTTAAAAATTGGCGAAAATAAAATTCAAAGGGAACCTGAAAATTAAAACAGCATAAAAAGCATATAAAAGATAAGTTCGTCCGGGTTGCCTCCCGGAAAGCTGCCCTTCTTTAACGTCTTTAGCTAGACGCTTTGTCGTTAGATCGATCCTGGGGGGTGGTTATGAGGAGGAGAGCCAAAGCATGACTCGATGGTTTTTTTGAGAGTCCACCTGGATGCATGTTTTCCGTTCTTATCCCGTTCTTCGTCCGGGATTGGTGGAGGTATCTCTGTAATAGACATGCCGTCTGGAAGGGTAATAAACAGAAGTGGGGATGATGATGATTGAGTATCCCTCACGAACTTGAGATCTTTGGATTTGTTATCTGGAGATCTTCCTGATGCAAACTCCAGCTTTTCGTTGTAAGCTTGAAGGGTGATTTTCCCCTGGGCTACCCAAATATGCACATCGGCTGTGGCAAGGAACGGTCGTCCAAGAATGAGAGGTGTAGTGGAGTTCTCTTCGATGTCAAGAATGACAAAATCGCATGGGAAGTATAAGTGCTCCACTTTAATGATAACATCCTCCACCACTCCGCTTGGGTATGTTACCGAACCATCTGCCAGTTGCAGGGTCATCTTGGTCTTTTTCATCTCTCCAATTCCCAGCTTTTTGAAAGTGGAGAGGGGCATCAAATTAATGGAGGCACCCAGATCGCATAGAGAGTATGGAAATGAGGTGCTACCAATTGTGACAGGAATGGTGAAGCTGCCCGGATCATTGCATTTTGAAGGTAGTGGTTTTTGTAGAGTAGCTGAGCAAGCTACATTGAGTGGTACAGTACCGACTTCGGCCAATTTAGTTTTGTTGGATATGAGGTGTTTGAGGAATTTGGCATAGTTTGGCATTTTGGCAATGAGGTCTACAAACTGTATGTTGACGTTTAGTTGCTTCAGCATTGCTAGAAACTTACCATATTCATTATCCAATTTCTGCTTCTGGAGTCGGTGGGGAAATGGTATAGGCGGTTCTTGTGAAGAAGGTTCTGAAGCTGGTGGAATAGTGACGACGTTTGGAGATGTCTTTTCTGTTGGAACCTCAACTTTTTCTTCACTATCCTCTTTGGATTCTTCTAATGTTGGCGGGATGTGAATTTCGTCGGTTTTCTTACCGCTTCTCAAGGTTATCGCCTTAACCTCTTCTTCTTCTTCAAAGTCGAGCTTTTCGTTTTCATAACCAGCCACCAAGTGCTCAAGGTAGGTATTCTCAGATTGAATGCGATTTTTATAGGCTTTGGCGGTGCTTTCAAGTTCAGCTACGTTCCTTTTGGAAGTTTCGATTGCTACAACCCACTCTTGGAGGGAAGGGTGTAGTTCTGGAACTTCAGCTGTTTTAGCCACCTCCGTCTTTTCTTTATCGTGCTCCTTCACATAGATGCACTTGGCTTGCTCTCTTGGATTTGGTTCGTTTTGGCTGGGGAGAGCCCCTGGCGGTCTTCGAGCAAGTTGTTCTGCAAGTTGATGGAATTTACCTTCAATTTTCTGGTTGAAGGCTTCTTGTGCAGAGAGCTGGTTCTGAGTCATGGAAATGTAACCCTTCATCATCTCTTTGAGTTCTGCGTTTGGATCAGAAGAGGATGATGATGGTTGTTGTTGATGGAAACCTGGAGGGGCACCTAGTGCTCTGTAACCCATATTAGAATTTGGTTGGGGTCGGTTCCCCTGATAGGCATTGGAGTTGTTGTTCTGCCCTCCTTGGTTCTGATCATTATTCTTCCATGAGAAATTCGGGTGATTTCTCCATGGATAGTTGTTGTTGAAGTTGTTGCTGTAGGAATTACCGGGACGGTTTCCTATGAATTGTACTTCCTCGTACTGGCCTTTGCCTTCACACTGATGTGTTTCATGAGGACCGGTGCATATGACACATCGTTCTGTAGGTGGAACTGGTGGTGAACTTGTAGGTGGGGAAGCTATTGTTTTTACGATTTCGTTCTGTGATGTCGTTAGCTTTTCCACCATCTTTGCAAGGGACGAGATCTGAGCTGATAAATGATCTGTAGGCTCAACATGGAGTAGGCCTGCTGCTCGTGGCGTTCTTCCTTTGGATCTCGTCCACTGTCTCGTGTTGCTCGTCATAGTTTCTAGAAGATCCATTCTTTAGGAGATTTCATCATGAAACTTCCTCCTGCAGAGGAATTGACGAGTAGTCGGTTCCCATCATCCAGACCGTTGAAGAATGACAGGCAAAGGGATTGATCGTCAAGACCATGGTGGGAACATTTCATTAGCATATCCTTGAATCTATCCCATGCGTCGTATAATGTTTCTCCCGGCTCCTGACAAAAAGTGTTGATTTCACCGATCAATTGCCTCGTTCTACTGGTTGGGTAGTATTTGGCAAGGAATTTTTGGGCCATTTGAAGCCATGTGGTGATTGATCGGGAAGGAAGGCTTCGATACCACCGGTTTGCTGAATCCGATAATGAGTGAGGAAAAAGTTGTAGTCGAATTCTTTCCTTGACGTTGCCGGTCTGACCAAAGGAATTGCAGAAGTCTAGGAAGAGACTCAGATGATTTGGGGCTTCATCTGGGTTCGCTCCACTAAACTTGCCTAGATCCCGGACGGCGGTGATGTAGTGGGTTTTGAAAACCCAACGTCCGGCTTCTTCTGGTGTTAGTTCGGGGAGAACTATAGCTGATGCTCTTCCTTCGGTGTTCGGTTGGTGGTAATCAGTAGGGCACTGGTTCTGGTTGATTTGCCGGTCTATTTCATTTATAACTTCGTTATTGGCCATGGCTTGATTTCTCAGGTTTCTTGTGCTTGTAATAAGGTGCGCTCGGGTTCGGGGCTCGGGCTGATAGGTGGAGAACCTCGGGTTCGAGTATTTGGCATGCACAGAAGATAACTTGTGGTTCGTCAGAAACTGTGATGATGTTTTTATTTTATTTTTTAGTAATAGAATAAGAAAGGCAGAGATATAGGTTAGACCGATAAACAATTATATATATATATTTTTTTTTCGTTTTTTTTATATTTATATATTTTTTTTTTTGACAAGGGAAATTAAATAACAGAAATTAAATGTTAGTAGACAGAAATTATAAGTTAATATACAGAAATTATAAGTTAGTAGTTAATGTACAGAAAATTAAATGACAGAAAATTAAATGACAGAAAATTAAATGTTAGTAGTTAATGTACAGAATTTAAATGTTAGTAGTTAATGTACAGAAAATTAAAGGACAATGGAAATTAAATGACTGAAAAATAAATGACAATAAAATAATGTACAGAAATTAAATGTTAGAAGTTAGATGTCCAAAGTTAGATGTCCAAAGTCCGAAGTCAGATGTCCAAGTCAGATTATAAGTCCGATGTCCAAGTCAGATTATTAACAAGATAATATTAACAGATTATTATAATATAACAGGTGAACTACCGAAACTAGGGAAATTGATGGAATCAATCTCCCCGGCAACGGCGCCAATTTGCATAGTGTATTTTCTGAGTGGTTAAAACTGGTGTAAAATTAAAAGAAAAGAAATTAAAAACTCAAATTATAAACGTCGGGCTGCAAACAAATCCCGGTCGTAGTTAGTATAACAAGTGTCGTATCCACAGAGAGATTGTTCAATTTATCCTAGTTTTGGTAGTTACTTGAAAACTGTAAAAAGGGGTTTAGCCGGAGGCAAGCTTGATTTGTTGGTTGATCAGTGCAATATAATAAAAACAGTAAAAACAGGTGAATTAAGTGAAGTGGATGGAAAAATGTATCCTAGGATAGCGGGGGAATTTCCTAAATTACTTAAACATATTTATAACCTTGTTTCAATTATTTATTGCCTATTAGAGTTAATAATTGTCAGTTACGAACTCTTAATAAAAGCCTTAGTTTTTCCTGCTCAGTCCGGAGTGTAAATACTAAGATTAATTCCTTTGTGGTACTTAGACTATCTCAAAATCATGTGTTGATAGTTACCAAATAAATGTAGTCGTTTGTCGCGCAAACATTTAGCGATATTAGTTAAAAGGAATTAAAACAGCTAAATAAGAGAAACAGGTGATAAATATTGTTTACGTAATATTAGAAATCAAACCCCCATCCTAGGATACAAAAGAAAATTACTCAGACATTAACGAAGATAAGAAGATAGCACAGATAGATTTTGACATTGTTACAGAGAAAGAGCTGGTCTTCTCTCGCTCGTACTGCTGCTCTCTTATTTCTTTTGTTAATGTGTGAGTGTGGAATGTGGTGATACGGGAGTAAATATAAGTGGAAGAGAATGAATGATTGTGGTGAGCGAATTCCTCCGTCGTGTGTGTAGTGTGTGGTGTGTGGTGTAAGGGTGAGTTTATATAGAGGTTTGGAGCCGTACGAAATTCGATTGCAGATGTAGAAGAGCATTGATTGCAGAGGGGACAGAGAGCTGCACGCGTGAGAGATTAATGGTAGGCGGTGCGGGAGTAGATAGATAAATCGATTCAAGTTGCAGAAGACGGCGAAGACGGGCGCGCGACTGATAATTGGTGTCCGCCTGTGTACCGCCCAATAAGTGGCGGTACCTCCTGTGTTGTCCGCGAGTTAAGAGGCGGTAGCTTCTGTGTTGTCCGCTCGGTATCTGGCGGTTCACTCTGTCTTGTCCGCCTCGTATGAGGCGGTCGCCTCTGTTTCAACCGCCTCGCGGTCGCTTCTCCCTTGTCCGCCTCCCCAACCGCCTGATAAGTAGCGGTTTGTGGTGTGGTGTCCGCGAGTAGTTCCGCCTCTTAAGAGGCGGTCGTGTGTGAGAGGACCGCCAGGCGGTTGCACCAGAGTGGTCCGCCTGTTATGGGGCGGTGCACTCTATGTTGTCCGTGCGTTATTATATATATTATACATAATATATAACAATCTTCAAACTGGCTCTACATTCTTCGTTATAAGTCCGTTTTCTGAGCCGTTTGCGTCTATGCGTTCGTCTCTTTGTGTACTTTGCTCCTAGCTTGGTTGTTCCTCATGTTAAAACCAATAAATTGTGAGATAATCAATAAAACATAAACTAGAGGAAAACCATAAGATAAGTGAGAAATGAGCAGAAAAGTGCTGATATAATATATGAAATACACCTATAAAACATGCTCAATTAGACACTTATCAGATAACATTTTGGTTAGTTTGAGTTGTAGGTATGATATACCACTTAGAAACCGAAGGAAAATATTACAAGTGTTAAGAGATTTTGTAAGAAATTGGGTAACAAGTTTAGATAAGGAATTGGGCAAGTTTGAGATGTTATTTTGGTATTAGAATATTCCTAAGATCATGTATGATTTTGGGTAAACCATGGATGAAGAGAGCAATTGTAACTACACTTAGAATAATGGAAATGGTAAAAATCTGTAGCTGGTCTGGGACTTAAGTCCAGGGTATAGTCCCGGACCATACTAAAATAAGGGCCGAGAGTTGCTTCAGCACTATGGTTCGGGACTTTAGTCTTGTACAAAGACCCGGACCACCCTATTAAAACAACCCGAGAGTTATGCAATTACATGGTCCGGGACTTAGGGTCTGTACAAGGACCCAGACCAATGTCAAAATTCACCCGAGAGTTAGGATATGAGTTGGTCCGGGACCTAAGATAAGGACCAAGTCCCGGACCACTCTAAAAATGGTGTTTAAGCTTGGAAAATGTTAGGTAATGATGGGGATTGTTAGGTATTGATGTTATAAAGTTATTTAGGACATGTTTGGTGGCTATAATGGCTACTAAGTGGGTGAATAAATATTAGAGATAACAAGAAACGATGCAATTAAAAGTTTAAGTTAAAATTATATGGACTTAGTGAATATTAATGGGTAAACATTATTGTTTGAGAAAGTTAAGTAAGTTGGATTGAGTTGAGCTAATTAATAACCTAAAACTGAATGAATGTTTTAGGACTTGTGAATTGGGACTTTGAAGGAGATTAAACAACCACCGACGGTGAACAGTATGGTTTTCTTGTAGCCTGCTTGCTAACGAGGTGTCCCTCGGCTTGTGTGCTATTTGTTGATGTGTTCCGACTAAGCAAGATAAAGCATGCAACCGGTTTATTGTTTTCATTGTGTGTGTAAGTTCATTGTGCTAACACACTTGACTTTAGATCATTTACTAACTAAGTTTAGTAAACAATGGAACGAGATAAGAATACACTCTTTTATATTGAATGGTTAATACCCGAGAACGGTTTAACTAAAACTTTCGTCTTTAAGACTTTCACTAACTTAACTTGGGGGGAGTGAGGAATCAAGAATGGTTCGGTCATGCATGTGTTAAGTAGGAGGTCGGTATCTGTATCAGATCCGGACTCCATTTGGGCTTGTCTACGGACTCGTCGCCTAGGGTCGACAAATAGACCCGGCCGCCTTGGATTACAGTTTGAGGCGGAAGGCCAGTTTAAGAAGGTGTGGTGGGATCTACCTAAATCCCAACTAATTTGAGAATTATTGTTCATTCAACCATTGCAGTTGTCGGCCGTTGGCTAGGGTCACCTTTGACCCGACAAAAATGAACAATGGACTTAGTATAACCAAATCTGATTAAAGAACGATTGACTTGCACTAGTGGAAAAAATATCAAAAAACACGGCCTATAAAAGGCGGTTTTGGCGAAAACCGTCTTAAATTAGCTGTGGGCGCGCGCGAAGAGACTTTAAAAGACGGTTCTAACAGAACCGTCTTTTATAGTGCACTCTTAAAAGACGGTTTATCTGAAACCGTCATTTAAAGTGCTGCTCATACGCGCGCGAAGCACTCTTAAAAGACGGTTTTAAATGAACCGTCTTTTAAAGTGCACTCTTAAAAGACGGTTTACCTGAAACCGTCATTTAAAGTGCTGGCGAACCACTTTAAATGACGGTTTACTTGAAACCGTCATTTAAAGTGCTGGCGAAGCACTTTTAAAAGACGGTTTACTTGAAACCGTCATTTAAAACGCTAAACTATATATGTTATAAAAGCTTAGTAAATTAGTCTTTTTGTAATAGCATTGTAATTATTATTGAAAAAAATATTTATTATTTATATAATTTCATAATTAGCATTGTAACTTGGTTTTATTATATAATTTTATAATTAGCATTTAACATTTTACTAAATTAGTAGTTTAATATTGCATGTATATATATAATTAACATTTTACATCTTGGTTAAACTTCATAAAATAGGTAGTGAGATATTGCATGTATATATATTAATTTAATAAAATTTATATTTTATAATTAGCATTAATTTTTTACTTTAGTAAATTAGTCTTTTTATAATTAACATTGTAACTATATGTACATATATGTAATTAACATTGTAACTATATGTGTTTTGTTCATATAATGAACGAGTTTGATGTTGTAGCCTAGTGGTTGGGGGACGCGTGTGTGGGTGTGTGAGTACCATCGGTCGTGAGTTCGAATCCAGACGACAGCACTACAGAATAGAAATTAATCTAGTCGCATTAGACTAGATTCAGTTTTTTTACGTTCTAGAGCTTTTAAAAGACGGTTCATCAAACCGTCGCTTAAAGTCATCTTAAAAGACGGTTCTCGAACCGTCGCTTAAGATATTTGACAAAAAACGACGGGGGTATAAAAGACGGTTCAAAACCATCTTTTTTGAGCAGTTTCGACCGTGTTTTTTGCCTCCGTCCGCACCAGTGTTGTTTGAGGTGGAGTATGAGATAAGGATTAAATGTTCCTCGATTTAAGGAGTTAAAACGCTAACTCACAATCTAACGAACACTTATTAAGTCGTTCATTTGTTTGAGATGTGATCGTTCACTTGATTGTGTTTGGATGCTTATTGCACTTCTTATTATGTTGTGTATCTAATCAACTCCATGCTATCGACAATTAGTCGTCGTAGCCCCGTTAGCTTGGGGCTATGAGAGGATCATACCAGCAAAGGTGCTGACCCCCTCGGGGGCAATTGTTTACATTTTGCAGGTAAGCGTCCTATGAAGACTCATCTTGAGAGTAGGGGCGGTTAGACCTAGGTCGGGTTTAATTTTGAGTACGGGTGGCATCTATGCACCCGTCTATCAATATTTAAACTTATAAAGGATTATGTCGGTTGTTGAGATACTTGTAAACTCAGTTGGCGAATGTTTTGGTTAGATGGTTGTAAGTATTAAAGTTCGGTTATCCTTGCGTTTAGACCGTAGCTAGGTCCTGGTAAATATTATATTCCTCTACGATGTTTATGATATGTTGTTAAGTTTGCGATAACCACGATTGGACTGGAGAAGGGGTATTTCAAAAAGTGGTATCAGAGCGTAGTTACGCTCTGATCAAGGAAATACCGAACATGGATAACCACCGAGTTAGGTTGTAAGTTAAGGTATAAGTTATGGGTTAAGGGTGTGAGAAGTTAGAATGAGCAGAGTCAGACGACCACTACTAAGTGTGGATCATCTTTACCGTCTACGGACGTTATAATATGCGCGAAAGGAAACCGTTGTGAGTACAAGCCTAATGTGCGTTGTAATTGTTCAGATGACAGGACGTCCAAGAGGAGGCCGAGGCCGTGGTCGAGGCGATGATGCTACAAAGATACCGGGAGGGCAGACGTTCGCAGAGATCATGGCTGCCGCATTAGGGCACATGGGCTACCAGCCTGGTGCACCCCCACCTCCACCGCCACAGCCCCGGGAACTAAACGGGGTGAAGAGTCTTGCTGACCTTCGACCCGCATCATTCAAGGGAGAGACCGATCCCACCAAGCTTGAGGCGTACATCTCCGAGCTGGAGACCGCCTTCGAGACCCTTGACGTCCCTGCTAGGATCAAGGTGCGTCTGGCTGCGTTCTACTTGAAGGGTGCGGTAGACGATTGGTGGAAGCTGGTGAGGGCCGAGTATGTGGCCAATCCAGAGTTCGGCTGGGAACAGTACACATCTCTGCTGCGAGCCAAGTACTATCCTGCCCATGTCTAGACCAAGAAACGACTTCAGTTGGACGCTCTAAAGCAGACCGACAAGATGATGGTGGACGAGTATTACTCCGAGTTCACCACTCTTCTACGTCTTCTACCGGGACTGGGGTACTCGGACCAGATCCTGGTCGACTTCTTCTATGGCGGACTGAGCCATCGACTGGATATGACATGTGGCCGACTAGCTACACGACCTTGCAGGAGTGCTATCATGCCGCTGCAAAGGTGGAGATTACCGTCCAGCTGAGGGACGAAGACAATGCCTCCAAGAGGAAGGCTTCTGGTAAGGGCGCCGACAATCAAGGGCAAGGCGGGTACAAGAAAGTAAAGTACCAGCCTCAGTCCCATAAGGGCCCGAAGGAAAAGGGAGAGAAAAGCAAGGCTGCTGAAGAGCCTCTGAAGCTGACCTACGCCATAGCCGCCAAGTCTCTGCGCTCTAAAGCACCAAGGGGTAACGAATTAAGCCTTAGATACGAATTAATATCGGTTAACACTCTTGAAACCCAAGTGCTGATATGATTGCCAATCAGGTTATGAGTCTAAGAAGGGAACTGGTGGAACCTACCAGCGCCACTACAATTGTCGCTACTGTGGCAAGGACCACCCCAGCGTTGATTGCAAGGGGAAGAAGGTGTAATGCCACTATTGTGAGGGTTGGGGGCACCGATCATTCGAGTGCTTCAGAAACCCTGAGAGTAGAGCCTACAAGTCGGAGGTGGCGAGCAAGAGTAATGCCACTCCAAAGACTGGATCTGATGTTCCGAAGACGACACAACCGACCGCCACCAAGAACCCAGGGTAGTCAGAAGTGGGACCCACACTTCAGATGGTGGATCGGGACGATGCGGCTGAACCCTCGTTGAGGCCAGGTACCGATATAAAGCCATTAAGTAGTGAAATTGCCTGCTTACCGCATTTCATGCATGCTTGGTGAATAACTGAGATAATTAAGATTAGTACATGGTTGGGATTATGTGAGATATGACTTACCATTACCTTAGGAAATTTCAATATTTGTTATCCAATACCTACGAGCATAACCCGGAAAAGACCGACATCGAAACCCGAGACTTTCCAACCGAACAATGTCAGGTTATCCGCCCCCCAGGTATGATTCTATTAAGGGGATACCTGACACCCGAAGACACAATAACCATCATCAGAGAGATGCAGTCAGTTAGGAGAGGACCGGGAGGTTTCTATACACCGGAATACCAGGAGGAGTAAGGATGAAACTAAAAATGATGAGCTTAGGCAAGGATTGGAATCCGTATGCCAAGACGTACCAAATTACCAGAGCACGAGATGGAGTCTCACCACCGGGAATACCCGAAGAGTTCCATCCGGTTATTACACAAGTCGTGGAGATCGTTTAGCAGTTGGAAGCTGACCCGATTCCAGACATACAAGTGGACCTATGTATCGTTAATTTCTATGAGAAGGATGGGCGACTCGAATTGCATCAGGATAAGGACGAGACAACGAAATCTCTCAAAAGGGGGATACCCGTAGTGTCTTGGTCCATTGGAGATGACGCTGAATTCCTATACGGCGAGCAGAAGTGTGTGGACCGTGCAAATAAGCTATTACTTAAGTCTGGAGATGTATTAGTTATGTGAGGAGAGTCAAGAATGTTGTACCATGGGATTAAAAGAATCAATCTGAATATAGCACCATCAGCAGTGATCAATGCGACACACATGAGACCATGACGGTTGAACCTAACCTTTAGACAATATTAGCCAAGTAATACTTTAAGTATGATGTAAGGAAAGAAATGTGAGAAAGAAGCACATGATGTAAAAAGGATGGTTATTAAAAATAACAGTGTTGTTCATATTAAATTGTTATGACTCTTGTTATACCATCATTACTCATGAAAGCTTGTGAAATACAATTAGGTTATGGACTCGGTACGGAAGGTGCGCTAAGCATCCTTATAGAGGCACAGGCCGGCGAAAGCGGTACTATCCTCACCGGCACCTTTCCGATCAATGGCATCGAGGCATCTGTTCTCTTCGACTCAGGGGCCTCGATACCTTTATCTCAGCATCATTTGCGAGAAGGTTGGGGCTAGACGCTGATGAGCTACCTGACTTCACGGTTACGCTCCCGTCTAAGGAGAAGATTTGTTGCACTCGTTACTACCGAGGAGCCACCATCAGAATCAGGGGTGAAGACTTTCTAGTCACATTTATTGAGTTCAGAGATTTGGGGTTTGATGTTATCTTCAGGATGAACTGGTTGGAGCGGCATAAGGGTAGTATCCTCTGCGCCGAGCACCGACTGCTACTCAGGAGTCCGTCTGGGGTAACAATATCATACCCCAGAGGCCCAGAGAGCCTTCGACCAAGATCATCTCTGCCATGGCAATGTATAAGGAGTTGAGGAGGAAGGAAGAGGTATATCTCTACTATGTCCAGGACATGGAGAGAGACCCCGAGTTCGACCCCGACTTACCGGTAGTGTCGAAGTTCCCCAATCTCTTTCCACGGGAACTGCACGGCATGCCACCCACTCGGGAGGTAGAGTTCACCATTGAGCTTCTACCAGGGACCAGACTGATAGCCAAGGCACCATACCGCATGGCTCCGGTAAAAATGAATGAACTGAAGGATAAATTGAAGGATTTGCTAGACAAAGGGTTCATAAGACCCAGTGTTTCACCATGAGGAGCGCCAGTTCTCTTTGTCAAGAAGAAGGATGGCAGTCTCCACCTCTGCATCGACTACAGAGAGTTGAATGCAGTGACAGTGAAGAATAAGTACCCACTACCTTGCATTGATGATCTGTTCGATCAGTTAAAGGGGATGTCTATGTTTTCCAAGATTGATCTTAGATCGGGGTATCATCAGATAGCCATTAAGGAGGGAGACATTGAGAAGACAACATTCCGGACACGATACGGCCACTATGAATTCTAGTTATGGTTCGGTTTGTCTAATGCACCGGCGAAATTCATGGATCTGATGAACCGTTTGTTCAGGGAGCAGCTGGACAATTCGGTAGTAGTTTCATCGACGATATCTTGATATATTCGAAGTCGAGAGAGACATGAGGAAATTTGAGAAGAGTGTTGGAAATACTAAGGGAGAACCAGCTTTATGCTAAGTTCTCCAAGTGTGATTTTTGGCTTGACCAGGTCTCCTTCCTGGGTCATGTCATCTCAGATGTTGGGATCTCGGTGGATCCAGCAAAGATTGATACCGTGTGCGTACCTGGCCGAGACCGAAGACAGTTACCGACATTGAGCTTTCTTGGTCTGGCAGGGTACATGGAGGTTTGTTAAGGACTTCAGCAAGGTCGCGAAGCCGATGACCAGTCTGATGAAGAAAGATGCACCGTTAGTATGGACGGCTGATTGTGAGAGTTCGTTTTAGAGTTTGAAGGACTCACTAACCATTGCACCTGTTCTGATAATTCCAGATGGTATGAAGGGCTTTGAGGTATACTGTGATGCATCCGGCAGAGGGCTAGGTTGCGTGCTCATGCAGCATGGCAAGGTGGTGGCATATGCCTCACGCCAGCTGAAGAAACATGAGGAGAACTACCCCACACATGATTTAGAGCTGGGAGCTGTAGTCTTCGCTTTGAAGATATGGCGCCACTACTTATACGGGGTTAGTGTGACGATCTACACCGATCATAAAAGCTTGTACATATTCACACATAAGGAGCTGAATCTTCGACAGAGGAGATGGTTAGAATTCTTGAAGGACTATGACATGGACCTCCAATATAAAGATGGGAAGGCCAATGTTGTAGCTGACGCCCTGAGCCGTCGAGCACACTCACTCAATTCGCTAGTTTCTTTCTCGAGCTTGGTTGATGAGGTGCGAGAGGCTCAGAGGACCGATGAGTATATGAGGGAAGTCAGACAGAAGCTGACAGAGGGTACCTTTGAGAGTCAGAAATACGACTTCAGAATTCATGATGATGATCTGATCGCACTTAAGGGCCGGTTATGCATACCATGAGGCAGCGCGGATTTGAAAGACCGCATACTTAGAGAATCACACTGTTCTTCAGTTTCCATCCATCCGAGAGCCTCTAAGATGTATAAAGACATGAAGAGATACTTCTGGTGGTCGGGGATAAAGGCAGATGTCACCGAGTTCGTTTTGAGGTGTCTCACATGCCAGAAGGTAAAATTTGAGCACCGATGACCGGGCGGAATGGTGCAGTCGATGCCAGTTCCGGAGTGGAAGTTTCATGACATCTCCATGGACTTCGTGGTCGGACTCCTGCCTACCAGGGGAGGTCTGAACATGATATGGGTTGTAGTGGATCGCCTTACCAAGGTAGCCCGATTCATACCGATGAAGGATACTTGGAAGGTAACTAAACTAGCTGAGTTATTTGATAAGGAGATCATGAGACACCACGGGGTACCGAAGACCATAGTGTCAGATAGAGATACCAGATTCCTTTCGAGGTACTGGAGAGCTACGAGAGAAGTGTTGGGTACAGAATTGAAGTTGAGTACCACGTTCCATCCTCAAAATGGTCAGACTGAGCGTACGATTCAGACACTCGAGGACATGAGAGCATGTGCCTTAGACTTCCAGGGCAGTTGGATCGACAAGTTGCTTTGATCGAGTTCTCATACAACAATAGCTATCATGCTTATCAAGATGCGCCTTTCCAAGCGTTGTACGATAGACCATGTCGTACACCGCTCTGCTGGGATGAGTCGAGTGAGACGGTCATTATAGGACCAGAATACTTAGAACAAGTTCAGGCTGAAGTTCACAAATCAGGGAGAATATGAAAGTTGCTCAAGATAGGCAGAAGTCGTATGCTGATGTTCGACGACGAGACCTGGAGTTGCAGTGGGCGACCGGGTATTTCTGCGGGTTTCACTGATGAAGGGTGTGTTTAGATTTGGACAAAAGGGCAAACTGAGCCCGAAGTTTGTTGGTCCTTATGAGATTACGGACGGGTGGGCCCGTTGCTTACAGGTTGAATTTACCTACTGAGCTGGGTAAATGCATGATGTTTTTCATGTTTCACACTAAAGAAATACATGCACCACCCCTCCCATGTGTTAGATCCTGAGAGATTGACGCTAGAGCCGAATATGAGATCAGTGGAGACTCCTCAGAGAATCTTGGATACTAAGACTAGGGATACTCGCCATAAGTCAGTGCGACTGGTGAAGGTTCTCTGGTCTAACTAGGATGTCGAAGAGGCCACGTGGGAGTTAGAGGGTAAGATGAGATCGAAGTACCCTTTGTTATTTAGCGACTAGATTGTCTGTATAGGGTACGGGGCGTACCCCTTTTTAAGGGGGGGTAGAGCTTCCTTGTTTTGAGTGAGTAAACGAACAATGTATGTCGTTTGCTTGGTTTGTGTAAGATATTACACTTTGTGGTAAGTTTGAGATATGCATAGTACTTAGTATTGTACTTGTGGCAGACCATTTGAGTCTTTCAATGTGTGAATGTGAATATAAGATGTGGTATTAAGTTATTCGTGTGTTGTAAATGTTATAGCATACATGTGAACTTTGGGGACAAAGTTCTTTTAAGGGGGGTAGATTGAAATACCCCAAACCCATCTATGGTGTTTAGATGTCTAAATAAGATATAAGAAGGCTAAATTATGCCTTAGAAACATTAGGAAACAATTTAAACCAAAGAAAACACAAGGAAACACCATAAGAGCAATTTAAGCAAAAATGTGCTCTAAGCTTGGAGTAACTTTGGGTAACACCCAAATATCATTCTTAGACCTTATTAACATCCTAATGGTCATGTTAAATCAATTACCAAAGAAAACCAAGCTCAAAAACAAGTAAAACACAAATTGTGCTTTAAGGACTCCTAAAGCACATTTTTGAAAAATTGTCTTAGAAAGGGGTTTTGAGTGGCTAAATGCCCACGATTACTCCTTAATTAACTAGTGTACTACTTAGTATCACATTAGGAAGCCTAAATAAATGGGAAATCAAAAATTTCACAAATATGTGCACTAATTTGTGAATAGTGCCCAAATAAGGCTAGTTTAGCATTAAGTCAACATAAGTCAATTAGTTGGTCAACCAAGACCAAAAATATCTCATAATTAAGGAGGGCCGGTTTTTGAAGTGGTGAGTCACCACATGAGCTAGGATATTAAGGAAAAGAGAGGGAGAGTTAGAATAGTACAATTTGCTTTTTGAAAGATAATCTTACCTTTTAGCCACCTCTCTCCTCTTCTTCATTCTTCTCTTCCCATGTTTTTCTTCACCTTCTTCATCCTCTCAAACCGTAAGAACCAGCCCCATTGTAGACTCACCTTCATTTGCTCACCAAATCTCCATTTTAGCTCCAAATCCAAAAATAAGCTTAGATAACTCTTAGTTAGACCAAGGCCTTGCTTCCTGTCTTTTCAAAATTGGAAAAGCTTCATTTTGGAGCCATGATAAATCACCATTAGAGGAGGGAAAATTAGCTTGAAGGGTTCATTAGCTTCTCCATTCATTCAAGGTAAGGAAAATGTAAGAAAAATCATCTTTCCATCACTTTTCCTCCATTACCAAAAATCAACTTCTTATGGGGTCTTGTTTTATCCCTTGTTCTAGCTTGTTTCTATTCTCCAAGGGCTAGATGAGGTCCTTCTTGATTCATATCCAAGCTTAAGTTAAGACTTCAAAGGTAAACATTCATTTTAATGCCTTAAAACACATTTTAACCTAGGAATGATTCCTTAAGGTTAGTGTATTATTTAGCACTCATTAGAGTCATTGTATATTGATTAGAACATTAGCAAGGGGAATTAATTTGGTGACCGAAAGTTATACAAGGAAAACAAAGAGGAAAGTGTGAGGAGAAGCTTGGAAAAACAAGGTAAATGTCTTACCTTAAGGAGTTTTATTGCTTTAAGGGATGGAAATTAGATAGATGATAAGTTTATCTTAGATATTACATAAGGAAGGGGTTATTAAACCTAGAATAAAGAACATGACTATATTGAGAACTTGTGACTAATGACCAAATGGGAAATGAGAGTTAGACAATCACAAGGTGAATTACAAGAGCATTTATATTGCAATGGGAGCCTTTTGTGTGTATTTGCAGGTCAAAGGCTATTATATGTGGAAATTCAGTGGTTAAGCTTTATGTCATTTAAGGGCCTAAGTGCCAAGCAATTTAAGTTTATGCACTATATTGTGATGTAGTGTAGTTTTGGTGTAATTTGAGTGTTAAGAATGTGTGGTAAGAACTTGAGTGTTCATGGTTGTTTAATGGTAAAACCAATGTTTGGGTGTCGGAATATACTAAAGAAGCCATGTCAAAATTTGGTGAGAAAACAAAGAGTTTAAGGTGTATAAATGAAGTTTGGTGACCTAGGATGTACTAGGAATTCTTAAGGCTTAAGTTGGGGAAAGAAAGTGAACTAGAGTGTTCTTGAGTGTTTAAATGAATTAGGAATTGTCTTGAAGGAATTAGAGTTCAAATGAGTGAGTTGGACACACCAAGGTTATGGTGGGAGTATGGTTAAGTCTTGTGCAAGTTTTGGTAAACAAGGAAGAATAATGCTTTGTAAGAGTCTAAGTGTGAGCTTGAGGAAAATAGAAGGAGTTTGTGTAATGGAGGTGTTGTGGAGCAATAATGCTTAGGAGTGGTGGTAATGTTTGTGAGATAACATTTTGGTTAGTTTGAGTTGTAGGTAATATACCACTTAGAAACCTAAGGAAATATTACAAGTGTTAAGAGATTTTGTAAGAAATTGGGTAACAAGTTTAGATAAGGAATTGGGCAAGTTTGAGATGTTATTTTGGTATTAGAATATTCCTAAGATCATGTATGAACTTTGGGTAAACCATGGATGAAGATAGCAAGTGTAACTACACTTAGAATAATGCAAATGGTAAAAATTTGTAGCTGGTTCAAGTCCAGGGTAATGTCCCGGACCATACTAAAATAAGGGCTGAGAGTTGCTTCAGCACTATGGTCCGGGACTTTAGTCTTGTACAAAGACCTGGACCACCCTATTAAAACAACCCGAGAGTTATGCAATGACATGGTCCAGGACTTAGGGTCTGTACAAGGACCCGGACCAATGTCAAAATTCACCCGAGAGTTAGGATATGAGTTGGTCCGGGACCTAAGGTAAGGACCAAGTCCCGGACCACTCTAAAAATGGTGTTTAAGCTTGGAAAATGTTAGGTAATGATGGGGATTGTTAGGTATTGATGTTATAAAGTTATTCAGGACATGTTTGGTGGCTATAATGGCTACTAAGTGGGTGAATAAATATAAGAGATAACGAGAAACGATGCACTTAAAAGTCTAAGTTAAAATTATATGGACTTAGTGAATATTAATGGGTAAACATTAGTGTTTAAGAAAGTTAAGTAAGTTGGATTGAGTTGAGCTAATTAATAACCTAAAACTGAATGAATGTTTTAGGACTTGTGAATTGGGACTTGGAAGGAGATTAAACAAACAACCGCCAACGGTGAATGGTATGGTTTTCTTGTAGCCTGCTTGCTAATGAGGTGTCCCTCGGCTTGTGTGCTATGTGTTTATGTGTTCCGACTAAACAAGATAAAGCATGCAACCGGTTTATTGTTTTCATTGTGTGTGTAAGTTCATTGTGCTAACACACTTGACTTGAGATCATTTATTAACTAAGTTTAGTAAACAATGGAACGAGATAAGAATACACTCTTTTATATTGAATGGTTAATACCGAGAATTTAACTAAAACTTTCGTCTTTGAGACTTTCACTAACTTAACTTGGGGGAGTGAGGAATCCGAAATGGTTTGGTCATGCATGTGTTAAGAAGGAGATCCGGACTCCATTTGGGCTTGTCTACGGACTCGTCGCCTAGGGTCGACAAATAGACCTGGCCGCCTTGGATTACAGTTCGAGGCGGAAGGCCAGTTTAAGAGGTGTGGTGGGATCTACCTAAATCCCAACTAATTGAGAATTATTGTTCATTCAACCAATGCAGTTCTCGGCCGTTGGCTAGGGTCACCTTTGACCCGACAAAAATGAACAATGGACTTAGTGTAACCAAATCTGATTAAAGAACAGTTGACTTG
This sequence comes from Limonium bicolor, assembly GCA_023374045.1. Lineage (NCBI taxonomy): Eukaryota > Viridiplantae > Streptophyta > Magnoliopsida > Caryophyllales > Plumbaginaceae > Limonium > Limonium bicolor. The sequence continues at coordinate 107,251,796 of CM041782.1, read as the reverse complement.
TTTGAGGTGGAGTATGCGATGAGGATTAAATGTTCCTCGATTTAAGGAGTTAAAACGCTAACTCACTTATCTAACGAACACTTATTAAGTCGTTCATTTGTTTGAGATGTGATCGTTCACTTGAATGTGTTTGGATGTTTATTGCACTTCTTATTATGTTGTGTATCTAATCAACTACATGCTATCGACAATTAGTCGTCGCAGCCCCGTTAGCTTGGGAGCTATGAGAGGATCGTACCAGCAAAGGTGCTGACCCCCTCGGGGGCAATTGTTTACATTTTGCAGGTAAGCGTCCTATGAAGACTCATCTTGAGAGTAGGGGCGGTAGACCTAGGTCGGGTTTAATTTTGAGTACGGGTTGCGTCTGTGCACCGTCTGTTAATATTTAAACTTATGAAGGATTATGTCGGTTGTTGTGATACTTGTAAACCCGGTTGGCGAATGTTTTGGTTAGATGGTTGTAAGTATTAAAGTTCGGTTATCCTTGCGTTTAGACCGCAGCAAGGTCTTGGTAAATATTATATTCCGCTGCGATGTTTATGATATGTTGTTAAGTTTACGATAACCACGATTGGACTGGAGAAGGGTGTTACAGTTCACCTAGTTTAATTAGGGTGCATGGGTTCGGACATTAGGTATGTGACCACGAATAATTTAAAATTTGACCAAAATCGACTTCTGAAATCTTATTTTAGGTAATTTCAATTTTCACTTTTCAATTTTGTCAAAAATTTGTTAAAAAATCTAAAAATACAGAAACCCACGCACTTAAGTTAAATCGACTCAATAACAAGTCATAAATGACATAAGTAGAGGAAAAATAACTTAGAAGGGTAGTGAAAGTAATTTGAACCCAAAAAAGACATATACCAAGCCCCCAAACCCGAACTCTAACCTTTCCTAATTTACCGTAGGTTAAAATTAGGTGGCGACTCGTAATAGGTTCCAATGAGTTAGCTTAAGTTTTTAATAATTAATGTTTTATAACACAATTATTAAGCTTAGGTTATAAGTGGACCTAGAACCCGATAAGATCCTAATCAACCCAAATCAACATAGGATAGAGGTTCAAAACCCGAGGCTCACGTGATGCTAATCATACTGCATTGATTGTACTTTGCACTTTGATGCTAAATCAAGGGTGGTTAACTATTGCGAGATAAAGTTCAGTGACATTCCTTTCAAGGAGCCCTCATGGGTTAATGTTTATATGTAGACTCTGTTTAGAAATAACAGGTATTATGGTGATACTGGAAGAAAGATGATCAAGCAAGTACAACATTGGATATTAGTGTTGGAGAGAAGCAATTTGTTCAAACTTGTATAAAAGCACTTATGAACCCTTGGGTATGATGTTGACCATACCGAGGGGAATGACTGTTGCATTATTTGCTTTAGGGTAGTCCATCTTCGTTGTCGTCTGCATTGGATGTTTAGGTTTACCCTTTTTGCATTATTTGCTTTGTTTGCTCTCAAAACAAGTTTTGGTGCAAGTTTTCACAAGAATCCTAGTTTGGATGATGTTAACAACCTTCCCTTTCTAGCTAAGCTTTTCTGTCATGTATGTGTTATGATCTACTACGTTATCTTTAGATTTACTTTTTCTCTATTTATTACCTGCTTTAAGGATACTAGGCTTCATTTAGTGTAAGAATTGCTGTCTTTCTTGTATCTTATTTGGGAATGAGCTCTATTAAAATGGAGTTGCCCTTTCCTCTTTGCCGTTTTTAATAGCTACGCTATGTTTTATAAAAAAAGAGCTTATGATAGGTGTTCCTCTTTGTGCATGTAGTATATGCTTGGTTACTGTGACTTGGGACACAGCTCAACTGATAAGCTGTCCACTCCCTTGCAGCCAAAGAAAGCCCACAATTGTGTTTCGTCTATTAGGTTGTTAGGCACGTAATTTCTCAAGTTCATTCTCCTTCAAACACTGACGGAGAAAGAAGACTGAAATTGAGAAACATTCCCAGCGTACTCTGTTTACAACACAATAGGCACGGAACAGCCCAAAAACCCAAAGATGAGGTAAGCTCTGGTAACAACTCCATGAGGAAGACGCTAAGTTATGTTTTTTAAAAATGAACAAAAGATCTGCCACATAACTATTTGGAAGAATTCATCTCACAAAACTAATTAGTCTTCTGAGACAAGAAAAAAAGATGAAGGAAGAATGGCCTGATTATGAATTATATACAATCATGAAGTATAAACAATATCAATTAAGTTTCCACTCCTTGTCCTGCTGCTATGTCCGAGAATATATCAAGAAGTGTTTCCAGTGACCTCGCCTCTGTACGCCTCCCTCTCCCTGATTCCTTCAATAACTCAGCTAATCTTTTCTTCTCATTATCCACAATCGGATCCGCAGTCCCCAGCTTCTCCTCCCTCACCCCTACAACAAATTCCAATGTCTCGATCGCTTCATCCCACCTGATACACGTTTAATGACATGAAAAGAAAGAAAAACATCACAAGACTACACCTTTACTTTGAATGAACTGATGACGTGAGGTTAATGTAAACCAGAGAGCTACGGTGTGTTTTCAAACCTGCCAAGAGCATCGTACGTTCCCGCAAGGTTGCTGTACACCGCGAGAGTTTCCGGATGGTGTGGTCCGTATTCGTCCTCCAACACAGCCTTGGCTTCCTTGAACAGAACCAAGGCTTCAGTCATGGCCTCGAGATGAACACAAGCAAGGCCCATTTGATTCAGAACAATGCCATAGACGGAGAATGATTTCTCCCCACAGGATTGAAGGTTTGGAGCTGCATTCTTCAGTATGGTATATGAATCACTGTAATTCCCAAGCATGTAATGGAGCACTCCAGTCTGTGCTTCAATCCCCGCGATAATACTATCCTGGTTTGCTCCATTGAGGCTTCGGTATATATCCAGAACTCTCTGCAGTAAACAGAGAGCGTTTGGAGCTCACCCATGGATTCAAGATTGAAGCCAGATCGATCAACCCACAAGCAATCTCCTCAGGTGGTACACCAGGAGCAGGTTTGTTGTAGATCCTAAGAGCCCTTTCACAATGCGATTTTGACTCATCAAACTTGCCCAGCTTGTTACACAGATCAGCTAATCGTACAAACACAGAAGCCACACTCGGATGGTTCTCTCCTTTGCTAGAGCTGAACATCTCTAGAGCCTTCTTGTATGAGGATACCGCTCCTTGTAACGACACAGCGCCAAATAGGCATCACCCATATTGCAGTTGACAGCTGCAGTGTCCAAGTCTTGTCCGTGTGATGATACAGCCAGGCTAGCAAGTGCATAATGCTCAAGAGCAGCTTCATGGTCACCCTTTGATTCACAGATCAAACCCATCAGCCTTCTGTTAGCTCCCTCTTCAATGGAAACAGGTGAAGAAGACTGGATATATTCCTTGTTGGTATTGAGTGCCATTTCACAAAGTTTTTTAGCTTCGTCAAATCTCAAGGCTTGGACTAGAGCCTCTGCTACATATCTACATGTTTCTCCAAACCGCGCATCCTTCTCTCCAAGTGCAGCTCTTTGAACCTCCAAACCTGCCTTGTAGAGATCAATTGCACTGTCCATCTGACCAAGCAGGGAATAGATGTCTCCCAGCTGCATCAACCCAGCAAACTTTGCAAGGGCATGGTCTTGACCCATTTGCACTACTGGAATCTCGATTGATCTCTCAAGTAGAAGGATGGCCTCTTCATACTGGCTGGAGCTGCAACACATAGAAGCCAGAATGTGCAAGCACATGACAAAATCCAAGTTGGGCTTTTCACTGTTGTGACAGTTTTCAAAGGATTTCTTGGCTCTCTGAACCATATCAAATGCTTTCTTATTGTCCCCTGTCGAGATCATCTCCCTTGCTTTCTTGAGCAGATAGGGTCCCAGATCCGGATTGTTAAATCCCATTTCAAGGGCATCTTCCCCTTCCTTTTGTAACAATTTCGAGCTCTTCTCTTCCTTCGGTGGCAAACAATCCAGACTACTAGCTTTTCTGTAGGTCCTTATAGGCTTAGTCTTACCAGTGGGAGGTTTCTCATGAGGAACTCCTCTACACTGTGACAGCCAAGATGATGCACCTTTGGTAGAGAAAGTCGCGGATTTCATGGACCTGTCCTTCCTGGATTTCGCAGGTTTCTTTGCTATTGATGATGATACCTTCTCCTTAGAGGAACAAGAAGAAGAGGTAGCAGAAGAATCAAATCCTTTAACACTGCTACTACTCCTACTACTATCAAGACTACTCTTCTCTTTCTGCTTTCGTACCACATCTCTGTCTCTTGGCATGCAACCTTCCTCCTCGACATGCCTGTCTGCTCCCACAAGATGACGGAGCTCGGAATCAACCCTGGACTCGTTGCCATAAGTGGTGAAGCTACAGATTGATGGAGTTGATCTGTCTGAACTCTTCATCTCGTAGATGTTGTTGTAGAGGTGCTCGATTGAGTTGTCAGCAATGGCGTCATTGATCGCGTGATCAATGGAGGATGAGGTGGAGTCAAGAAGATACCAGTGCTCACAGGGCTCAAAGGGCTTCGTGGGGAAGCGTTCTGGTTAAGGTTCCTTTTGAATTGCAATAGGCTCCCACTGGCACTGGGGGAAGTAGTCCTCCTATCCATCTGTAACTGTAACCCCACTCCAGAACCAAGCAATTGGAACCCACAAGCCTACAGAACAGAGGACATTTCACAAGGTAGGAGAAATAGTGGATGAAATAAAAATGAAACTCGTCGGACGATCAGGAATTGAAAAAAAAAACGATCAACACTCGTGATTAAAGGCTTCTAGAATGAGATGATGCCCACTAGATGTTTGTTATTATGCAAGCAGGTAGAGGGTCTAATTCAGACATCAATTCAGATGAAAATCTTAAAGAGGACACAGAACAATCCAAACCAATAATGTAAGCATTCAAGACATTTTCTCCGGCCAAACAAAATCAAAACATGAATTTAAATTGACATACTTCATATCATATTCTAAAATAATTTTCTCTTCATTTTATTAGAGAAGCACCCAACATCGGTTATGCAAAGGCAGACACATTACAAGACAACGGCATTCATAGAAAGAAAAGAAGAGCGCAATTCAACAGTATCCAAGAAAAATGCCAGGGGAGAAAAAAGAAAAAAAAGGAGGAACCCAGTCCCCCTAAACATCCGACATAACCATGAAACAAAAATCAGAAAACCCCATCTATAACATCAGAAAGAAGACATCAAATACGAGGAAATAACAGAACCAAACAATCTACATTCTGTATCACCCAAAAGAAAATGAGCTAAACATCATTCAAAACCTGAAATGACAAGGCGAGAACATAGAATAACAATGTGCAAACATACATACCTCAATAGCTTAAATCGATCTTCCGTCTTTTTCAGAAGACCTTCCCTCAAGAAGGTCTTATCTGGTTTTTTTCTGAGTTGGTTATTGTTCTTATATTATCTCCATTTAGTGAAGATGGGTGGAGAGAAGAACCAGCCAATAGAAGAGATGGAATTAGAAAATTAAAGAAAAAAAAGGAGGTTGGTTGGGTTGGGTCCGGGGAAATAAAAGGGCTTGGGTGGCGTGGGGGCCGAGACAAGGCAAATTGAAGGGTGCTGCGGAGTAACCAAAACCTCAAAAACCAAAATTTACAGATAATTTATAGGTTTTATGTAAGGACAGAGAAGACAGAGGGAAAGCAGGACTCTCTTTTTTAACCCAAACAAGAAGGCAAGAACCTGTCTCCCTCCTTCCACTACCGTCTGCGTCTTCGTCTTTGCGAGCAAATCCTGCTACATCTTTGTGTCTAGTTTCCTTCTTTCAATTTAATTTAATCTTCCAATTTTGATTCCCCCAAAATCAACGAAGTTCATTCATTTAACCCAGTACTTTTCTCGAGGGAACCATTTAACCCATACTTTTATTGAAGAGGGTACCCGGGCGCGACTAACGGAAATTCAAGTGCCGCAAATACCAATAACGACAGATGGGGGGTGTGAGGTAGAGTTCCCCGAGAAGTCAGTAGTCTCTTTTGTAAGCATTCAACCACGTGGGACGTCGCTTTGGGAAATGGGAATCCGTCAGTCGCTCCTTGCTGTGACCTGTCTGGTTTCATATGGAGTTGCCTTCTCTGGAAGTGATAAAAAGTAGACTTTGAATCTGCAGAAAAAAACTGCCAGTTAAGCAGTCAACGAACTTACGTTGGAATGTTTCCTGCAACTACATATGTCGCGTATTCACATTAAATTGGATAATTGTATTGACACTGATAAACTGAATTAAATTACCGCAAACTCTACATCAGAATTAATTGTTTTAAAAATTAGCTTTTATATTAGTGTATTAGATAAAGTTGTTTAGTTGTACAAAATGAGGGGCACTATTGTGTGTTTGGTAATTACATCCAAATATAATTATATATGATTATAGATACATATGTATGTCTTTTATTCTATAAAATCTATACATATTTAATGTATAAAAACTATAGAGACATGTATATAAAGATATAAATTGAATTATGATATTACTTAAATTGTACTAGATATGCGTATTAATTTATGAAATTGTATAATAAATTTATAAAATATGTACTTTTACAATATGTAAATTGTCCAATTATAAATATAGTCAAAAATAGCTACATATGCTTGTAGCTAAGAGGGATTGATGTAGTTTTGTATGTAGTTCTTGTGTGTTATTAGATTCTTATAATTAATGTGCTCAAGTTATAGAGATGAAGTACAATTGTTTTTCATTTTTTTTAGTTCTTGATGTGTTATTAATTTAAGTGAATTGGAAAGATGGTTTAGGTCCTATTTTAACCGTTGATAGCAGATGTCGATTGTTAACTAAAACAAAAAAAGTATAGAAAAAATATGAAAGAAAAAAGTTTATTGATATGATAATTAATATATGTGATTGTATACAGAGAAAAAATAAACTACTCATATTCATAAAGCTCGTGAAATAATAGGGTCATAAAAGTCAGAAGTTTAAGTATAAGGTGCAATTGTTTTGTGTCGTTGTTGGGTATATCATGCTATATTGCAACCATTTGTACCATACTGCGTTAAATTAATACCAAGATCATCGTCATGAAACTCGCATAGTGATTTAACTTTATGTGGGGATTCAAAAAAAAACTTTATGTGAATAAAATATAAAATTATAACACATATGTAAATGAAAATGTTTTAGTTGAGTACTTAAAATGGAATATTATTGAGAACTAATAGCGTGAGATAATAAAATAATTAGTAGATAACTTCTTGCAAAGATTGTCAATCTTATGGATTGTGTGGATTCAACTTCTATTGAACTTTTTTTTTATATACAAAAAGGATGATGTGAAGTACAAAAAGATTAATATTTCGTAGATAAACACTTGAAAATAAGTGTCTAAAAGAAGAATTGAGTGTAAGGAAAAGTAATATATAGGGAAAATTCATAATATACCCCTGTTTTCTTTCGTAATTCACAATATACCCCTTTTTTGAAACTTTGTCACAATATACCCCTATTTTCTTTGCTAATTCACAAAATACCCCTTTTTAAAAACGGCGTCAAATATTCCATTAACCTCCCTTGGAAAATGACTATTTTGCCCCTGACACGTTTCTTTTTTAAAAAAAAAAAATTGTAGTTTTTTTGGCTACTTTTTTTAAAAAAAAAACTTAAATTTTATAATATACCCCTATTTAAGTGTATTGTTCACGAAATACCCCTATTTATGTTTTGAAGTTCACAATATACCCCTGTTTATGTTTTGTAGTTCGCAAAATACCCTTATCACCTTGATGCCCTAGTAAAGCATCGCCTAGTTTTCTCTTGTTTTTCAAGTGCCTTCAACCTCTTCATAATCCTAGGACAAATGTTGTTTGCATTCCAGTTCTTTGAGGTTTCTTGTCTCTCGGAATGTCTCACCAATAACTGAGTACGAATCCCTGTCATTCACTGTTAGACACAATTATAATATATGACCAGAGACAAACATGTATAGCATGATTATTTACATAGTTAGGTAAATACCTTCAAGTAAAGAGTAGACTTATTTAGTCTTGTGGACAACAATAATGTCACAGGCATTGGGTTTAAAATGGCAACCTCTTGGTCGAACTCAGTAGCGGACCAGAACTTTTGTTTAGGGGGGGGGGGGGGCAAAATTTTTTTTGACACTATTGTTCTTTAAAACATTATGTTATTTTGTATTTTTTTAAATTTAAAAGAGCATTGTGTAAATTTTCAAAAGTTTCAGGGGGGGGGGGGTAGTTGCCATTAAGGAGATGGATTTTGGTGCATTCAAATATCTGAGCGATATCCCATTAGAGTGCTCTGCACAACACAAGTTTGACCAGGGGCGGACACAAAGGGGGGAAGGGCCGCCCCTCGAAACTTTTGAAAATTTACAAAATGCTCTTATAAAATTTAAAAAAATACAAAATAACATAATGTTTTAAAGAACAATAGTGTCAAAAAAAATTTTGCTCCCCCCAAACAAAAGTTCTGGTCCGCTGCTGAGTTCGACCAAGAGGTAGCCATTTTAAACCCAATGCCTATGACATTAGTGTTTGTCCACATGACTAAATCATTCTACTCTTTACTTGAAGGTATTTACCTAACTATGTAAATAATCCATGCTATACATGTTTGTCTCTAGTCATATACTATAATTGTGTCTAATTGTGAATAACAGTGATTCGTACTCAGCTATTGGTGAGACATTCTGAGAGACAAGAAACCTCAGAGAACTGGAATGCAAACAACATTTGTCCTAGGATTATGAAGAGGTTTGACGGCACTTGAAAAACAAGAGAAAACTAGGTGATGTTTTACCAGGGCATCAGGGAAATAAAGCTATTTCGTGAACTACAAAACATAAACAGGGGTATCTTGTGAACTTCAAAACATAAAAAGGGGTATTTTGTGAACAACAAACTTAAATAGGGGTATAATATAAAATTTAAAAATTTTCAAAAAAGTAGCCAAAAAACTATGAATTTTTCAAAAAAAAGAAAATAAAAAACGGGCCAAGGGCAAAATAGTCATTTTCCAGGGGAGGTTAACGGAATATTTGACTCCGTTTTTAAAAAGGGGTATTTTGTGAATTAGCAAAGAAAACAGGGGTATCTTGTGACAAAGTTTCAAAAAAGGGGTATATTGTGAATTACGAAAGAAAACAAGGGTATATTGTGAATTTTCCCAATAATATATTATTATAGTAGTCATCAACAATATGGAAGAATGATGAAAATTAACCATAAATGTCTAATGTACTTGACCCTAAGATCCATAAAGGGCACACCAAAACTATTATGAGATTAAGAGATGAAGGGGTAGTGAGGAATGACATGTAATTTTTCTAACTATAGGTGGGCACAATTCACTACATTTATGGTTGGTTACTATAAATTGAAAAGAGCTTAAAGTAAAACTAGGTATTTGTGTATAAGGGTGACCCAATCTTTGATGCCACATATATGAGGGAAAATCTGCTCCATAGTTGTGTTAAGGTCTAGCCTGGAAATCAAGTATATATGGCTAAGGAAGGTGTAAACTGCATCTCTTATTGTTCCTTGTATAAGAGCTCTTCTTGTAGTCAACTCCTTCAAAGAAACCAAGTTGCATAAAACTCAAAGTAGGTATTATTGTCTATGTAGAATTTATTTACTAAATAAGATGGTTTGTATTAGGTGAGGAGCATAACATATATTGGATAGAATTAAAGTGTCAGTAGATGTAGAAAGAATGCTTGTACCCTAATGAGAGATGGGAATATTACTGCCATCACATAGAACCAGTGAATCTCTGACTTGGTAGTCTATAACAGAGATGTTTAGCTTTGACAAATCACTAGCAAAATGATAAATAATTGATGTATATGACATCCATTCTAATATGTAACCAGTCTGTAGCATTAGCAACAATAGAGAGGTGGGTGACCTAGGTTGATAAGCTTGATTAAACCTGTGATAGCAATTGACAACTTGATTATTCTTTTGAAACAGATATGGCACTCATCTTTAGTGTCTGGCTGTCCTAAGATCATGGTAGGTTACAAATAGATGCTCTAGGATTGTAGGTGTAACACCCCAACTCGTAGTGCACAATTAACGATAATTAATGATACTTAACTTAATGAAATCGCAACGGATAATACAATAAACCCGGTGTTACCGTCATTAGTCACCCACATGACTAGCTAGGCCTTACTCACTCAACTGTAACAGTCTGAGTGATTGAATACTTCACCAACTTAAATCCAACAGTTTATATACATACATACCGAGTCAACTAATGCTTTTCCTAAAGTACAAGTTCGTTATGACTTACTATAATTTACATAAGAATATAAGTCTAACCGAGGTAATATCTAAGCAAAAGTACTCCCGGTCTAAAGTCTACCCTGCCTACACTCGGTCGGGTCGAATCAGTATCATGTACCTGAAATATATGGTGAGGCCCAAAGCGCTCAGCACAACTGCTGGTATGAAAACGTGCAGCCCGCAAGCTACCGGGCCACTCACGACTAATTGGTCGAGAGCATGTAGTTGATTTATTTCAACAATATATATAAATATTGCAAACACACAACATACAACAGTTGTCACAAATATTCATTCAAACAACCCAATACAACCATCCAATAAGAGTGCCACACCAAAATAAGTGTGTCAATTCTCTGTACAACCTGGGTCTCAAGATTATATTTGGAATCTCGAATACGACCGCAATCAATTATCCTCGAATGATCCACACGATGGGATTTCCACTTTTCAAGTTCAAGCCAATATATATTCGGGTATTTATGAACCCTGATAGGCGAGTATCAAACTCTCAAATTGCATGGCCGTCAGTGTGACACATGACTAGTTGGGTATTATTTGAACCCTATTGAATGAGTATTTAAACTACCAAATTGCATGACCATCGGGATGACACATGACTAATCGGGTATTATTTGAACCATAATAAGTGAGTGTTAAACTACCAAATTGCATGACCGTCAGTGTGACGCATGACTAACCAAATCCCCCATCAGTGAGTAGAAGTCAAAAACACTGAGCCAACCTCTGGGCTCTGGGATAATAATTTGTGGACTCCATATCTTACATAGATATCGTTCTCCAGCCAATACACTACACGTAGCCGGTACCACCGGATTTCCTCTCAACCCCCAATAACCAAATTTGTCAGAAGTGTCAAATGTTAGTTCGAGTCACCACAATGTCGGGTGTCGGATAGGTATTCAAATGAGATTAGTGTGAAATTCCTAAATCCATTGTCATTAAGTACATCCTTACCTTAATCTTCTAGGTATCTTTCAACAGTATCAATATTCCTCATGTGTGTTTATTTCTACTCTAAGGTATTGTTAGTAGTATAACACACGAGTACAATCAAATACGGAACAACATAATGGCTCATTTCCATGCATTAATCTTATGATCATTTCACTCAAACAAATAACACACAAGCCGATGTAACTCGGTAGCAAACAAGCTGCAAGAATCCATACCGTACACCGAAGATGACACTCATCAAGTCCCGGCAGACGTCTCGTCTATCCCACTCCTATAATCTGATTAATTGAGACCGTTTAATCAAATACTGCTCTCGTATAACATCTAAATGTATTTGCGAAACGGTTTAGCGTGTTTTATATTCGCCATTCTCGTGAGTTACAAGATTGTCTTTTAACCTTTGTTAACTCTTTTATTTCATGACTATGTTATAATTAACGTATTATTTAATGTACCTTAATCCATGAAACCTTAGTTGAAATACCCCAAACTTATTAAACATGGATTAAATACCTAATCACATTAATTAAGGCCTAAACATGCCTTAAAAGTCAACTGAGAACAACAGTGGTCAACACAAAACAAGATGTTGCACCCTTTGACTGTTAAGGGTAAATAAATACCCAAATGAACTATGTAGGACCTAAAAATTTGTCCTAAGAATATTAACATATTACTAAACATATTACTATTGTTGGGCAACACTACAACACAAAGGAAAAAGCACTTTCATGTTCAAGGTCAAAAAGGGCAAAATGTGCTCTAAGAAACCTTAAAGGTCTAATGCCTCTAAATGATATAAAATTGAATACATGATCAAATATCATGTAAGGAACACACAAGACCGTTTTCAAAGAAACAGTGCTAAGAAACACCAGGCAACACAAAATGTGCGCTAAAACTCCTTAAAAGCACGTTTTGTGAAATTGTCTTTTAATTGGTTTTAAATGGGCTAAAAGGTTATAATTACCTTTAAATTTAAAAATATCATATTATATGATATTAGGAATTTAATTCCAGAAATTTACGAATTTTTACACATTTAATATTAAAAATTAATAAAACCCTAATGTGGGGCCCGTTTGGGTCAACATTGACTAAGTTGGTCATGTGGACCATTGACCACGAAATGGACTACAAGAAATCAGATAATTAAGTCTCTTAAACAGACCAAGAGACAAGAGAGATTGTGACAATTAAATATAGTCCTTTACTTTTGCATAAAATAACAAAAGGACATACTTTACCTTAAAAACAACAAAAAGGTGGTTCCACTTACCTACCCCATGTGAGCGCCAGCCGGTTTTGGAGCTCCATTGCTCCTCTTTTCCCTTGTGATTCGGTGCTCCAAGCAAGAAAAGCAAGAGTGCTTAGTCCCCTTACAATAATTGTACTAAAGTAACATTATTATCTATTTTTGATTCAAATTTGAATCAATCAAGCCATACCTTCGCCAATCATACCACGCCAGCCCCCTCTTCTTATCTCCACTGAATTTAGCTCAATTATTTCAACCCAATCAGACTTGATGAGTCATCAAGTCACTTAAAACATAAAAAATGCAAAAATGTGTGTTTTAAGGAAAAACTAGGTCTTTTTCTCTCTTAACTCCATTCCAAACGTGGAGCTCACTGCCCAACTCTCCCCTTTGGCTCCTCTTGACCGTAGGTAAGGTTCCCAAGCTCCATTGATGAGAGCTCAGCTCTAGGTAGCTCTTAAGGCATAAAAATGCCCATTTCTTCATCTTCTTTCCTTTTTCGATTGATCTACACTCCAACCTTTCTAACATCTATGTAGAGTGATTTGGAGGTTAAAGGAAGGTTCAATCTCGTTCATACCCAGATCTAAGGAGGAAAGTTCAAGTCTTGACCATTTAAGGTAAAAATGTGCTTTAAGCTCATAACTTTTGATTCCCTTCAAGTTCGGCTGTTGAAACTTTGGTCATAGCCTTATTTTCTTCTCCTTTTCTTGTGGAATCTGTTGGAAGCCATTTGGAGCAAGGGTGGGCAGAGACAAGGAATACCCTCTTTTAAGGCATTTTTCAAGGTAAAAAACTAATAACAAGGTAGCTTGTTGAGATCTAGCTATTTCCTCATGTCAATATGGTAGATATAACACCTTGGGTGTTTGATTCAGGCCGAAATCATCTTGAAAACTCTCCTTGCATGTAAGGTGATTTTTGCCTTAATCTTACATTAAATTATTCTTATGGTTAGATCTTTCTTGGAGACTAACTAGGCCTTTTTTTCTGTTTGAAAACATTAAAACAAAGCTGTGGAGAATTTCTTCTCAAGGTGGCCGAACCAACAGGTTCTATCCTAGGTTAATCAGTATAAATTACTTAAACCTTAACTGATAATTTGTACAAGTTTAAGCTATTCCTAATTAATTGCATGAGTGAAGAGGTAAAATAAGGTCTTGTTTGACCTTAAAATGGTAAGGAATGGTTTTAATAAATTTATAACTAATTAAACAAGCAAAGTGTCAAAATTTAAGACATTATGTGGAAGTGGTATTAAACAAAGAATCTATGGTGAGGCCGAAAATTTATATGTATTTTGGGACATTTATGTGTAATTTATTTGTGAGCAAATGTTTGTAATAAGGCCAGTATTTTAGGCCATTTTATTTATGCATTACAAGTTTTTATTTAAGTTTAGGTGATATCTATTACCGAAAAGGAGTGGGTCTTAGATGTAATTAAATTAAATTTGGGGCGCTTTAGAATAATTAAGGCCGAAAATTAGAGTTAAAAAGGAGTTAAAATAAGTTTATAGATTTTATAAGTTTTGGGGTTAAATGGTGATTTCTAGAAAGTATGGGTACTAAACCGTAATTATAAGGATTGTTGGTCAAGGAAATATTAAGGAGGTCAACTTGACCATATGCTAGGTTTTGACCAAATAAATAAGTTAGATAACTTATTAGGTTTTATAAAAAGATAAGTATCTTATGGTAATATTTTTATAACATATGTGGTTAAATATGTTATTACCAAAATAAAGGGTGTACAATGGTATTTTAAAACCACCCATGGGCTATTAGGAATTTTTAGGATTATTGGTTTGTTTTTGAATTAAAAATAAACTATTATGATAATATATAGTATTATGTCATATGACACTTTGGAGAAAAATAGATGGTGGAATGGTAAATACCATGAGAGTATGGGTTAATAAGGATATATAACTCTTTGGTGAAATTGGAGATTTTTAGAATTATTTAAGAGTACCTATGAGATATGTGTATTAAGATATGATTTTCATGATATGGTAAACTATATTGTTATAAATAGGCCAAATGGCAATTATATAATAGCACAAGGGCTGTTGAAATTTAAAAAATAACCATAGGTTATACTCTTTTATAAGTTAGAAATGTTTATATGATGGTATATATATAACATGGTAAAAGAAAGGGGTGATTTGGTAAATAAGGAAATGATGGTTTAAGGAAAGTATAAGGTTAATATATGCTATGAGGCAATATACATAGTTTTGGAATAAAAACTATAGGTTATGAGTTAAAGGAATAAAATATCATATCAATGGTATTAGTATTTGGTATAACATTACATAATTATGTGGTCAAAAAGGAATTAAATAAATTCAAGGGCATACCGAATTAATAGAGTTGGAAAATGAATTTTAGACTATGGTCTACAATGTCATAACGTTATGACAATTTATTGGGATTAAGTGGTTATGAATTGATATAAGGAAGGGTACTCACATAAAATAATGTGACAAGCTGTTAAATAAAAGGAATTATAAAACTAAGGTATTTATTGAATAACCTTAGGAGTTGTGATTATACAACATAAATGTTACTGTTAGGATAATAATCTTAATATAAGTTGTAAATATGATAACTAATTGGGAATAATCATCTAATAAAAGATGATAAAAAGTAACATAAAATATAAGAGTTTGTTAAACGCATGAAACTTACCTACGTGTAAATATATACATCACAAGGAAATGTATATAAGGGCCATTTTATATTTGGTTGGAAAACCATATGATTTAATGGTGGTGGTTATTTTTAAAAAATATAGTTACAACTGTATGTTATGAGTTTTGGATGCAAATACTATTTGCTAAAGATAATGAATTATATATTACATGTATGAAGGAATGGTGGAAAAATAATACAATATAAAATAATCATGCATGCATACATGCAATTATAGGTTTATGTACCTAAACTAGATGTGGATAAGATTAAAAGAAATACGACGAACTAAAACTTAACAGTTGAAAAATATGACGTATGAGTTTTAGTAACAAAACCGACTGTCTTAGAGAAACCCGTAACCACAACTGTAGAAAACAGGGGTGAACTGCGGGGTTACTTATTATTAGAAATACGGATGTAGTAGTATGGAGACTGACTTATAGTTTATTACCGTTTAGAGTATACTTCTGACAAGGACGCTTGACGAGCTAACGACTACACGGAGCGTAGGATCCTTGCTGATTAACTCAACCGTAATACAGTCAGGGTGAACGGTGAAAGGGGTTTGCTGAGGATTGACCTAAGGTTGCTCCTTGGCTCGGATTTGGTTTGATATAACTTGTTGTTGTATGTGTCTCTGGTTGTCTCTGAGGGCTTCTAAGTTCAGGCTTCTGTGTGATCTGTGATAAGATTGTTTGCCTGAATGTGGTTATTAATATGCATGAATTGTATATTATAGCTGCTTATTATTTACTGTTGGTTGAGTTAACAGTATGGTTCGTATATATGAACCTATATATAAAACGAACTAGCGGCTATGGTGCTATCTATATAAAATATAAGGAACGTAAGTAAAATTTGTAGCACTATGAATAACACATACATATTATCTGAGACTTTGTACGGGCATTGGCCTTTTCTATACGCCGCTCTCGTATCTAACACTGGGATCCCGAGTTTACAAACTCTGGATTGGACTAATGACCTTAGTCTGCTGTGTTAGAAAATTTGGTAATGCGATGCGATGGTATAATTATTAATTAATGGAATGGAAGTAAAGCAAGAGGATGTGGCTCTTGGTGCGCGCTGTGATCACAAAAACGATACCAGGAGATGTCCGCGTACGGGTCGTAAGTATCAAGAAAATTTCCCGTGAGCTAGAATGGCTCGTTGGCGGAGTGTAAACACCCCTACCGCTAGTACCGTCCTTACCGTACAAATACTTACCTTCGCAGCGGATACTCCCATTTTAAACGAGACATTGTCACTTGGCTGTATAACTGAACAACTAAAACAATTGAGACTTATACAGTGGCGAACAATACCATGGACGAGACTTAATAACTTGTTTATTATTCTCGTTGTTTCGCTTGTTGTTCATTGGTTATACTTGTGGTTATTGTATTGTGTGTTGATGGTTGGATGGAGCCTACAAGGCTAAGGTAAATCAAATATGAAAACTGTACGCTGCGGCGAATGTACATTGTACATTATATTGTTATTACTCGATACGTTAGATATATAAACGTTGTATGGGACATTAAATGAATGTTTGGATATTTGGATGGATGGTTGAATGTTTATGGATATTTGGATGGATGGTTGAATTCATTATAATGTTTACTACAGTATTGAATATAACTGTAAATGGTAAAGCATGAAACCGATCTTATAACAAGATGGTTAAAATGACAAGTGACCATTAGGGTCCAGGCCGGCATACTCAGCGTCTATCGCTTATACTACACCATTTCAGGTTGTTGATCATTGTCGGAGCTGAAGAGCAGGAACAGGGTAATTGAAGATGGTGTATGGTCTTATGGTAAGGTTGTGTATTTTCAGGATTGGGTAGATGCTAACTTGTCGATGTTTATGATTTATGGATTTAGTGTGATGTATAGGAATTTCTCGTTATCACTGCGGTTAGCAGTTTGTTTATTTTGGAAGTTGGATGTAGTTTGGCTACGTTTGCTCGCATGGGCGAGTAATGGCCGGTGACACCCGAGTGAGTTTTGTAATTGTTATTTATTTTCCGCTGCGAGACGTTTTAAATATTGCTACGTGAGAGATTATATCGTGTTTGTGGAGAGGGGTGTTACAAAAGTGGTATCAGTGCGGAGTAACCGCTCTGATGACGAGAAAGTAGGTTAAGACAGTGAGCTTAGGACTTGGGAAACTTTGGGAAACATGAGAGATACAAGACGATTCGTCTTAAAAGGGTACTATGTCTAGTAACGCAAATTGCGTGACAGGTTAGCCTTTAAGGCAACTTAATATCTATTGGTTGTGTACGGTAATTTTACTGAGTATTTACGTGACATACTGTACTACAGATGTCTGGTGGAACTAGAGGGCGTGGTACTGGAAGAGGTGGAGGCGGTGACCCCGGCATTACAAGAGTTGCTGAGACGGTTGCAGCCGTTCTTGCACAGCTGGGTACTCAGATAGGAGGAGCACCAGCCCGCCCGCCACAGCCCAGGGAAACGAACTGGCTGAAGTCAGTTACAAAGACCCGACCACCTACATATTCTGGGGAACCTGACCCCGTAGCTTTGGAGCGTTACATCGTTGAACATGAGAAAGCATTTGAAGCCTTACAAGTACCTGACGACAAGAGGGTCGCCATTGCTGCTTTCCATCTGAAGGATGCAGCCAGCACTTAGTGGAGGTAATGGTGGCCATCGGGTCCGGTTCTACCCGGAACCGGCGGTTCTACCGGAACCGATTGGAACCGGAACCGGCCGGGAACCGGTGGGAACCGGAACCGGAACCGAACCGCCTCAGCCGGTTCCGAATACGAATACATGTTGTTTTGAGATTCGGGCCCGAACCGGACCGGAACCGGAACCGGAACCGCTCGGAACGGTCGGAACCGTCATCGGATTCGGAACCGGGAACCGGAATCGGAACCGCAACCGGTGGAACCGGAACCGGAACCGCCCCGGAACCGGTTGAAGTTACCGTTGGAATCGGGCCAAAACGATGTCGTTTTGGGTCTCGGGCGCGCGCTCCTCTGAAGAAATTAGTCGTTAGATCCCAAGCACGTGTATTGCAATATGAAGGCCAACATGATGATTGGTATGAGATGAATGGGGTAACACCACTTAGGACTTCTATCTTGTAATATTTTAGAATGTATTAGTAATTTAGTATTACTTTCTTTCCATGTAATCTTTTTTTAAGACTTGCAAATTGAAATCATGTAACCTCTTAGTAGCTGTACTCTTTCCTTATTAAGGTTTTCCCAATAGGTTTTTACCTAATAAGCTTTTAATGAGGCAGTGAATCATATAATAAATTCTCTTTGTTCCTTATTTTTTGTAAATTCAATAAAAATTCCTAAGTCTTTGTTTCTTACACATTTAAGATTATAAACTTGAACAATAACCTATCTAGGAGTAAAGTGGATGAAAGGAGCAACGTGTGCGCTCAAACGGATCTCAAATCGGAGCTAAAACGAAGCAACTGGAGCCGATCGAATCTTTCCGGAACCGCTCCGGAACCGGTCGGAACCGATCAGAACCGGAACCGGAACCGGCCGGAACCGGTTTTTTGACCGAATCCGAAGCGAATCCAGATTTCAGAACCGGAACCGGAATCGGAACCGGAACCGCCCAGACCGGTTTCCGAATACGAATACACATTTTCCGGAACCGGAACCGGTGGAACCGGAACCGGAACCGGTGGAACCGGACCCGTGGCCACCATTAGTGGAGGTTGGTCAAGGACCATCACCTGGCTACGCCCGACTTTTCGTGGGTTGCCTTTGTCGTGTTGCTGAGAAGGAAGTATTACCCAGCACATCTCAAACAGAAGAAGCGCCAGGAGTCAGAGACACTGACCCAAGGAGGTCTGACCGTGGTGAGTATTACGCTCGATTCATTGGTCAGCTAGATTTCATTCCCGGTGTGGATTACTCAGAGACCGTGAAGGTCGAGAAGTTCCTGGGAGGACTATTATTTCGCATTCAGATGGCGATGGGTGCTACCCTCTACACTACCATCCAAGTACCAACATGAAAACCATAAGATTCTTTACTTACTACATTACCAATTAACTTTGTGAGAACTTACCAGGAGATCCCAGGAGTGTTATGATGCGGCCTCGAGGACTGAGCTAATGCTCCAGACTCGGGAAGAGACTCTAGAGGCAAAGAAAAGAAGAAGAATCCTGAAGAAGAGTCTGAGGGTGGAGGAGAATCTCCAGGAGGGGGCCAGAGAAAGGGAAAGTAAGGACTTATCCCACTCTAAATTGTTTACCATACTAAATACCTTATAAACACTGACCCGAAACATTTAAACAGGAAGTTTTTCCAAAAAAAAGGGCAACAGGGTCACAAGGGAAAGTAAGGGAAAGAGCCCATCCTTCAGTTGACCGGCCCAGCTATTGATGCTAAGCCTCTGAGATCTGCACCTCCTAAGGGTGAGAACACCTACCTCTTAAATACAAATATAATCTTAACCTTTATACCACCAAATTTTAACTTAAACTTAAATACTACCATCAGGCACCGGACAGCCCCAGCGCCATTTTTACTGTAAGCGTTGTGGAAAGGACCATCCAGGGGTCGACTGTGAAGGCCACAAAGTCGAATGTCGGTGCTGCCACAAAGAAGGCCATAGGGAATTTGAATGCTGGATGATGAACCCAGAGAGCCGTAATTACAGGCCACCAAAGAATACTCAAAAGACCTCAGCTGGAGGATCTGGAGTACCACGAGGCGGTCAGGATGGCCAGACATCTACTGATGCTGGAGCCTATAAAGGCAAAGGAGTAGATAGGGCATGAGTACCCTAACTCCATAAGACCGCTAGTGGAAGACTTTTACTTACTATGTTGTGTGCTTACTTTGAATGTTAGAAGGAGCTATGTTATAAGTATGTGGGAGTGTGTCATTGACCACTCACCTTTTGTGTAAGACTTTGGGATTAGTTGTGTGTACTCAGTACCAATAAGCTTTGAACCTTGAAGGATAATAATATGAACAGGATGTTTAAAACTTACATTATCATGTAGCCATACTAAATGACACAGAGTCAATGAGACCGGGAATTACTGAACCAGAATTTCCACCTGCATGGCGCACTTGCTATTGCAAGCGCTATGACAGTAAACCACTGAAATTTCCATCTGCCTTGCGCACTTGCTACAGCAAGTGCAGCGACAGCGACAACAACAGTAACAACTACTGCAAATGCAACTGCAACAACTACTACTTTTAACCTTTTATAAAAAAAAACTGTTTTTCCAACTTTTTCATTCAAACCTGGAGATTAGAAACCTATGCAACCTTTTGGAAGGACCGTTAGTCCAACCATTGCAACTGGAAAAATTAAACAGCCACTATGACTGTAAAACACACTAGTTTAACGTTCGAGGAAGTTTCAGACAGGGCTATTAGCCAAATACCATCAGAGTATACTTGCATTTGATGCTAATCACTACTAGTGATACATGTTTAGTCCTTATGGACAAGCATACCCTTTGTAGATGCACCACCGTCAGTGAGGATGGTTGGTGGGAAGTGAAGAGCCAAGTTGCTCAAGCTATTATGCAATCTGCAATACATCCAATTACATGGATGAGGGGACGAATATGAACTATGGATGAGAAATGATAAAAAAACAAGGAGAAAAAGGAAAAAAAATGTTGTTGTAGATCAATGAGAAAAAAAAAAAAGGGAGAAACAAGTTTGCTATATAGCACGGATTTTACTTACACCGAGTTGATAATACTAGTCTATGATACAAGTTACCACGGTTGCCACAAAGGCAATATCACTTATTACAGGATAACTGATAACATGAACTATTACACAAAAAAAAAGCAAGCAAAAAAGAAGAAGAAAGCAGAAGAGGAAGAAAAAAAACGAAGGAATATCCATCAAAGGGAGATTGACAACAGAATACTTCACTATAACCGTGTGACAGACATTACCAGCTACTAAACGAGTCATGGGACGACCGCACTCCGTTAGGAGCATGTGGGCCTGACAGACTTATTTATGAGTTAGTCGGGCAAGTGTAGTAATGTATCAGTACGGTACCCCATGCAAGTAGACAAGTAGTGTTAGGAACGCGAGAAGTAGTCAACTCCACTCTACGGACAGTAAGAAGGATTACCTCGAAGATGGACGAGAAGAGCCGCAGTTAAAACAACGGGCTAGGGAAAAAAAGTGGAACTTCAACAGAGAACAGTGGACAGTATACAGAGAAGACAAAGGAACACTTTAAGGACAGGAAAACCAAAAAAAAAGAAATAGGAAAACCCATTATGGACGAAAAATATGTAGAACCCTCATAAGGATCAAGCAAATGCTTGCAATCCAGAGGAAACCTACCAGATGATATGGACAAAACGCGTGATTACGCAAAGAGAAAAGATAAAGCTATATGATAGCAGATACCTTAAGCAAAAACAATGGATTTGGAATGTACCACTCACAGGATATTCACACATCTTATCTGTTTGACTCCTGAGATATTAGCTGTTGAGCGTTTACGCCTCTGCACTCTGTATGACTGAGTGTTTTGGTATTGCACTCGTACAGTTATTAATCTAGTGGGAACGCAGAAAGATAAAGTGGATATCAACACGGGTGTGTAAAAAAAAAGAACTATAACAGTGTGTTACTCCGGAACAAACCACCAGGAGACATGGATGACAAACATCATCTTTGTGGACATTTAGGCTGGTACGTCTTAGTATTACAAAGACAAGTGCAAAGAGCACTAAGTACTAACAATGGCCAATGTCATAGTATACCTCAACTGAATACAGTGAGAAAAGACACACGCATGTATGCTAGTGATACAAACAAGTGGATTCACAGCAATGGGAAAAAAGAGGCAAATTGAGCCTATGTTCATGGGTCTGCAACTCAACGGAGCGAGTGGGACCATTGGAATGAACTTGGGAGAGAGCACAAATAGATTAGTGCCTCACCCTTTTATGTATTGTGGAGCCTGAAGGGCTAGAGTTATACCCGTCTCTCTGATATGAGGATAATCCATGAGTTGGAGAACTCTTTGAGAGCCAAGTATCCAGTGCTCCTTGTTGAGCGGCAATTGTATACTTGTGGGGTAGGGGGGGTGTAACCCTTTTTAAGGGGGGTAGAGCCTCTTGGCTGTGCACATGTGTGCACTAAGTTTTGGCTGTTTGATATGCATTGCATACAAAAAAAAGAGAATTGGTGGTGTGCGGGGCATACGAGGTTTGTTTGGTTGGTATGTGAATTATTTAGTATGCATGGCATACAGTGAATTGTTTTTGTTGGGTATGTTTGGTACGCGGGGCGTGCGTTGTTTGGTTTGTTTGTGTGTGATGTACACTTGTATGTATATCTTACGAGATACCTGTATGAATGTTGTGTCTACACCATGTGTGTAACACTTTTCTTATGCTATTTGTGATATGTATTCATATTGCTTTATAGAATGATTACATATAGTATCGCCTACATACGAAATGAATCATTAGATATGGAATGTGGAACAATGGAATGTTATGGACACCTCAGGAAGGTTGTCAGGACTTGTAGAACTGATGGGAAATGATGGTGCTGATGGATCACCTATATCCATATATGATTGAACTAACGCCACAACGTGATGGCTATGTGTTGTATAAGCGCAATACAATGTGTGTAAATGATATATCAGATAGATATACATTATGGGAATAATGGGTAGCTATACATTATATACTTACCTATTTGATTAAGAGACTTCGGGATGAAGTCTTTTTAAGGGGGGTAGACTGAAATACCCCAAACTTATTAAACATGGATTGAATACCTAATCACATTAATTAAGGCCTAAACATGCCCTAAAAGTCAACTGAGAACAACAATGGTCAACACAAAACAAGATGTTGCACCCTTTGACTGTTAAGGGTAAATAAATACCCAAATGAACTATGTAGGACCTAAAAATTTGTCCTAAGCATATTAACATATTACTAAACATATTACAATTGTTGGGCAACACTCCAACACAAATAAAAAGCACTTTCATGCTTCAAGGTCAAAAAGGGCAAAAATGTGCTCTAAGAAACCTTAAAGGTCTAATGACCTCTAAATGATATAAAATTGAATTACATGATCAAATATCATGTAAGGAACACAACAAGACCGTTTTCAAAGAAAACAGAGTCAGAAACACCAGGCAACACAAAATGTGCGCTAAAAACTCCTTAAAGCACGTTTTTTGTGAAATTGTCTTTTTAAATTGGTTTTAAATGGGCTAAAAGGTTATAATTACCTTTAAATATAATAAAATATCATATTATATGATATTAGGAATTTAATTCCAGAAATTTACGAATTTTTACAAATTTATATTAAAATATTAATAAAACCCTAATGTGGGGCCCGTTTGGGTCAACATTGACTAAGTTGGTCAATGTTGACCATGACCACGAAATGGACTACAAGAAATCAGATAATTAAGTCTCTTAAGACCAAGAGAAAAGAGACATGTGACAATTAAATATAGTCCTTTACTTTTGCATAAATAACAAAAGGACATACTTTACCTTATAAAACAAAAAGGGGGTTCCACTTACCCTACCCATGTGAGAGCCAGCCGGTTTGGAGCCTCCAATTGCTCCTCTTTTCCTTGTGATTCGGTGCTCCAAGCAAGAAAAGAAAGAGTGCCTAGTCACCTTACAATAATTATACTAAAGTAACATTATTTATCTCATTTTTGATTCAAATTTGAATCAATCAAGCCCTACCTTCTCCAATCATACACGCCTACCCCCTCTTCTTATCTCCACCGAATTAGCTCATATTCAACCCAATCAGACTTGATGAGTCATCAAGTCACTTAAAACTAAAAAATGCAAAAAATGGTGTTTTAAGGAAAAACTAGGTCATTTCTCTCATTAGCTCCATTCCAACGTGGAGCTCTGCCCAACTCTCCCTTTGGCTCCTCTTGACAGTAGGTAAGGTTCCCAAGCTCCATTGATGAGAGCTCAGCTCTAGGTAAGCTCTTAAGCATTAAAAATGCCCATTTTCTTCATCTTTCTTTCCTTTTTCGATTGATCTACACTCCAACCTTTTCTATACATCTATGTAGAGTGATTTGGAGGTTAAAGGAAGGTTCAATCTCGTTCATAACCAGATCTAAGGAGGAAAGTTCAAGTCTTGACCATTTAAGGTAAAAATGTGCTTTAAGCTCATAACTTTTGATTCCCTTCACGTTCGGCTGTGAAACTTTGGTCACTGCCTTATTTTCTTCTCCTTTTCATGTGGAATCTGTTGGTAAGCCATTTGGAGCAAGGGTTGCCGAGATCCAAAGGAAATACCCTCTTTTAAGGCATTTTTCCAAGGTAAAAACCTAAAAAAGGTAGCTTGTTGAGATCTAGCTATTTCCTATGTCAATATGGTAGATCTAACACCTTGTGGTGTGTTGATTCAGGCCAAATCATCTTGAACTCTCCTTGCATTCTTAAGGGTGATTTTGCCTTAAATCTACATTAAAATTACTTCTTATGGTTAGATCTTTCTTGGAGACTAACTAGGCCTTTTTTTCTGTTTGAAAACATGTAAAACAAGCTGTGGAGAATTTCTTCCCAGGTTGCCGAACCAAACAAGGTTCTATCTAGGATTAATCAAGGTATAAATTACTTAAAACCTTAACTTGATACATTGTACAAGTTTAAGCTATTCCTAATTAATTGCCGATGAGTGAAAGAGGTAAAATAAGGTCTTGTTTGACCTTAAAATGTTTAAGGAATGGTTTAATAAATTTTATAACTAATTTAAACAAGCATAAGTGTTCAAATTTAAGACATTATGTGGAAGTTTGGTAATTAAACAAAGAATCTATGGTGAGGCAAAAAATTTATATGTATTGGGACATTTATGTGTAATTTATTTTGTGAGCAAATGTTTGTAATAAGGCCATGTATTTTAGGCCTTTTTATTTATGCATTTACAAGTTTTTATTTAAGTTTAGGTGATATTCTATTATTACCGAAAAGGATGGGGGGTCTAGATATAATTAAATTAAATTTGGGGGTTTAGAATAATAAGGCCGGAAAATTAGAAGTTAAAAAGGAGTTAAAATAAAGTTTATAAGATTTTATAAAGTTTTGGGGTTAAATGGTGATTTCTAGAAAGTATGGGTACTAAACCATAATTATAAGGATTATTGGTCAAGGAAATATTAAGGAGGTCAACCTTGACCATATGCTAGGTTTTGACCAAAATAAATAAGTTAGATAACTTATTTAAGTTTTATAAAAGATAAGTATCTTATGGTAATATTTTTATAACATATGTGGTAAATATGTATTACCAAAAATTAAGGGTGTACATGGTATTTTAAAACACCTATGGGCTATTAGGAATTTTAGGAATTTATTGGGTTGTTTTTGGAATTAAAATAAACTATATATGTATAATATATAGTTATTATGTCATTATGACACTTTGGAGGAAAAATAGATGGTGGAATGGTAAATACCAAGAGTATATGGGGTAATAAGGATATTATAACTCTTTGGTGAAATTTGGAGATTTTTAGAATTATTTAAGAGTACCTATTGAGATATGTGTATAAGATATGATTTTAATGATATGGTAAAACTATATGTTATAAATAGGGCCAAATGGCAATTATAGAATAGCACAAGGGCTGTTCGAAATTTACAAGAAATAACCATAGGTTATACTCTTTTATAAGTTAGAAATGTTATATTGAATGGTATATATATAACATGGTAAAAAAAGAAAGGGTGATTTGGTAAATAAAGGAAATTATGGTTTAAGGAAAAGTATAAGTTTAATATATGCCATGAGGCAATATACAAAAGTTTTGAATAAAAACTAAGGTTATGAGTTAAAGGAAATATAAATATCATATCAAATGGTATTTGTATTTTGGTATAACATTACATAATGTTATGTGGTCAAAAAGGGAATTTAAATAAATTCAAGGGCTATACCGAATTAATAAAAGTTGGAAAATGAATTTTAGACTATGGTCTACAATGTCATAAACGTTATGACAATTATATGGTATTAAGTGGTTTAATGGAATTGATATAAGGAAGGGTACTCACATAAAATAATGTGACAAGCTGTAAATAAAAGGAATTTATAAACTAAGGTATTTATTGAATAAACCTTAGGAGTTGTGATTATACAACATAAAATGTTACTCATGTTAGGATAATAATCTTAATATAAGTTGTATAATATGATACAACTAATGGGAATAATCATCTAATAAAAGATGATAAAAAGTAACATAAAATATAAGAGTTTGTTAAACTCATGAAACTTACCTACGTGGTAAATATATACATACACAAGGATAATGTATATAAGGTGGACATATATTTTGGTTGGAAACCCTATGATTTAATGGTGGTGGTTATTTTTTTAAAAAATATAGTTACAAACTGTATGTTATGAGTTTTGGGATGCAAATACTATTTGCTAAAGATAATGAATTATATAATACATGGTATGATAAGGAATGGTGGAAAAATAATACAATATAAATAATCATGCATGCATACATGCAACTATAGGTTATGTACCTAAACTAGATGTGGATAAGATTAAAAGAAATACGACGAACTAAACTTAACAGTTGAAAAATATGTGACGTGTGAGTTTTAAGTAACAAAACCGACTGTCTTAGAGAAACCCGTAACAACAACTGTAGAAAACAGGGGTGAACTGTCGGGGTTACTTATTATTCGGAAATACCGGATGTAGTTAGTCATGGAGACTGACTTATAGTTTTATTACCGTTTAGAGTATACTTCTGACAAGGACGCTTGACGAGCTAACGGACTACACGGAGCGTAGGATCTTGCTGATTCATACTCCACTGTAATATAGTCAGGGTGAACGGTATGTAAAGGGTTTGCCGAGTTGACCTAAGGTTGCTCCTTGGGCTCGGATTTGGTTGATATAACTTGTATGTTGTTATGTGTCTCTGGTTGTCTCTGAGGGCTTCCTCAGTTCAGGCTTCTGTGTGATCTGTGATAAGATTGTTTGCCTGAATGTGTTAATTAATATGCATGAATTGTATATTTATAGCTGCTTATTATTTACTGTTGTTGAGTTAACAGTATTGGTTCGTATATATGAACCTATATATATAAAACGAACTAGCGGCTATGGTGCTATCTTATATGAAATATAAGGAACGTAAGTAAAACGTTGTTGCACTATGATAATAACACATACATATTATCTAAGACTTTTGTACGGAGCATTGGCCTTTTCTATACGCCGCTCTCGTATCTAACACTGGATCCCGAGTTTACAAACTCTGGATTGGACTAATGACCTTAGTCTGCTGTGTTAGAAAATTTGGTAATGCGATGCGATGGTATAATTAATTAATTAATGGAATGGAAGTAAAGCCAAGAGGATGTGGCTCTTGGTGCGCGCTGTGATCACAAAAACGATACCAGGATGTCCGCGTACGGGTCCGTAAGTATCAAGAAAATTTCCCGTGAGCTAGAATGGCTCGTTGGTCGGAGACTCTACCGTTGGAGTGGCTGCTGCCGTGGGTGACCCGCCATAATATATGGGTAACTAGAGACATGTCGTTTTAACGAGACATTGTCACTAGGTATAACTGAACAACTAAAACAATTGAGACTTATACAGTGGCAAAAATACCATGGACGAGACTTAATACTTGTTTATTATTCTCGTTGTTTCGCTTGTTGTTCATTGGTTATACTTGTGGTTATTGTATTGTGTGTTGATGGTTGGATGGAGCCTACAAGGCTAAGGTAAATCAAATATGAAAACTGTACGCTACGGCGAATGTACATTGTACATTATATTGTTATTACTCGATACGTTCGATATATAAACGTTGTATGGAACATTAAATGAATGTTTGGATATTTGGATGGATGGTTGAATGTTTATGGATATTTGGATGGATGGTTGAATTCATTATACATGTTTACTACAGTATTGTATATAACTGTAAAATGGTAAAGCATGAAACCGATCTTATAACTAGATGGTTAAAATGACAAGTGACCATTAGGGTCCAGGCCCGGCATACTCAGCGTCTATCGCTGATACTACACCATTTCAGGCTGTTGATCATTGTCGGAGCTGAAGAGCAGGAACAGGGTAATTGAAGATGGTGTATGGTCTTATGGTAAGGTTGTGTATTTTCAGGATTGGGTAGATGCTCACTTGTCGATGTTTATGATTTATGGATTTAGTGTGATGTATAGGAATTTCTCGTTATCACTGCGGTTAGCAGTTTGTTTATTTTGGAAGTTGGATGTAGTTTGGCTACGTTGCTCGCATGGGCGTGTAATGGCCGGTGACACCCGAGTGAGTTTTGTAATTGTTATTTATTTTCCGCTGTGAGACGTTTTAAATATTGCTACGTGAGAGATTATATCGTGTTTGTGGAGAGGGGTGTTACATTAGTACTTAGGAATTATAACTTATATCATAAGTATACCTCTTTTGTAGATTTCTTTATTTATTCCTCCAACTTATATATATAATCTCTTATACAATAATGACCTCCATTATTGTAACTATTATAATCCTTGTCATTATATAGCATTAACATCTCATGTTCATGTATTATATACTCCCTCCTGTTCAAAATAAATGTCATTTTAGGCTTGAGACTTAGTTCAAATTATTTATCGTTTTAGGCTTTTTGTATCTTACTTTCTACTTTTACCCTTTTCAATTTTTAATTATTAAAATGTCATTGAACTCTACTTTTTTATCTTACCAATAAAGTATACTTACTTTTTTATTCTTCCCATACAAAAAGTAAGGACACACTAGTCATTTTAAACTCTTCCTTAAAAAGTGTGAAAATGTCTAAAACAACATTTATTTTAACATGAGGGAGTACATATGTACTATGTATATATAATTGTAGGCTTTTATTTGCCCATCAACACCATATATCATCCTCTCATTATATAATACACTCCTTACATATATAATAATGACTTTTATACATATGTGTGTTGCTATTCGTAGTACAAATTTTTTTAAATCATATTAACGTTGTAAACATGTAATGAGGTATCCCTATATTTTTTTTTTCTAGAAAATGATATCTGAAAGTAATTTAACTAAAGAAGTTTGTAGTTGCTCAGTAGTGAATTTTGCTAATTACTTTTTTGTTATAATCAATATTGGAAATCATTTTTTATTAAAAAAAAGTATGAGGGGACATTTTTACGTGTTTACATTGTTAATATGATTTAAATTTAATTTGTACTGCAGTGAAGTCAACTTTACTATCTGCAGTACAATTGTTTTTTCTCCAAACTTAGTTGAATAAGTTGGAATGTTGTGGGGAGACCTTTTTTTTAAACAAATGAGAATTGACATCTGAAACGATTACAACTACTTAGTTATAACTAAGTTACATAACATATTGAATGACCAAATTTGAGTTAAAATGGTTACAACAACTAAGTTACATTACAGACCATCTATCTAACTTAGATTGTAAATGATGAATCCAAGTTCCAACAGTGTTTGGATTTCTATAATAAAACCACTGTGGATAGACAGGGGGAGTACAAAACCTTACAAAATGACCTTGGGGGCAAACTCCGATGTGGATCTCTCCTTTTGGTCTATTATGATTGGTATGATTTTTGATTGGAAGGTATGTGACACTTGCTATACCTGCATATACAGTAGAGTAGAACACTACTATCGAAGTGTACCATGTCGCGATCATGGTCCTCATTTCAGTGCTCATCCCTTTCTCAGGAGGTGTTGGCCAATATCCAGTTCAACGAAGCTCTCTTAACATTTGGTTGTACATTGTTTCGTTGAACATGTCCCAGTATGCATGGTTAATCGACTCGTTATTCTTCACATCTTAGTACAATCCTTTACGGACTTGTTTCCACTTATCCTGGTATGAATACAGGTAATTAGCTACTGAATCCACAATTACTATCTCCACAAACATCAATATATCCAATGATATATTGATATAGGTTGGTTGGAAATGCTGGTAGTGTGGGAAGTTGTTCATAGACATGAATCGAGTCGGATATGATGATCCCCTGTTCAGTGATCTTCCAGATGATGGTGCTCCTTGGGACTGGCTCGCCCGTGGTCGGTCACGCTCAAAATGAAGGTTCCTGTTGGTTTGGTTTGGAGGTCCCGGTTGGTCTTCTGATCCCAAGCTTCCCTAAAGGTTCTCCTAATTGGCATGCCAAATCTGGATGAAGAAAGTTCTGGATGTGATTGTAACATCTGGCTATCAGGGTCGGATCATCTGATTGTGCTACCTCAGCAGCAATAGCATGCCATCTGTTTTGCTCTGCTTCCTTGTAGTCTAGCATATCAGCTGTTGATTCGTGATTCTTCCAGCTCAGGTTGTACCAGAAATGATATACAT
This sequence comes from Limonium bicolor, assembly GCA_023374045.1. Classification (NCBI taxonomy): domain Eukaryota; kingdom Viridiplantae; phylum Streptophyta; class Magnoliopsida; order Caryophyllales; family Plumbaginaceae; genus Limonium; species Limonium bicolor. The sequence continues at coordinate 107,221,164 of CM041782.1, read as the reverse complement.
TCCTCTTTGAACATTGGATACCACTCTCCAACATGTAGTTTAGTCTACATGTCCATGGTAATCCATGAGAGGTTACCTTGTCACACCCACAAATTGAGTTATCCATTTGAACGTTGTCCCCCTACCAAGCTCCTTTACTAACTCATCCAACCATAGGATACTAACCTTCCTGATCAGGTCAGCAATTGGAACCCTCATGTGCTCTTTTCTATATTTCATTCTTGCAGACTCGAAGTCCTTTTTCAGCTCCCTTATGCTTGTGTTCATGTGGTCGTTGATTTTCGGAAAGATTACATCCAAAGTGTGTCTGGCACTCTTTAGTCTTGCCTTAAGAGCAGAATGAGTGCTCTCGACCCTGCCAAATGTTTAAGTAAACATTTTAGATCTATAACAGTGGTTGTATTATCTTACAAGTTACAAGACTATCAATCGTACCTGTTTGTTGTTGTGTTGCTGAAGTGTAACACATTCTTCACCCAAGCCTCCACAAACCTTTCCTTGTGCTTCTCCTAAACTGCTTCCACATATATAATGAAGCGTGGATAGCTTTTGTATGTATTCTTGAATACTTGGAGGGTGTCATTGTACTCCTGTTCTGTCCTTGAGTACACAATTGAATTCCACATTCGGACTGCAACTGTCATCCTTCCTCTATTACCCATATACTTCTTAGCCTTCCCCTGGATGTTCTTACTTATGTGCCACCGACATAGAAGATTTTGAGATTCAGAAAATACCTCTTGTAAGGCATTCATCAATACCATACATCTATCAGTGATAAATGTTGAGGTTGTAGTGCGACCAAGGAGCTCCTTTAATTGTTGAAGAGCCCATATGTACGTGTCAGTAGATTCTACAACAATGTTTTTAGGATCGTGATCCTACCGTAGGATCATAAGTGACCCCTAGGAATCAGATCGTGGGATCGAATCATGGGATCGTTCAATTCTAAAAAAAGTGAGTTAATATTTAGAAATATATGTTTATAAATAACTTCTATTTAAAGCATAAAGTTTAATTTGAGAAAGAATATATAGCATAATTGAATTAAAAATAAAAATTAAGACCACAACTATGATAGTACACTTACAAAGTTGAAATATGGATAAGCAAACCATATGAATTCTCTTAATATTGTCCATAAAAAGATAAAATTTAATAAGATAGGTTAAACATAAATCAAATCCACAGAGGTCATAATTTTTATGTGCATCTTAATTTCTTTCATCACCCTCCCAACAAACATTATGAGCTGCAAGTTATTTACTTAGAAAATTATGGGTTTTCACATCCATGTTTATTCAAAAGAGTGAGTAAGCAACAGGAAGACAAAGTGAAAATGAGTTCTAATAGCTTATTGTTTTATTTATAAACCAAGAATAAAATATTATAAGAGTAATCAATAATATTTTGTAAATTTGTATTGATTCTTTTAAGTTTTTTCATTTTCTACTTTAGAGCTCTATAACTTTGAATTTTTCAATCATTACAATATTAAATAACACATTAAATGTGAAACGTTTTTTGAACACATAGGTACATATTGTAATCTTTCATGATGAAGAGTAACAAGAAGTGTTATTCCAATCTTAATTCTTACCGCTCAATGACCTCAAATAAATCTACATATAAAAGTTGTTTTAATACCATCCAATTGTAATGTTCAAAGTCATGATATTATTTGGATTATGGAACTTTCTTCAAAATTTTGAGATCTTTTTATTCCTTATATCTTATTATGATATAATTCGCACTGATATGAAAAACAAAAACAATAAATAAAGTTGGGATCGATGGGATCATAGGATCGTACTATGGATCTAGAGTGTAGGATCATAAGATCGTGCAATGGAATAGTGATCCTTTGACGATTCTGCATGGTTCCGATCCTACCCACGATCTGGATCGTAACTATGAATTTGGAATGTAAAATCGTAGGATCGTGGGATCGAATCACGATTCTACGAACATTTCTTCTACAAGAAAGGTGAAGACAATGCTGAAGTTCTTGCCTCTACTTGTCACTCCAATGAATAGAGCCAAAGATATTTTCATGATGTTTATTTTGTAGGTCACATCAATACCTATGATGTATGGAAATGTGTGCAGTAGTTCTCTTGAGGTAGGGTGAGTGAAGAAGATGAACCCAAGCCGTGTTTGATCCCCTAAATTGTGAAAGTATCTGAAATCATTTTATATATCAAGTTAAAATTTTTCATTAAGGATTATATGTATTTGAAACAACATAAGTTAACTTACTTGGTTTTGTTGTGTAATCGTAGTAGTAGTTGTTTCCGGCTAGATCATGCAATAAAGTCGGTATCATAGAATGACCATTTCTCTTTTCGAGTTTTGTCTTTTGAATCCGGTTGTATATATCTTTCCGGGTTGCCAACGTGTTGGGGTTAATCATGGTGAACTCTGAATAAATTATAGAAGGTGGCACAGTAACTCGATTCCTCTGATCGATGATGATCATCTCCTCCTCAGTTAGTTGCATACCCACAAAATGACCCTCTGTCCACTCAGCAACGGTAAAAGTGATCTGATACGTGTACCTCATGCTAGTAAAAGTAATTAGCAACGGTAGCTTTTAATTCACTTTGTACCGGATTCAGTCCTATTGTACGGGAACAGCGACCTGGTACTTGTACCTCATGTTGGTAATAGTAATTACCAACGATAACTTTTAATTCACTTTGTACCGGATGCAGTCCTATTGTACGGGAACAGTGACCTGGTACGTGTACCGCATGCTGTAAAAGTAATTACCGATGGTAACTTTTAATTCACTTTGTACCGGATTCAGTCCAATTGTACGGGAACAGTGACTTGGACGTGTACCTCATGCTGGTAAAAGTAATTACCAACAGTAACTTTTAATTAACTTTGTACCGGATTCAGTCCTATTGTACGGGAACAATGTTATAATAGGACAGTGAATAGAGAGACAAAGGTCAAAAAATAATTAAGTTACTGGTTATTACGTAATTAATGTTGTTAGAAACAATAATTTGAAGAAAGTTATCGTTTTTTAACCCATTTTTTCAACTCTTACAACTAAAGAAGACACACTTCGGAATGTGATGTGGAGATATCTTCTTTAGAGAAAAAAACATAATTGATATTCTCAAACTACTAATAAGTTACATATTACATAACTGCGAATAACATTAAAAAAACTTGGTCAACAAACCTTTCAAACTGTAGAATCACATAAACCATTCAAACTGTATCTTAAAACAATAATAACATAAAACCCTAAACTACAGCGCGCCGTACTAGTGATAGTATGAATCCCATATAGATAAGGTGCTAAAGACCTCCTCTATCCCTTGTTCTGTTGTCCTCTATTCCTGCTCCGACATCTCCTCATGGTAGTAACACCAGTCCCAGCTACGGTTCCTGGGAAAATAAGGCCTATCAATCTCAGTTGCCTCACTCATGAGCTGCAACATAATACATGTATTAAGTTAGCCTAATATTCACAAAACAATAACGTCAACTGAAATAATTTAAGAAGTGCAACTTACTAGGGCGGGATCCGGCCGATGAACGAAGGTGTTGTTATACGTGTCAGGATTCAGAATCTTTGGATGGTTATGTTTAACCTAGTAATCCAAATAATCTCCGTGGCAGCACCGCCCTTGTCTTAGTATACCCTGGAGTAGCATCACACTCACTTGTGGTGTCCCACGCACTATACATAGGGGGTACACACATTTATAGGATCCATTTCTCCTTCTTTCTTCAGATCGAGTGTTGGATGTAATAGGGGGAGGTGGGATACGCTAAATGTACCCGAATGCTCTGACATATATGGCTCATTCACCCCCATGTACCGCAAGGTACCCTTGTACCATGTCCGGCCCTTGTTCTCATTCACCTTCTTTCGACCATAGGGCAGCCAATCAATCTACATTGCATCACAGGGACATGTAAGCATCAATAAGAAACAATAATGTAAATAATATAAGTTACAATTGTTGTACCACTTACATTTATTTCTATAAGAGCATCATGATGCTTGCAGCAGTTCTCTAGCAACTGTTTATCTTTCTGTTGGGAGGTGGACCTGACCCATCTCATAGCCCACGGTCTATCATCTTCATCACGCCAATCAGCACTAACTGCTGGTTTAAGAGTGAAGAAATAAGCATATATCCAGCACTACGGAAATTTAAAAATAAACTATGCCAACTATTAATATGAATTAATGAAGATTTATTATTCATTGTTGTACATTAAAACACTTACCTCGAGAAGGGTTAAACAACCAGCAATACTAGTAGAATTAGCACGAGATGCTAGGGGATACAACCATGCTAGAGTACCTACTCCCCACGCGTACTTCCATAGCTTCACATGTCAGCTCGTGGAGCGTTTAACCAGAACGGAAGAGGACTTATGCGTCCATACCCCTTCCCAGCAAATATGGTGGTACCGATCACATAGTACAACCAACCACACGCCCGCTTCATAGGCAAATTCTCCCCGGTCAAACTCCACTGAATCAGTGGACATATCTGAACAACACTAGTATGCCACATGTAATCCGTCATCGCCTGAACGCCGTTGTCAAACTCTAAACACTTAGCCATCATCTCCTTAAGCTCAGTGTTTGATGGGTCCCCTAGAACCGATCGACCAACGATGGGGATCCTCAGTATTTGCCACACATTATGCAGTGTGATCGTCATCTCTTCAAAGGGCATTTGGAAAGAGTTGGTTTTCCGGCTGCTACCTCTCCATAAAGGCAGAGATCAATGACATATTATTGAAAGGCCGTGTGATCTCTAGTAGATGATGCAGGCCTGAATGTGTAAGCATATTCCTTGCCCTTTTGCAAAGAACCTCGCTAAACGGCCAGTTCGTGATCAAACTGTTTCGAGCCTTAATTCCCAAAACAACCAGGTCATAGATAATTACCACGACATTTACACACGCACACAAAGTAATTAAATCTACTTGATAAAGTGAAAGATAAGAGAGTAAATACCTTAGTCATTGACCAAAGGTCAACAATGACATTCTCCCTGAAACTAGTGATGACCTTGTCAGCAGTGGATCACCAGGTATAGACACATCTTTAAGCCTCTAGTGAGTGGGAACAACGGGCTCCATACTGAGAGCAGCTTCCTCATCAGTCATACTCTTATGATTAGGGTCGTCCTCATCCTTCTCCTTGTCCTCGTTATCGTCCTCCTCCTCACAGGAGGATGACCGATGTCTCTACCAAAAATGTCTCCACTAATGACGTCCTGAGGATCGATATCCATGTCAACCACTAGAGCGTCTGGAGGGGTCATAATAGCTACCCCCAGCAGAAGTATGCTCTAGGTGGTGGCTACCCTCACCCTCTATAGCATAGTTGGAGCTATGTAGCTCGACTCGATCCGCAAAAGACCAACCACCAGAAGATGAAGCCACTGACATGTTCGACCGTGGTATGTGTGCATAGGCGTCAAAATCATCCAATGACTGGACATGGGATGAGGCCATGACAGGCTGCTATGGGTGGAAGGATGAGTGGTGTGAAGGGTCAGCATGACTAGGTCCGGCATCGCGCGCACGACGGTATGAAGCCGTCATTGGCTGCTCCACATTTCAGTCTTTCATCTTTTTGATGCATACATTCTTCATGACTTTCTTCAACTTTTCTATCACTGGACAAGTTCAACAAAAACACAATTCACTTAAACAACATAAAAACCAAGCGACAATTAACAACATAAACGAATCAAAGTAAACAATTAAATAACAATATAAATAAAATGCAATAGCAAAATACATTACTTAATATAAAAGTCAACAAAAAAGGCCCCAAAACATCTTGATTGGCGGGGCAAACCACGGACCCTCGTGTCGATCGGCGGGGTGAGCCTTGGACACTCGGGTCGATAGTCAGGGCGTGTAGCAGAAATTTATGTCTAGGCACGGGGTGAGGCGAGGGGATTCATGTAGAAGGCTAGAGTGAGGCGAGCCAGGTAGTGTTGAGAGTTGGGGTGACACGCGGGACAATTACGAGGTCGTGTCGAGGCGCGGGGTGAGGCGAGAGGGCTCGTGTCAAAGGTTGGGGCAAGGCGAGCAATTTCACATCAAGAGTTGGGGCGTGCGGGGTGGCTGTGAAGTCGTGTCGAGGTACAGGGTGAAGCTAGGGGGCTCGTGTCGAAGACCGGGGCAAGGTGAGCGATTTTGTGTCGAGAGTTGGGGCGACACGCCAATGGCGGTAGCCATTTCCCTTTTTAGCAGGAGGTGGTACCATCACTCTCCTGGACTAGTGTCCTTCTAAAGCTACATTGAGTACTTCCACCTAGACTTATGTTTTATAACATTTAAATTTGTTATCTTGCATCGCCGTTTAGGCTGTTTGTTATTGTTTAACTCATATAGTCATTTCCCTGACAGTCGTAATGTTATTCGAAGAGATGTCTTAAGTACGTGCCCCCTTTTGCTACTATTGTTTGGCGGTAGCCATTCCCCTTTTTATTTGGAAATTTCATCCAATGATCAATATGATCAAGTAAATTAACAATGTATAACTGGAATTCGTTACCTGTCCGTCTCTTGTTGGTTATGGCATTCCATGGTATGGTTAGTGCCTTGGGGTGGTAGTCATTTAAGTGTTCAACTCCGATTCGCATTCATGGTTGCGATCGGTTTAAATATTAATTGTGTTGTAAATATTCAATGTTGGTCCTATTAAGGACTAGTATGTTCTTTTCCTCTTCCTATATTTATTATGTATTGACGTATGCCATTATGGGCGAGGCATTGCCCTAATTGTTAAGTGATTGTGTTCCACCACCATTATTCATATGAATATTTTGGGAGTGAACTGTCATTTACAACCATTCGGATTGGTGCTTTACTTGTTAGGTTGTAGGTGTTTTAGCTTCTGCAGCTGTTATACTTTGGTTCCTTGTTTGTTCCAAATGTAATCAATTGTGACCACTTGTAGAGAGTTTCGGGAATCATCCAACCCTGATGTGATCAGTATCAGTGTTGAACTATCCTTCCACCCCAATTTGTATTCAACTTCCCTTGACTTGTACCGGATCAAGTTCCACCTCCCACATCCATTTCAAACTATTAAGTGATTTACCACATATGTTATGATGTTTGGCTCATAGGCCGATGTTATTGATTGGTTATCGTTTAATGGTTGTAGTTTGTTGTGGCTGGAGTATGCCCTTTAATTGTCATGTCCGGACTCATCGGTCCTTTCATGGTTGCAGTTTCTGTATCCTAAGGGTTCCGTGACCCTATGGTGCCAGGTTATAGTTATAGAACTTGTACTATAATTGCGTGAATATTTAGTGATTACCGGTAGTCATGACTTATACGGTCCTGTAGAATCAAATCTGTAACACCCCTATTCCTAAACCTGTAATAAACGTCACAAGTCGTAGCAGAATAAATAGCATCGCAGTGGAAAATAAAACTACCTAACCTTGGTGTTACACGCCGTTACTCACCCTTGTGAGCAACAAGGCAACCATACACTATCCATCAACTATTCTACGCTGTGATGAAGAGATACTGAGCACCCTGAATATTACAAACCAAATTCTAACTAGATGAGCAACTAAATGAAATACAACAATCCCAAATACAGTACATAAACAAACCACAGGTGTTTATTAAAACACAGCTGCTACCCTGTTTCCCGCACTCCGGCTTGTGTATTCTTCAATGACCTGAAATGTTTGGCCCAATGAAGGGCTCAGCAAACTATGCTGGTATGCTAAATGTAGTCCTAAGTCATCTAGATTTCCTTAAGTCGTTTTAGCCATCTTGATATTAGATTCGTTACAGATAATCCGGTTACAAGAATAACAGAAGTACTGTAAACACTGAACAATCACATAACAATTCACCTGCAAGTTATAGTGTATAATAACACACACCAAACAATAATCAACACCTGACAAGATATAAGTATTTAACAACTGTACTTGTTAGTGGGTCACATGACCCTTATCCTTTTAAACCAACCATTTAATAACCTGTGAAAATTGACTATATGTCCACTGGGTTCGAAAGGAACCGTTACCAGCTGACCTTATGGCCCTGGATAAATATTGACCGATCCGGTCGAAACTGTGCACCAACGGCAGTGCATTCCGCCATCCCCGAATGTGGCTGATGGATTTCCTTTGAGTGACTCCCCATTGAAGTCTCTCGTACTGATCACAATGCACAACCAGAAAGTCGAAACGATCCGGATTCCTCTCTTAATAAGTTAGTCCTTTTTGTCAGTGACATAATAACTCATACTTAAATTAAGACTATAACAGTAGACCTTTGTTAGGTTCAATAATACCAGAAGGTCAGTTAGTCTCTTTTTTTTCACAGTTTAGATGTATAAACTTTTAGTCACAGGACATTCACATATAAAATACAACACAATATTTTAAACAATACCGCATACAATATCATTCACATAAAATCATAGATATCGTCCTTAAACATTTAAACACATAATGTCTGGACCGTAGGATAATCCTTAGGACATTCAGACCACACAATTAACATACCGTTCACCAGGGTAATAGCTAGCTTGACAACGCGCACTCTAGTAACTCTTTCACGTACGCTGGTATTTATACATGCAATAACGAGTATAATTATTATGACCGTCCACTAAATATCACCGTACAGTCATTGTAGGATTTATTCTCGTTGTATACTAACCCTGTATGTTATTTACTTTCCCCGGTTATTTAAACAGTAGCTCTAGAAACCCTAATAGTTCATCATTTTATGTGGAGCTCACATGTGATAACGAATTATCTTAATACGATATAACTTTGTCTCATTAATTATATAACCATAATTATTTCCACTTATCATTTATATCATATCATTTTAGTTATTCATGTTATAATCACTTTTATTTTAAAAACTTTATATTATATTCCATAATATATCATAATACATTATATTACATAATCTTAATGTTTTTCCTTATTAAATTACAAAACCACCACAACAATTTGGTATTTATATCTTGTACCCAACAACTTTTATAAATTACCAAATATCCTAATAACTTCTATAATCTACTATTTAACCACACTCATTTTCGGTAATTACATCTATGCCCATAAATTTTCGCAAATCATTATATATTCATTTAAGGTCTCGTTTTTTTTGCAAACATTTTCCCTTATCCACAATTTAACCCCTAAACTTTATATAAGTTACATATTAACCTATAAACTATAGTTTTAATATTTAATTTTCCTTAAATACCAAATGTACCCTTATAATTTCGCAAATTACATAACCGCCCCTATTTAAATTCGGTTTTCAACCTATATTTCCATAAATTACATTTTCACCCCAAAACTTTTATAAACTTAATATTTTATTCATAAACCATTTTAACCCAAAGTTTTTGGTCAACACTTTGACCAAGACTTAATTTCATAGTTAATACTTCAATATACTCATAAAATCATTTATATTTTTGGTAACATCCTAAACTTCCCAATAATTACCAAATAGTCCCAAAATTTATTAAATGTTATTCTTAACACTTAGACACTTATTCAAATTCATCAAAATTCATAATATTAATTCCTACCTTATATTATACCATATTTACACCAAATAATTCCTTATATTCTCGGAATTCTATATATGTACTCTAAACTTTTCAAAATTACATTTTAACCACATAACTTATTAAAATAGCCATTTAAACACTTGTAGTTATTTTTAATGTTCCAAAAATTTTTAAAATAAGTTAATACACTTATATGTATTTCAAAATTCACCAAACTTCATGTAATGCTCTCGGCCACAATTAAAATTTATCATATGGTTTTAAAACTTGTTTTAACCTTAGAATATGTATATATATTTGTATATAAGCCATGTAACACTTCTAAAAATTATGTCAATGACTTAGAATGATTATAAACTAAAAATAGAACATAAAATTCTTAGACCTCTCGGTCTGAATAAATATGTAACACAATTAATTTTTATGACCTAAATATACCTTAAGGTAATAATCTTACCTTATATGTTATAAATTATTTCCTTGACAATATAACCTATAGTTTTTCGGTCTTAAATTATTTAAAGGTTATACAAAGTTTTATACCAAAGTTTGAAGCTTAAATCAAACTTAAACTTAATAACCTTATTTATATATACTTACCCTTAAATCAAGACAATACTTGTACTTGATTTTTCCTTGAACTTCCAAGCTCCTTAAATGCTTATATTGAAGTAGCTAGTTCGAACTCCTTGTACATATATAGGAGATTTATTCGTTAGACTTCTAACAAGAGTTTATAAATAATATTTGTAGTAATTTTACAAGAGCTTACCTTAGGAATTTATCAAGGTATTTTGATACACCTTGAGATGTTTGTAGATTCAAGTTTCCTTCATAAAATAATGAAGAGAACATGGATTTAGAAGACCAATATTTTCGGACATGTTGAAGAAATTTGTTTAGGGTTTTCAAATATGAAAATACCTTAGATTAACCTTGATTACTCCTTGAATTGATGTTGAATCAAGACAACTCCTTGGAGAATAATTGTTGGCGATTTCCTTAGAGATTGCTAGGATTATTCTTGTTCCAAGACTTGATAGAATTAACTAGGAAATAACATTAGAATGGTGTTAGGAATTAATACACCATTAACATAGCTTATTAACGCCTAAGAGTTTAATTAGAAAATGAAGAGAGGAGAGCTTTGGAGATACACTTACCAATCGGTTTGGATTTTGGCAAATGAAATGAAATGGTCTTACGTAACTAAATAAGACAATGTCGAAACTTGCTTACATTGTAACCATTAATTATCATTAATCATTATCTTATGTATTGCTTTGTTTAATTTGATTACAATATAAGCTACCTAATAACTCTTATTCTTTTGTAAAGTGTTCGGCTGGGTTGGGATAAGAATCTCAATTATGCATGTTAATGGCTATAAAGGAATGGCTCACATTTAATCTAGTTTGTTAATGTGGTATAATAGTTTAGGCTTTTTAATTTAGGCTTTGTATTAGATTGTTTAATTAGCTAACTTTTCTTGCTTTTGCAGGTGTAATTAATGACACAACTTGGAGCAAACCAAGCAGCTCCCTCCATGTTGTTACGGTAAGATTAGATAGGTAGGTTAGGCTTTTGTTTGCTTAATTATTCAGCACATGTTTAGGCTTAATCTAGAGTGATTTATTGAGCACTAACCTATCTTATTTGTACAGGTTGATCGGAAGTAAATGGAGCAAATTCAAACAACTCACCATGCACCTAAGCGACAAAGAATGAATGGTGTGAGTTAAATTGTATTCTTAATATCACTTAGACTTGTTAGACTAGCTTATTGTTTATTTACTAGTGACAATTATCTAATCTTGTCTTTGCAGGTCTGATTAATCAATAATGCATGGAGCATTCACCACTCTAAATGCTGTAGTGCTCACGTAGATAACTTGCTATATAGACTAGATTCTTGTTTGTTAATTCATAATGTGGCAATTATTCATGTTTGTTAAATTAACACTAACTTTTCTTTGTTCATGCAGGTGTACGGTGGAGTAGTTTAATTAGGCTGCTATTATTGCTCCATTATCATAGACAACTTTCTAGGATGAGTCATCTTAGCATATAACATATTTTGTAATAAAACTAGCCAAAATAGAGTAGAATTTCCGCCCAACATAGGAATAAATTGAGACTGATTTTTCATTTGATTTTTGTTGCATTATATTGTACTAAGACCATACTAATATGTGTAATAGGTTCCAGCATTTAATTGGCACATTTTTTATTATGAAAAAGATGAAAGTTTTAGGTAAGAATGCTGATTTTAGGTACCTTTTTGACCTAAAAATCGCCCCCCTTTATTCTATGAGTTTAGTACTGCCATCAATTGATTTAGATGATCATTTTATCCAATTTTAAGTTTATCAACTCGTGGCTCCTCAAAAACTTCAGGGCATTTGCGTAAAACGCATTTTTGTGACACCTGAAGGTGTATTTTGTGCTTTAAGGGTTTAATAAGAATTAATTAGTCGCTATGTGTTTCAAGTGTTTAGAGACATTGTTTATAGTTAATAATAATATGTTGAAGGTTACATTGAGTTATATAGGGTTATACCCATAGCACAATTTTTAGGTTACCCGGGCAAAAAGGAGCGTTAAGAAACTCCCCCGAGTATTTTGTCTTTAACTGAGAATTTTTTCTTGAGAACTTTGTCTTAAATGCTTATTAAGGTATTATTATGCATTTTGAATGAGGTGTAATGCTTTACTTTATTTAATAAGGTATTTCCGGGACTTTCGGGCCTTAAGGGGCCTTTAAGAGAATTCCCGGGTATCTAGTATTTTTTTTCAGTTCCAACTGAGTACTTGTGTTCCAAAGGTCATATTATGATCCTTGGTCGACTTTATATGATCTCTATAGCTTATATAATTTATTTACTTAAGGTCGGGCTTTAACGCACGTTTTTGACCTTAAGGAATTTTAGTGCGTTCTTAACGCTTGAGTGTTTATATACTCTCTTTAGGGTTTAATAATCCCCTAAATAATATATATTTATTATAATTTAATTATTTAAATGTCAGGGGTATTTCAGTCTACCCCCTTAAAAGGACTTCGTCCCGAAGTCATAACTTATACATCCTATGGAAATCAAGTTCCTCATATCTATCCCTTGTACGCAATTCGAATATACATATGTCCAACGTATCACAGTATAAATAGTTTAATAATTGTAAAGCAACAAGTGTCTATACTTCCTAGCTATCCCACAAGGTCCTCACTGTACAAGTGCAATACCAAATCCTCAGTCCTACAGAGTGCAGAGGCGTAACCCTTGACAGTAATTCCCTTGTGTGATTGCAGTAAGAATGAACATATCATAAAGTAGATAAGTAATTCCATAAACCATTTAATTAAGTGTCTCATAGGACACACCAACACCAATTGTTACATAGAATGCAACCAATATTCATACAAATAATTGCACACATGCGCAACAACCAATCGAACAACCAAGTATAAACCAAAGATAGACTGCAGATATGCAAGTCGCATGTGGTGCTCTACCAACCCTTAAAAGGGTTACGCTCACGTACCCCCACAAGTATACACAAAGCTAAGCGAAAAGTGCTGGATACTTGTCTCGTATGGAGTCTTCTAACTCCCATGTCGCCTCCTCAACGTCATGATTTGACCACTGAACTTGACCATTCTAATGGTCTTGCTCCTGATCTCCCTAGTCTTGGAGTCTAAGATGCGAACTGGGGTCTCCTCATATCTAAGTGTAGGATCTAGCTCGAGTGTCTCGGGCTCTAAAACATGCGATGGATGAGGCACATACTGCTTAAGCTGTGAAATGTGAAATACATTGTGCACTCTCCCAAGCTCAACAGGTAAGTCTAGTCTGTAAGCTAATGGGCCCACTCGCTCCGTGATAAGGTACGGTCCTACATACTTCGGGCTAAGCTTGCCCTTCTGCCTAAACCTAAAGATTCCTTTCATAGGTGAAACTCTGAGGAAGACTCGATCGCCTACTACGAACTCGAGGTCTCTCCTACGGACATCAGCATATGATTTTTGTCTGTCCTGGGCTATCTTCATGTTTTTGCGTATCTGCACGATGTCTTCTTTCATTTGGTGTAAGTACTCTGGCCCTAAGATGATGTTCTCACTGGCCTCGTCCCAACATAGTGGTGTCCTACATGGTCTGCCGTACAGTGCCTGAAATGGTGGCATCTGAATGGATGCATGATAGCTGTTATTATAGGCAAACTCAATCAGATGTAGTCGATCTATCCAGCTTCCCTGAAAGTCTAAGGCACAAGCTCTAAGCATGTCCTCCAATGTTTGAATCGTTCTTTCACTCTGGCCATCTGTCTGTGGATGAAAGGCTGTACTTAGCTTCAGCTTGGTACCTAATGCCTCCTGAACCTGCTGCCAGAATATGGAAACAAACCTGGAATCTCGATCTGACACAATAGACTTCGGTACGCCATGGTATCTAATAACCTCCTTCTGGAAAATATCTGCCAGCTTGGGGACCTTCCATGTGTCCTTGATCGGAATGAACTTAGCTACCTTTGTCAGTCTGTCAACGATGACCCATATCATGTTAGCACCTCCTCTAGTCGGTGAAGACCTACTACAAAGTCCATGGATATGTCCTCGAACTTCCAATATGGAATGGGCATCGGCTGTACTAAACCGCCCGGTCTCCGGTTGAAATACCTCAAACTTATTAAACATGGATTAAATACCTAATCACATTGATTAAGGCCTAAACATGCCTTAAAAGTCAACTGAGAACGACAGTGGTCAACACAAAACAAGATGTTGTACCATTTGACTGTTAAGGTAAATAAATACCCAAATGAACTATGTAGGACCTAAAATTTGTCCTAAGCATATTAACACATTACTAAACATATTATAATTGTTGGGCAACACTCCAACACAAAGAAAAAGCACTTTCATGCTTCAAGGTCAAAAAGGGCAAAATGTGCTCTAAGAAACCTTAAAGGTCTAATGACCTCTAAATGATATAAAATTGAATTACATGATCAAATATCATGTAAGGAACACAACAAGATCGTTGTCAAAGAAAACAGAGCTCAGAAACACCAGAAAAACACAAAATGTGCGCTAAAACTCCTAAAGCACGTTTTTGTGAAATTGTCTTTAAATTGGTTTTAAATGGGCTAAAAGGTTATAAATACCTTTAAATATAATAAATATCATATTATATGATATTAGGAATTTAATTTCCAAATTTTACAGATTTTTACAAATTTTAATATTAAAATATTAATAAAACCCTAAATTGGCCCACATGAGTCAATATGACCAAGTATGGTCAATGGTCATATTAATTGACCCACTTGGACCATGGCAGCCGGCTGGCAATAAGAGAGGAGGCAGCATAAGTCATTTATTGGCAATAATGTTGCCTAACACAACAAGAATAGTAAAAAGCTTATTTTCCTTACCTTTTTCAATTATTTCACACCTTACCCATCATTTCCTTCCTCCTTGTACGATTCCCTTCTGCCCAGCTGAGCTCCTCCCTTCCATTGAAGCTCTCAAGGTCTGTTCTTGAGCATGGAAGGCAAATCTAGCTCCTAAGTTCCTAATGTAAGTGTTTTAATGTCATTTTTAGTCATTTTTAGCCCTTTTTCTTCATTTCTTCACTACCAACACCTAAATTTCATGGCTCAACAATTCCTATGGCTTATTCTCAGTGTTATAAGGTTAGAACAAGAGCTAAACTCAGTTGAGACCAGTAGAGGGACCAAGGTTGTCCAAATCTACATTTTAAGGTAAAAATGTGCTTTAAGCTCATAACTTTTGATTCCCTTCGATTTTGGCTGTGAAATTTGGCCATAGCCTCATCTTCTTCTCCATTCATGTGGGATCTGTTGGTTAGCCATTTGGAGCAAGGATGGCCGAGATCCAAGAGAAATACTCTCTTTTAGGCATTTTTCCAAGGTAAAACTTAATAACAAGGTAGCAATTCGAGATCTAACTATTTCCTATGTCAATATGGTGGATCTAACACCTTGTGGTGTGTTTGGTTCAGGTCGAAACCACTTAGAACTTTCCTTGCACTCTTAAGGTAATTTTTGCCTTAAATCTTACATTAAATTACTCCTTATGGTTAGATCTTGCTTAGAGACTAACTAGGCCTCGTTTTCTGCTTGAAAACATGTAAAACAAGCTGTGGAGAATTTCTACTCAAGGTGGCCGAACCAAACAAGGCTTTACCTAAGCTAAATCAAGGTATAAATCACTTAAAACCTTAATTTGATACATTAACACAAGTTTAAGTGTGTGTATATCAATTTCCGTGAGTGAAGGAGAAAAACAAGGACTTATTTGACCTTAAAATGTTTAAGAAATGGTTTAATAAATTTTATAACTAATTAAACAAGCATAATTGTCAAATTTAAGATTATGTGGAAGTTTGGTAATTAAACAAAGAATCTATGGTGAGGCCGAAAATTTATAAGTGTTTTGGGACATTTATGTGTAATTTATTTTGCAAGCAAGCATGTTTGTAATAAGGCCATGTTATTTAGGCCATTTTATTTATGCATTTACAAGCTTTTATTTAAGTTTAGGTGATATATAATTATTACCGAAATGAATAAGGGGTTATAGTGTAATTAAATTAAATTTGAGGGCTTTAGAATAATAAGGCCGAAAATTAGAGGTAAAAAGGAGTTAAAATAAAGTTATAAGATTTTATAAAGTTTTGGGGTTAAATGGTGATTTTGGAAACTTAAGGGTAAAACCGTAAATATACGAAATTGGTGGTCAAGGAAATATTAAGGTGGTCACCTTGACCATATGCTAGGTTTGACCAAAATAAATAAGGGATAACTTATTTAAGGTTTTATAATAAGCTATGTATTTTATGGTAATATTTTATAACATATGTGGTAATATGTTGTTACCAAAAATAAAGGGTGTACAATGTATTTTTAAACACCCATGGGCTATTAGGAATTTTTAGGAATTTTGGGTTGTTTTTGGAATTAAAATAAGCTATATATGAATAATATATAGTTATTATGTCATTATGACACTTTGGAGAAAATAGATGGTGGAATGGTAAATACCAAGAGTATATGGGTTAATAAGGATATTTATAACCCTTTGTGTGAAATGGGAGATTTTTAGAATTATATAGGTATTTGTTGAGAATATGTCTAAATATATAGTTTTAATGATATTATCAAACTATATGTTATAAATTGGGCCTAATGATAATATAAAATGTATATTGAGGTCTATTCGGAATTTATGAAAGATAACCATAGGTTATACTCTTTTATAAGTTAGAAAATGTTATATGGAGGGTATATAACATGGTAAAAAGAAAGGGGTGATTTGGTAAATAAAGGAAATTATGGTTTAAGGAAAAGTATAAGGTTTAATATATGCCTATGAGGCAATATACAATAGTTTTGTATAAAAACTATAAGTTATAAGTTAAAGGAAATAAAAATATCATATCAAATGGTATTAGTATTTTGGTGTAACATTACATAATGTTATGTGGTCAAAAAGGGAATTTAAATAAATTCAGGGCTATGCCGAATTCATAAGAGTTGGAAAATGAATTTTAGACTATGGTCTACAATGTCATAAATGTTATGACAATTATATGGTATTAAGGTGGGTTAAGGGAATTAATATAAGGAGGGTACTCACATAAAATAATGTGACGAACTATGAATTAATGGGATTTATAAACTAAGGTATTTATTGAATAAACCTTAGGAGTTGTAATTATACAACATAAAATGTTACATAATATTAGGATAATAATCTTAATATAAGTTGTATAATATATACAACTAATGGGAACAATCATCTAATAAAAGATGATAAAATGTAACATAAAATATAAGAGTTTATGAAACTCATGAGAATTACCTACGTGGTAAAAATATATATACATACACAAGAATAATGTATATAAGGTGGATATATATATTTGGTTGAAAACCCATATGGTTTAATGGTGGTGGTTATTTTTAAAAAATATATATAGTTACAAACTATATGTTATGGGTTTTTGGGAGCAATACTATTTGTTAAAGATAATGAATTATATACTACATGGTATGATAAGGAATGGTGGGAAAATAATACAACATGGAAAAAATAAAACAATACGGAAAAGAATACAATGATAAGTGATACAATACAAAAAATATATAATATAACATAATCATGCATGCATACATGCAACTATGGGTTACGTACCTAAACTAGATGGTGGATAAGATTTAAAAGGAAATAATGAATTAAACTTAACAGTTGAAAAGTGTGACGTATGAGTTTTAAGTAACAAAACCGACTGTTTTAGAGAAACCCATAACAACAACTGTAGAAAACAGGGGTGAATTGTCGGGGTTGCTTTTATTCGGAAATACCGGATGTGGTTAGTCATGGAGACTGACTTATAGTTTGATAAGTTTTAGTATACTGTTATGACAAGGACGACGCTTGACGAGCTAGCGGACTACCCGGAGCGTAGGATCTTGCTGATTCATACTCCACCGTAATACAGTCAGGGTGAACGGTATGTAAAGGGGTTTGCGAGTTGTCCTAAGGTTGCTCCTTGGGCTCGGATTTGGTTGATATAACTTGTATGTTGTTATGTGTCTCTGATTGTCTTGGAGGGTTCCTCACTCAAACCAGGCTTCTGTGTGATCTGTGATAGATTTGTTGTTGAATGTGTTAATTGTATATTTATAGCTGCTGATTACTGTTGTTGAGTTAACCGTATGGTTGTATATATGAACCTATATATATAAAACGAACTAGCGGCTATGGTGCTATCCTATATGAAATATAAGGAACGTAAGTAAAACGTTGTAGCACTATGATAATAACACATACATATTATCTAAGACTTGTGTACGGAGCATTGGCCTTTTCTATACTCCGCTCTCGTATCTAACACTGGATCCCGAGTTTACAAAACTCGGATTGGACTAATGACCTTAGTCTGCTGTGTTAGAAAATTGGTAATGCGATGCGATGCGATGGTATAATTAAAAAAAATTAATGGAATGAAAGGAAAGCCAAGAGGATGTGGCTCTGGTGCGCGCTGTGATCACAAAAACGATACCAGGATGTCCGCGTACGGGTCCGTAAGTATCAAGGAAATTCCCGTGAGCTAGAATGGCTCGTTGGTCGGAGACTCTAATGTTGGAGTGGCTTCTGCCGTGGGTGACCCGCCATAATATATGGGTAACTAGAGACGTGTCGTTTTACAACGAGACATTGTCACTAGGTATAACTGAACAACTAAAACAATGAAACTTATACAGTGGCGAACAATATCATGGACGAGACTTAATACTTGTTTATTGTACTCGTTGTTTCGCTTGTTGTTCATTGGTTATACTTGTGGATATTTTATGGTGTGTTGATGGTTGGATGGAGCCTACAAGGCTAAGGTAAATGAAATATGAAAACTGTACGCTACGGTGAATGTACATGGTACATTATTTTGTTAATACTCGATACGTTCGATATATAAATGTTGTGTGGAATATTAAATGAATGTTGGATATTTGGATGGATGGTTAAATTTGTTATACATGTTTACTACAGTATTGAATATAACTGTAAAAAAGGTAAAGCATGAACCGATCTAATAATAAGACGGTTAAAATGACAAGTGACCATTAGGGTCCAGGCCGGCATACTCAGCGTCTATCGCTGATACTACGCCATTTCAGGTTGTTGATCATTGTCGGAGCTGAAGAGCAGGAACAGGGTAATTGGAGACGTGTATAGAAATGAAGATGGTGTATGGTCTTATGGTAGGTTGTGTATTTTCAAGATTGGGTAGATGCTCACTTGTCGATGTTTGCGATTTATGGATTTAGTGTGATGTATAGGAATTTCTCGTATCACTGCGGTTTAGCAGTTTATTTATTTTGGAAGTGGGATTAGTTTGGCTACGTTGCTCGCATGGGCGAGTAATGGCCGGTGACACCCGAGTGAGTTTTTAATAGTTATTTATTTACCGCTGCGAGACGTTTTTATTTATTGCTAACTGAGGGATTATATCGTGATTATGGAGAGGGGTGTTACAAAAGTGGTATCAGAGCGGAGTACCGCTCTGATGACAGAAAGTAGGTTAAGACAGTGAGCTTAGGAATTGCGGAAATATTGGAAAACATTTGGAAAGTACAAGACAATTCGTTTTAAGAAATTAAGTGTCTAGTAACGCAAATTGCGTGACCGGTTAGCCTTAAGGCAATTTAATATCTATTGGTTTGACGGTATTTACCGAGTATTTATGAGACATACTTGTACTACAGATGTCTGGTGGAACTAGAGGGCGTGGTACTGGTAGAGGTGGAGGCGGTGATCCCGGCATTCCAGGAGTTGCTGAGACGGTTGCAGCCGTCCTTGCACAGTTGGGTACTCAGATAGGAAGAGCACCAGCCCACCCGCCACAGCCCAGGGGAACGAACTGGCTGAAGTCAGTTACAAAGACCCGACCACCTACATATTCTGGGGAACCAGACCCCGTAGCTTTGGAGCGTTACATCGTTGAACATGAGAAAGCATTTGAAGCCTTACAAGTACCTGACGACAAGAGGGTCGTCATTGCTGCTTTCCATCTGAAGGATGCAGCCAGCACTTGGTGGAGGTTGGTCAAGGACCATCACCTGGCTATGCCCGGCTTTTCGTGGGCTGCCTTTGTGGAATTACTGAGAAGAAAATACTACCCGGCGCACCTCAAACAGAAGAAGCGCCAGGAGTCCGAGACACTGACCCAAGGAGGTCTGACCGTGGATGAGTATTACGCTCGATTCATTGGTCAGCTGGACTTCATTCCCGGTGTGGATTACTCATAGACCGTGAAGGTCGAGAAGTTCCGGGGAGGACTATTATTTCGCATTCAGATGGCGATGGGTGCTACCCTCTACACTACCATCCAGGTGCTAACATAAAAGCCATAAGATTCTTTACTTACTACATTACCAATTAACGTTGTGAGGACTTACCAAGGAGATTCCAGGAGTGTTATGAGGCTGCCTCGAGGACTGAGCTAATGCTCCGGACTCGGGAAGAGACTCTCAGGGCAAAGAAAGGAAGAACCCTGAGGGAGAGTCTGAGGGTGGAGGAGCATCTCCAGGAAGAGGCCAGAGAAAGGGAAAGTAAGGACTTATCCCACTCTAAAACTATTTACCATATTAAATACCTTACGAATGCTGACCCGAAACCTTGAACAGGAAATTCTTAAAAAGAAAGGGCAGCAGGATCACCAGGGAACAAAGGGAAAGGAGCCCGTTCAATTGACCAGCCCAGCTATTGATGCTAAGCCTCTGAGATCTGCACCTCCTAAGGGTGAGAACACCTACCCCTTAAATTCAAATGTAATCTTAATCTTTATACCATCAGATTGTAACTTAAACTTAAATACTACCATTAGGCACCGACAGCCCCAGCGCCATTTTTACTGTAAGCGTTGTGGGAGGGACCACCCAGGGGTCGACTGCGAAGGCCGCACAGTCGAATGTCGGTGCTGCCACAAAGAAGGCCATAGGGAATTTGAATGCTGGATGAACCCAGAGAGCCGTAATTACAGGCCACCAAAGAATACTCAGAAGACCTCAGCTGGAGGATCTGGAGTACCACGAGGCGGTCAGGATGGCCAGACATCTACTGATGCTGGAGCCTATAAAGGCAAAGGAGTAGATAGGGCATGAGTACCCTAACTCCATGAGACCGCTGGTGGAAGACTTTTACTTACTATGTTAGAAAGAGCTATGTTATAAGTATGAGGGAGTATGTCATTGACCACTCGCCTTTCGTGTAAGACTTTGGGATTAGTTGTGTGTACTCAGTACCAATAAGCTTTGAACCCTGAAGGATAATATATATGAACAGGATGATAATGCTTACATTACCATGTAGCCTATACTCAAATGACGAAGAGTCAATGAGACCGGGAATTACTGAACCAGAATTTCCACCTGCATGGCGCACTTGCTATTGCAAGCGCTATGACAGAAAACCACTGAAATTTCCATCTGCCTTGCGCACTTACTACAGCAAGTGCAGCGACAGCAACAGCAACAGTAACAGCTACTGCAAATGCAACTGCAACAACTACTACTTTTTTAACCTTTTATAAAAAAAACTGTTGTTCAAACCTTTTCATTGAAACCTGGGATTAGAAACCTATGCAATTTTGGAAGGACCGATAGTCCAACCACTGTAATTGGGCACATTATACAGCCACTATGACTGTAAAAAAAAAACACACCGGTTAAACGTTCGAGGAAGTTTCAGGCAGGGCTTATTAGCCAAATACCACAGTGTATACCGGCATTGAATGCTAATCACTACTAGTGATACATGTTAGTCCTTATGGACAAACATACCCTTTGTAGATGCACCACCGTCAGTGAGGATGGTTGGGAAGTGAAGAGCCAAGTTGCTCAAACTATTATGCAATCTGCAATGCAACCAATTACATGGATAAGGGGACGAATATGAATTATGGATGAGTAATGATAAAAAAAAAAACAAAAACAGGGAGAAAAAGGAAAAAAGGATGTGTTGTACTCAATGAGATCAAAAAAAGGGAGAAACAAAGTTTGCTAATATAGCACGGATTTTACTTATACCGAGTTGAATGATACTAGTCTATGATACAAGTTACCACGGTTGCCACAAAGGCAATACCACTTATTACAGGATAACTGATAACATGAACTGTTATACAAAAAAGGCAAGCAAAAAGAAGAAAAACAAAAAAAAGGAAGAAGAAAGCAGAAGATGAAGCAAAAAAAAAGGGGATATCCATCAAAGGGAGATTGACAACAGATACTTCACTATAACCGTGTGACAGACATTACCAGTTTACTAAACGAGTCATGGGACGACCGCACTCCGTTAGGAGCATGTGGGCCTGACAGACTTATTTATGAGTTCGTCGGGTAAGTAGTAATGTATCAGTACGGTACCCCATGCAAGTAGACAAGTAGTGTTAGGAACACGAGAAGTAGTCAACTCCATTCTACGGACAGTAAGACGGATTACCTCGAAGATGGACGAGAAGAGCCGCAGTAAACCAACGGGCTAGAAAAAAAAAAGAACCTTCAACAGAGGACAGTAGACAGTATACAGTGAAGACAGGGAAACAACTCAAGGACAGGAAAACAAAAAAAAAAAGCAACAGGAAAACCCATTATGGACGAAAATATGTAGAACCCTCATAAGGATCAAGCAAATGCTTGCAACCCAGAGGAAATCTACCAGATGATATGGACATAAACGCGTGATTACGCAAGGAGAAAAGATAAAGCTATATGATAGCAGATATTTGCTTAAGGAACAATGGATTTGGAATGTACCACTCACAGGATAATTCGCACTTCTTTTCTGTTTGACTCATTGGATACTAGCTGTTGAACATTTACGCCTCTGTACTCTGTATGACTGAGTGTTTTGGTATTGCACTCGTGCAGTTATTAATCTAGTGAGAACGCAGAAAGATAAAGTGGATATCAACAAGAGTGTATAAAAAAAAGAACTATAACAGTGTTTACTCCGGAACAAAACACCAGAAGACATGGATGACAAACATCATCTTTGTGGACATTTAGGCTGGTACGTCTTAGTATTACAAAGACAAGTGCAAAAAGCACTAAGTACTAACAATGGCCAATGTCATAGTATACCTCAACTGAATAAGAGTGAGAAAGGACACACGCATGTATGCTAGTGATCCAAATAAGTGGATTCACAACAATGGAAAAAAAAGGCAATTGAGCCTATTTTCATGGGTCTGCAACTCAACGGAGCGAGTGGGCCCAAATAGATTAGTGCCTCACCCTTTTATGTATTGTGGAGCCCTAGAGGGCTAGAGTTCTACCCGTCTCTCTGATATGAGGAAAATCCATGAGTTGGAGAACTCTTTGAGAGCCAAGTATCCAGCGCTCCTTGTTGAGCGGCTGTTGTATACTTGTGGGGTACGGGGGCGTAACCCTTTTTGTAACACCCCTACCGCTAATACCATCATTACTGTACAAATACTTACCTTCGCAGCGAATACTCCTTACACAACGGCGGGTGTACAATGCCGTTAGTCACCCATATGACTAACAAGGCGAGTTACAATACTACATACTATCGGTCTGATGAATATGAACATACCGAGTGCTATACACAATACAATCCTTCCCCTTACATAATAATCCATAATTCAATACAACTCCATTACAATGCTATACCGAGTATACTACAATCCTTAAATTGCCGATACAGTTTAAGCTTCCAAATTCGCATTACAATACAAGTACCAATCCCTACCATACAACTACCCATGCTCACGTAGCAGTCCCCGTCCTACTCCTCGAACGGTGATCAGCTTCAGGTACCTGCGCACTAAAAACGGTCCCCCGAGGGGGTCAGCTTACGCTGCGCATGATCTTCGCATATACCGCGTGCTAACCGCGGTACATCGACTACTTTGGGTCGAATATACATGGAGTTCATTTACATGCATACGTACATACTCATGCTACAACAATAAAACAACAATATCTACATACACATACATGTTCAATTCTTACCAAGGAAGACAGTTCGATAGTCAACCATTCGTATTTGTTATTGAATCATTGCTCTTCGTACTGTATTCGATATTCGCCACTCCACTCATACCTACTCCTTACTCTTACATACTCAACACTCCATGTTCATTACTTACTCGTACACGATCATTACTCTATACTCGTTACCATACTTATGTATACTCACTACTCGATACTCCTTACTTACTCATAAGTACTTGCTACTCAATTCTTACTCATACATACTCAATACTCGATACTCACTACATGCTCGTACTCGTTCTTACTCGATACTCCTTACTTTACTCATACATACGCTCTACTCAATACTCATTACTTTGGCCACCGGGCGGAGTCTTACACAAGACTCGCCACGGGCCTACAATACGAGGCTATACTCTTAGCTTCTCAATTACTCAAATGTCCGCTCTCACCGGACTACTCAAATTCCCAACACTCTTCTCTCAGAGTATAATACAATCTCACAGATTAGCCTGGAAGTATCTCTCTCGATAACCTCCACTGGCTTAAGGAATTACTACCGTCTAGTATCCTCAGGTTTAAGGGTTTCCCCGTCATATCGGATACTCTCATGTTCGGGACATTTACTTACTTCAGTCGGGTCCTCTCATAACGGGTCGACTAATTGCTAAGGGTATGAAGATCCCTCGTCATTCCTTACTACTCTCATGGTTCGTATCTGCACCAAGAATGATTCCTTTAATAGGGGTTACTTATACACTTCCACTACTTACTGTTTGTGGTTTATTCACTTCGGTTCTCCAAACATTATCGGGAGGTTACTACTCCCGTACATTCTCTCACGTTCTAGTGAGTTCCTTGATTTGTGTTACCGGTTATTGGTTTGTTGGTATAGTGCGTTTCTACGGTTCTGTTAGTTACACAACGAGACTCTTACTACGAGTCACTACACAACAAGACTCTTCTAAGAGTCGGTCTACGCACTAAGTGAAGCATACAATCAATCAAAAAGGTTAGCTCACACAACATACAACAAGACATACAACGAAAGGCAATAAACCATTTTCATGCTTAGTCTTGATTAGCGGCATACAGCACCACAAATCAATGTAACTCGGTAGCATACTGGGCATGAGAAAATCATACCTTTTCACCGGGGTTAGCTTTACCGTGTGTTCCCTTGTTCCTCGGTTCACATTGTTCCACTGATAATGTTTCAAACATGACATTAATACTCTGCTCATACGGTACATAAAGAATTACTACTCCCGTACTTACCCCATTATCCCGTACAATTAGTTTACTCATGTCAACTATGTCCTTACTCCCCATTAATTTCCTACACTTGTTTACTCTTCTTAAGACCTTTAAACATCATTAATCAAGTATTAATCACCTTAAGCTATCATTATCATTCACTTTACATACTTACTAGTTCTTACTTATACAATTTCATTTCCATTCTTTACTTACTTCTCATTCTCATTCTAGCTTGTCTATACTCCTAACGACCCTTAATTATCATTAATTAGGTCTCAAGTAACTTATATAATCATACCCAAACAAAGCCTTAACTTATAACCCATTAAAATTTCTCTCGGGTGGATTTTGGTGTTGGTCCGGGACCTTGTCCAGGTCCTAAGTCCCGGACCAACACATTTCACAAGTCTCGGCTGATTTCTTGTTGTGATCCGGGACTTTATACATAGGCTAAGTCCCGGACCAGAAGCTGCCTCTAATCTTGAACTTATTTTCACTATGGTCCGGGACCTTATACCCAGACTAAGTCCCGGACCTAGCTTTAAGAGCAATTCTCGGCCATTTTACAAGGTGTGGTCCGGGACCTCTTACAAGGCTCAAGTCCCGGACCAACACAGGTCTGTTACGAAATGAAATTTCTCACGCTCTGTTCTTCTTCTTCTTCTTTGGCTCATTGATTCCCCATTGTTTCTACACTTAATCTCACATGTTTTAATACTTAATTCAACATCATCTAAACCTACTTTAATCCATCACTAAATCTCTTCCCTCCTTATACTGATAACAAAACCATTTACTGTCAAATTTTCCTTCTCCTCTGTTAATTTTTTTTTTCCTTCCTCCTGTTGCAGTTCATCGAGCTGCTGGTGTTTCTGTTTCTTTCTTTTCTTTCTTTCACAAATGTTACCAGCTCCTAAGCAAGATAGTTTCCTCTCTAAATTTTGACATGGTGTCCCCTAAAACTTAAGGTTTTCACACATTCATTTGCTCACACATGAAACTCATTCAACCTGCATCAGTTTATATATGTATATGCGTTCGGATGCAAACTCACGTTTACAGCAGCTCCTATTTTTTTTTTCTGACAGATTCTTACTTACTAATACTATCAATACCATTATACTCATTCCCCCACGGTTACATTAGTTTTACATTGCCCAAAGCAACATTTTTATCCCTACATATACATTACACCAAATCTGTACAGAGGTATTTGTTACCTTGAGTTTCTTGCTTCTTGTTGTTTTCTTCTTCCCTTCCTTCTTCTGCTCTCCTCTTCTTCCTTGTTTGTTTTCTTTACTCCTTGTTCTAGTTACCAAAGTGACAATGCCTCCCTCTTGCAGTGCCAAACGGCTAAGACAAGGAAATGGAGCTCGACGTGGGTTTTTTTTTGTAACCGAAAGGGATGGAAAAAGAAAAGAAGAGTTGGAGTTCTTTTCTTACCTTAGAATATGAAGAAGAAGATGGAATTCCAAATGGTGACTCTCGAGCTCCAAAACCCATTATACCCATGAAAATGAAATTGGTTGTTTTTGGATTTTGAAAGGTGGAGATTGTTCTCCTAAATGAGAGGATTCCAACGGTATGGTTTTTGTGGATTTGGACAAGTATAGGGGGTTAACGGAGAAGATGGGACTTCCATGGTGTTTTCTCAATCGCCATGTTTGGCTTCAGTAGGAAGAAAGGAATCAAGATAGGAGGGAGTACGTGAGAGAATAGGAATTAGGGGAGAGAGACTAGTTTTTTTCTTCTTTTTTTACTTTTGTACTTGTGTTACTTTAGTAGTTTGTCATTTAGTGAATTAGAAAGAAAAGAGAGTGAGAGGGGGCAGCCCAAATCGGACACACCAGCCCCATGTGGGTTTGTAAAATTTTATTTACAAAGTTGGACACATTAGTTTGCGCTTATTACAGTTTACACCCACAACAATTACCCGTTTTTGCACTATTCACTCACCGGTACCCGTTTTCCGGAATTTTCTCGTTTAATTAATTTATTGGTTCTAGACCTTCATTAATATTTATTAATGACTATTTAATTACTTATAATTATTACGGGTCTATTTAACCCGGTTAATATCGTGTTTTCTCGGTTTCCTCGAAGAGCGCGTTTTAGGATTCGTTTGTGTTTTTAATCCGTTTTGAGGATCCGTTTTCTTCGGGAATTATTCCCGTACATCCATTAGGCATGAATAAGCCTTAAGAATCCTTTTAATACTCTAACCGAGGTCTCGTACCTCCTTTGGTTATATAACGCTTATTGTAATGTTTTTTATTTTTAAAGCGTTTACTACATTTCTTTGGATTTATCTTCTTCACCCAAAATTACTTAGGCGCTATTAGGCCCATAAATACTATATTAGAATGATTTAATCACCATATTTAAGTTCGGGGTATTTCAATCTACCCCCCTTAAAGAACTTTGCCCTCAAAGTTGGTGAATCTAATACTGTTACTTATATAATACTCTATGCTAAGGTTATAACCTCTGCATATAATTGTCAAACTCCAAATGTCTGACATGATGCATACTACGCATCCAAACAGCATGTCACTGCATGCATAGCAATCCAAAAATATCCGTTTTACTCCTCTCCAAGGGGGTCCATCCGCAGACAATTAGGTACAATCCTCCCCCAATGGAGAGTGATCCCTCAGGTACCGGTCACGTTTGAACACTTACGCTTTCTGGTTCACGGCCGTCATGACTTGAGCACTTACGCTTTCTGGCTCTACGGTCCTTTGGTTCTGATCAAATTCATTTGCACATATAGAGATCCTCAGGCACTTACTCATACTTACTTACTCATACTTTACTCATACTTACTCATACTTACTCGGGACTACGCTGCCCCAGTGCCTTTGGAAAAATAAAAACAAACACACACTGTTACCATACAAACCGGTGTAGTGGTTTCAAACTAATCAACACTCCCACCGACTCAAAACTAGCTTCTCCTCCTATGGTTTCGACCGGATACCCGTGCCTAGGCATGGAAGATCCACTAGCGTCCGTGGGAGCGTTTTAAACCGGTCCTCATTCTTAACTTTGAAGAAAACACATTGTACCAAATTAGTTTTGGAAATTCATTTTGAAAACTTGCATACATCTCCGAATACCATTTATGATAATTATACCTATTACTAGTGTTATTTCTGTGACCACTTAGGGGAGCTTCCAGAGTCCTTCAACCTCAATGTGATCAGCATTGGTGTTGAATTATCCTTCCACCCCAATTGTGTTCGGCTTCCCTTGATCGCTAGAAAATCAAGTTCCACTTCCCACCTCAATACAAATAGACAGACAGATCGTCAAACATTATTTCGTTTTCTATCTTATTAATCTTGCTACTCATAATCACGCACATACATTTTCCGATTCATATGATTCACTTACCTACTTACTAATATTTCATCAATCCTACTACACATCTTCTTCAACTACTATACTTAGAATTCATGGGTACAATATCCCATTAATTTACTATACTCCAATTTATACTCATAAAATACATCGGCTGTATACCGATTTATACTCATTTCATACATCGGTCCGTACCAATTTATACTCCTCAAGTCTCCCATACATGCTCATTCCTCATACTATTACCAATCGGGGTACTCATTCCCCTGGAGTTTCTCTACTCCTTTTCTATACATACTTCCCAACTTACCACAATTACACAATGAGTGAATACAAATGTTTATGTAACATAAGTATCATCATTAAAACAAATTCTCTTGCGCTATGCGCATTGTAGATTACGCTTATCACGTAAAACATACATTTCGCGGTTTTCGCTCTACCCCCCTTAAGGGATTACGCCCACGTAATCGACCATGTGTCAATGTTGAACATTGGTCGAAGGCATTCAGCCGTCATGGAGTGGTTCAGCTTCCATGCGGTCTATTATACAATGTTCCTTGATCAATGGGTCTTAACCGTGTTACTAGTTAGTCCCTAAATCAAGAATTTTCATCGGAGTTTATTTAACTCTTAACCGGGTTCGGTTCTAGGTGTATTTACTTGGAATCTTGGGCCCACTAGCTTCTGCTGCACGACCCTGATAACTTGGGTTATTCGCCCTGCTCGTTATCCTTAACGTGTTACACATCATCCTTTGTCCCTCTTATTGTGGGAATAAGGTTCATTGATCAATGTGGTGTTCTTTTACCGCTGTTTGAACTCAATGAGTATAGATTATAACCAGCTCTCTAGCAATCTATATACATAGTGTTGGGCTTTGTAGTGATCATTCACTTAGTTCCTCCGACTTATTGTCGGTTGAGGTTAAGTCACTACTTAGTTGTAGTGCTTCCTCTACTGTTAGTGGCTTCTGAATTATACCAGTTTCTCTAGTTCATTACAAGTGTTCTTTACTTGTATGACCTGGCATTTTCAATGCGTCGGTCCTTGTGACTTTCCTAAGTCTCCTTTCACTTTTATTCCAATGGAATTCATGTCTTGTGATTGTTCGTGTGTTTCACACTCCTCGTGCTTCTTTGGCCTTAGGCCGCACGGTTTTGTCTAAGATTTTGCTTAGCTGGCTTATGCCATGTTCACTGGTGAAAGGAAGAATTTACTACTACTTACATTTTCCATATTCCTAGCTATCCCACTAGATCATAAACTACACAAGTGCAATACCAAAACACTCAGTCCTACAGAGTGCAGAGGCGTGAACCCTTGGCAGTAACTCTCTTATGAGATCGCAATAGGACTGATCGTACTCCTTCAGGTGGTGCTTCATCATCTGGTGCAGACTTCTGGCTTGTTTCCCGGTCTGTCTACCATCTTGTATTCACAACTCCATAGTATTGGGTGATTATTCACATACATTGGTCGCCTGTTGCGCACCATGTTCTTACTGATTCTTCAGTATTGGTTTACATGGCATCCGCTGTGCTAGCTTCAGCTCATGCATTTCCACTATTTATATCATGTTTGGTGTTTATACGTCTGAGCTCCTTGAGCGTCATTTACTTATACTTTACATTCCCACATAGCGTGTTCTTCCTGAACTGATTACTCCTTGGTTGTCAACATTTGCTGTTGATGCTTATCCTACATTGCTTGGCCGTATTTGTATGCTCAAGCTTCACTACGTTAGTAGTTCTGAAAGGGTTGCACTGTCAGATATTTGTGATGGTATCCCCTTCTTTAGATTCTATGTGCTCACCGCTCTCGCGGTCTCACATTATGAGGGGTATCCTTGCTCGTGGGTCATTAATCTTTTATTGTGTAGTCCTTGACCACTTTCCATAGGGTTCACTATGGGTTTTGCAACCGTCGAATTGTGTATTGTAACAGTTTCCTGGCATACTAGCCATATCGCCTAGAGCTCTGCTCATCATAAGCCGTTCCAAAGTGGTTACTTCTCCGTATACCATATGATGGCTTGGAGGTGATACTTGGCTCCATAATAAGATCGTCACATCACGCTTCCGTTTGTTGGAGACCCTTTTGTATCTTGGTATTGGTCGATACCATTTATTAATTTGGGGTATCCCCTGTCAAGTGGGATCCCTTCGGTGTCCTAACCGGACGTTCGTTCCGATTGTGGTGTCCTTACCACGACATCTCGTTCAACCATGTTGGCTTGATACTCTTTGTGGATTTCTCCTGGGTAGTACTGATTATACGGTAGCATCTGGCTGACATTAACGAGTATGTTCAGTTGTTATCCTACCTTGCGGTTCTGGATCTGTGTTATCCGTTGAGGTTTATAAAGTCTCCCGTTCCTAGGGTAGACCATTGGTGTTTCCTTATGTTATAACGGTTTTGATATTCTCTTCGGTGACGGATGGTATTTTCGGTGCCTATAACATCACCCTGTGTGTTTGTGGTAGTTGTTCTGGGAATTCTATCCCGTTCATTGAACACTGATGTGTTATTGTTAGGCATTTGCCTTACTGTGCTAGACTGGGTATTTCTTCCAGTTATCATGCTTTACTTAGATATCCTCGAGACATATCCAATGTCTTATCCCGTTGTTAGTGCTTCTTGCACTTCCAGCTCTTAATGGTTCTCCTGAAGTGAGTTTCTGACTCCTTAGCTCGTAGCTTATCTGAGTTTCCCTTGTTCGGTTGAGGTAACCACTTGTTCTGTTTTAAATTTACTTATGGTCCGTAGAACAGAGTTGACTACTTCCCGTGTTTCGTACACTACACGTATACATACGTGGGGTGCCTTCTTGGCACGTTACCACTTACCCAACTATCTGCCAGGCCCGCAAGCTCCTTCGGAGTGCGGTCGTCCCACATCCCGTATTTGGGTACACTAGTAGTGTTCGTCACACGCCTAGGTGAAGTATTCTATTGTCAACTCCTCTTGTATCATCTATGATACTTACCGAAATTCCGTCGGTCCAGTTTTAAAAATCCAAGTTTTAAAGAAGGGTTTGTGGTTTTGAAAGAAAAATTTGGGTTTTGAAATAACAGTGCGGTGTTAAAGAACTCTTCATGGCGTTGCCATGATTCAGGTCCTGACCAGGTTCAGCTTCTTGCTGACCGGTATACTCTTAATACAATGGTCGGGCCGTTAGGCTGTTCCGAGGTTTCATTATTTGGATACTTAGGATTGGTGATCCTATATTTGCTCCATTCGTCATAGCGGTACTTTGGTAAGTATTTGCGGGTTGTTAAGAGTATTCCAATCGTCCTGTAGTTGCAGCACTTGCCCTAGGCAAGTGTGCGGGTAGGTTGTTTTTCGGTTAACGTATACCAGTTACGGTATCGTTTCCATCCATAATTGGTGGTCTTATTAGATCGTCCTTTGATCTTTTGATCCTGGTGATCGATCTCTTGAGTCGCTTCCCAGTATACTTGACGTGATCGTCGTCCGTCCGGGTGTCTCACACCTTCAGTGTGGTTAACGAGATTTGACTTGTCCTTAGGATCCACGTTGTGGTCCTATAGGTGTCTGAGTTATGATTTCTTTCTTAGTTATCTGAACTATGCTGTTCTGTTGTTGCTGCCTCTCGGCATGTAGGTTTGGCATTAATCCAACCTCGACTAATTCCTTAGTCGGTTTGTACCGTTGTTGGTATCATCAAAGATTACGGTCCGTAGACTCTCTTGTCTCGGCTTGCTACTCCATTTCCCTCGCTTCATTGTACGACTGTGCTTCTCTCCTTGCTGGCCACACATGGTTCTCGCGCTGCGAAGCATGTCGCCCCATGGTGCCATAAATTTCATCATCCTTGTGTTTAGGATCTTCATTCCTCCGCCATTAAGTGTGGTCCTTGTCATTTAACGGGAACCGTCTTCGGGACTTCCAGCTCTTGGACTCTACCGTATGACAGGTTCTTTTCTAATAAGTTTTACTTGCAACTGCCAGATCGGGTGTTACCCGAGTGTGAGAGGACTTTCCATCTCTCTGGCGTTATTCTCCATCCTTAATACCGTGGGTTGCGGAGGGCGGGGTATGGTTGTTGTAGGTTTCCGGTTCACGCGGAAGTTCCTATCTAGCGTCCTCGCACACTAGCCAACCCTTAGCCTTAAGTCTCTACTTCCTAACTCGGTACTTTCCTATACTCGGTATTTCATCCATCAGAGCGATACTTCGCTCTGATACCACTTTTTGTAACACCCCTACCGCTAATACCATCATTACTGTACAAATACTTACCTTCGCAGCGAATACTCCTTACACAACAACGGCGGGTGTACAATGCTGTTAGTCACCCATATGACTAACAAGGCGAGTTACAATACTACATACTATCGGTCTGATGAATATGAACATACCGAGTGCTATACACAATACAATCCTTCCCTTACATAATAATCCATAATTCAATACAACTCCATTACAATGCTATACCGATATACTACAATCCTTAAATTGTCGATACAGTTTAAGCTTCCAATTCGCATTACAATACAAGTACCAATCCCTACCATACAACTACCCATGCTCACGTAGCAGTCCCCGTCCTACTCTCTCGAACGGTGATCAGCTTCGGGTACCTGCGCACTAAAAACGGTCCCCCGAGGGGGTCAGCTTACGCTGCGCATGATCTTCGCATATACCGCGTGCTAACCGCGGTACATCGACTACTTTGGGTCGAATATACATGGAGTTCATTTACATGCATACGTACATACTCATGCTACAACAATACAAAAACAACAATATCTACATACACATACATGTTCAATTCTTACCAAGGAAGACAGTTCGATAGTCAACCATTCGTATTTGTTATTGAATCATTGCTCTTCGTACTGTATTCGATATTCGCCACTCCACTCATACCTATTCCTTACTCTTACATACTCAACACTTCATGTTCATTACTTTACTCGTACACGATCATTACTCTATACTCGTTACCATACTTGTGTACTACTCACTACTCGATACTCCTTACTTACTCATAAGTACTTGCTACTCAATTCTTACTCATACATACTCAATACTCGATACTCACTACATGCTCGTACTCGTTCTTACTCGATACTCCTTACTTTACTCATACATACGCTCTACTCAATACTCATTACTTTGGCCACCGGGCGGAGTCTTACACAAGACTCGCCACCGGGCCTACAATACGAGGCTATACTCTTAGCTTCTCAATTACTCAAATGTCCGCTCTCACCGGACTACTCAAATTCCCAACACTCTCTCTCTCAGAGTATAATACAATCTCACAGATTAGCCTGGAAGTATCTCTCTCGATAACCTCCACTGGCTTAAGGAATTACTACCGTCTAGTATCCTCAGGTTTAAGGGTTTCCCCGTCATATCGGATACTCTCATGTTCGGGACATTACTTACTTCAGTCGGGTCCTCTCATAACGGGTCGACTAATTGCTAAGGGGTATGAAGATCCCTCGTCATTCCTTACTACTCTCATGGTTCGTATCTTGCACCAAGAATGATTCCTTTAATAGGGGTTACTTATACACTTCCACTACTTACTGTTTGTGTTTATTCACTTCGGTTCTCCAAACATTATCGGGAGGTTTACTACTCCGTACATTCTCTCACGTTCTAGTGAGTTCCTTGATTTGTGTTACCGGTTATTGGTTTGTTGGTATAGTGCGTTTCTACGGTTCTGTTAGTTCACAACGAGACTCTTACTACGAGTCACTACACAACAAGACTCTTCTAAGAGTCGGTCTACGCACTAAGTGAAGCCATACAATCAATCAAGAAAGGTTAGCTCACACAACATACAACAAGACATACAACGAAAGGCAATAAACCATTTTCATGCTTTAGTCTTGATTAGCCGGCATACAGCACACAAATCCAATGTAAACTCGGTTAGCATTCGGGGCATGAGAAACATACCGTTTCACCGGGGTTAGCTTTACCGTGTGTTCCCTTGTTCCTCGGTTCACATTGTTCCACTGATAATGTTTCAAACATGACATTAATACTCTGCTCATACGGTACATAAAGAATTACTACTCCCGTACTTACCCCATTATCCCGGTACAATTAGTTTACTCATGTCAAACTATGTCCTTACTCCCCATTAATTTCCTACACTTGTTTACTCTTCTTAAGACCTTTAAACATCATTAATCAAGTATTAATCACCTTAAGCTATCATTATCATTCACTTTACATACTTACTAGTTCTTACTTATACAATTTCATTTCCATTCTTTACTTACTTCTCATTCTCATTCTAGCTTGTCTATACTCCTAACGACCCTTAATTATCATTAATTAGGTCTCAAGTAACTTATATAATCATACCCAAACAAAGCCTTAACTTATAACCCATAAAATTTCTCTCGGGTGGATTTTGGTGTTGGTCCGGGACCTTGTCCAGGTCCTAAGTCCCGGACCAACACATTTCACAAGTCCCGGCTGATTTCTTGTTGTGATCCGGGACTTTATACATAGGCTAAGTCCCGGACCAGAAGCTGCCTCTAATCTCGAACTTATTTTCACTATGGTCCGGGACCTTATACCCAGACTAAGTCCCGGACCTAGCTTTAAGAGCAATTCTCGGCCATTTTACAAGGTGTGGTCCGGGACCTCTTACAAGGCTCAAGTCCCGACCAACACAGGTCTGTTACGAAATGAAATTTCTCACGCTCTGTTCTTCTTCTTCCTTTGGCTCATTGATTCCCCATTGTTTCTACACTTAATCTCACATGTTTTAATACTTAATTTAACATCTAAACCTACTTTAATCCATCACTAAATCTCTTCCCTCCTTATACTGATAACAAAACCATTTACTGTCAAATTTTCCTTCTCCTCTGTTATTTTTTTTTTCCTTCCTCCTGTTGCAGTTCATCGAGCTGCTGGTGTTTCTGTTTCTTTCTTTTCTTTCTTTCACAAATGTTACCAGCTCCTAAGCAAGATAGTTTCCTCTCTAAATTTTGACATGGTGTCCCCTAAAAATTAAGGTTTTCACACATTCATTTGCTCACACATGAAAACTCATTCAACCTGCATCAGTTTATATATGTATATGCGTTCGGATGCAAACTCACGTTTACAGCAGCTCCTTATTTGTTTCTTTGACAGATTCTTACTTACTAATACTATCAATACCATTATACTCATTCCCCCACGGTTACATTAGTTTTACATTTGCCCAAAGCAACATTTTTATCCCTACATATACATTTACACCAAATCTGTACAGAGGTATTTGTTACCTTGAGTTTCTTGCTTCTGTTTTGTTTTCTTCTTCCCTTCCTTCTTCTTGCTCTCCTCTTCTTCCTTGTTTGTTTTCTTTACTCCTTGTTCTAGTTACCAAAGTGACAATGCCTCCCTCTTGCAGTGCCAAACGGCTAAGACAAGGAAATGGAGCTCGACGTGGTTTTTTTTGTAACCGAAAGGGATGGAAAAAGAAAAGAAGAGTTGGAGTTCTTTTCTTACCTTAGAATATGAAGAAGAAGATGGAATTCCAAATGGTGACTCTCGAGCTCCAAAACCCATTATACCCATGAAAATGAAATTGGTTGTTTTTGGATTTTGAAAGGTGGAGATTGTTCTCCTAAATGAGAGGATTCCAACGGTATGGTTTTTGTGGAATTTGGACAAGTATAAGGGGGTTAACCAGAGAGGAGAAGATGGGACTTCCATGGTGTTTTCTCAATCGCCATGTTTGGCTTCAGTAGGAAGAAAGGAAATCAGAGATAGGAGGGAGTACGTGAGAGAATAGGAATTAGGGGAGAGAGACTAGTTTTTTTCTTCTTTTTTTACTTTTGTACTTGTGTTACTTTAGTAGTTTGTCATTTAGTGAATTAGAAAAGAAAAGAGAGTGAGAGGGGGGCAGCCCAAAATCGGACACACCAGCCCCATGTGGGTTTGTAAAAATTTTATTTACAAAGTTGGACACATTAGTTTGCGCTTATTACAGTTTACACCCCACAATTACCCGTTTTTGCACTATTCACTCACCGGTACCCGTTTTCCGGAATTTTCTCGTTAATTAATTTTATTGGTTCTAGACCTTCATTAATATTTATTAATGACTATTTAATTACTTATAATTATTACGGGTCTATTTAACCCGGTTAATATCGTTTTTTCTCGGTTTCCTCGAAGAGCGCGTTTTAGGATTCGTTTTGTGTTTTTAATCCGTTTTGAGGATCCGTTTTCTTCGGGAATTATTCCCGTACATCCATTAGGCATGAATAAGCCTTAAGAATCCTTTTAATACTCTAACCGAGGTCTCGTACCTCCTTTGGTTATATAACGCTTATTGTAACGTTTTTTATTTTTAAAGCGTTTACTCATTTCTTTGGATTTATCTTCTTCACCCAAATTACTTAGGCGCTATTAGGCCCATAAATACTATATTAGAATGATTTAATCACCATATTTAAGTTCGGGGTATTTCACTTTTTAAGGGGGGTAGAGCCTCTTGACTGTGCACATGTGTGCACTAAGTTTTGTTTGTTTGATATGCATGCATACAAAAAAAAAAGAAATGGTGGTGTGCGGGGAATACGAGGTTTGTTTGGTTGGTATGTGAATTATTTGATATGCATAGCATACAGTGAATTGGTTTTTGTTGTTATGGTTGGCACGCGGGGCGTGTGTTGTTTGGTTTGTTTGTGTGTGATGTACACTTGTATGTACGTATCTTACGAGATACCTGTATGAATGTTGTTTTACACCATGTGTGTAACACCTTGCTTATGCTATTTGTGATATGTATTCATATTGCTTTATAGAATGATTACATATGGTATCGCCTAGATACGAAATGAATCATTAGATATAGAATGTGGAACAATGAAATGTTATGGACACCTCAGGGAGGTTGTCAGGGTTGGTAGAACTGATAGGAAATGATGGTGCTGATGGACCACCTATATCCATATATGATTGAACTAACGCCACAACGTGATGGCTATGTGCTGTATAAGCGCAACACAATGTGTGTAAATGATATATCAGATAGATATACATTATGGGAATAATGGGTAGTTATACATTTATATACTTACCTATTTAATTGAGAGACTTCGGGACGAAGTCTTTTAAGGGGTATACTGAAATACCCCAAACTTATTAAACATGGATTAAATACCTAATCACATTGATTAAGGCCTAAACATGCCTTAAAAGTCAACTGAGAACGACAGTGGTCAACACAAAAACAAGATGTTGTACCGTTTGACTGTTAAGGGTAAATAAATACCCAAATGAACTATGTAGGACCTAAAAATTGTCCTAAGCATATTAACACATTACTAAATATTATAATTGTTGGGCAACACTCCAACACAAAGAAAAAGCACTTTCATGCTTCAAGGTCAAAATGGGCAAAAATGTGCTCTAAGAAACCTTAAAGGTCTAATGACCTCTAAATGATATAAAATTGAATTACATGATCAAATATCATGTAAGGAACACAAAAAGACCGTTGTCAAAGAACAGAGCTCAGAAACACCAGACAACACAAAATGTGCGCTAAAACTCCTTAAAGCACGTTTTTGTGAAATTGTCTTTTAAATTGGTTTTAAATGGGCTAAAAGGTTATAAATACCTTTAAATATAATAAATATCATATTATATGATATTAGGAATTTAATTTCCAAATTTTACAGATTTTTACAAATTTAATATTAAAATATTAATAAACCCTAAAGTGGGGCCCACATGAGTCAATATTGACCAAGTATGGTCAATGATCAATTAATTGACCCACTTGGACCATGGAAGCCGGCTGGCAATAAGAGAGGAGGCAGCATAAGTCATTTATTGGCAATAATGTTGCCTAACACAAACAAGAATAGTAAAAAGCTTATTTTCCTTACCTTTTTCAATTATTTCACACCTTACCCATCATTTCCTTCCTCCTTGTACGATTCCCTTCTGCCCAGCTGAGCTCCTCCTTCCATTGAAGCTCTCAAGGTCTGTTCTTGAGCATGTAAGGCAAATCTAGCTCCTAAGTTCCTAATGTAAGTGTTTTTAATGTCATTTTTAGTCATTTTTAGCCCTTTTTCTTCATTTCTTCACTACCAACACCTAAATTTCGTGGCTCAACAATTCCTATGGCTTATTCTCAGTGTTATAAGGTTGGAACAAGAGCTAAACTCAGTTGAGACCAGTAGAGGGACCAAGGTTGTCCAAATCTACATTTTAAGGTAAAAATGTGCTTTAAGCTCATAACTTTTGATTCCCTTCGATTTTGGCTGTGAAATTTTGGCCATAGCCTCATCTTCTTCTCCTTTTCATGTGGGATCTGTTGGTTAGCCATTTGGAGCAAGGATGGCCGAGATCCAAGAGAAATACTCTCTTTTTAGGCATTTTTCCCAGGTAAAACTTAATAACAAGGTAGCAATTCGAGATCTAACTATTTCCTATGTCAATATGGTGGATCTAACACTTGTGGTGTGTTTGGTTCAGGTCGAAACCACTTAGAACTTTCCTTGCACTCTTAAGGTAATTTTTGCCTTAAATCTTACATTAAATTACTCCTTATGGTTAGATCTTGCTTAGAGACTAACTAGGCCTTGTTTTCTGCTTGAAAACATGTAAAACAAGCTGTGGAGAATTTCTACTCAAGGTGGCCGAACCAAACAAGGCTTTACCTAAGCTAAATCAAGGTATAAATCACTTAAAACCTTAATTTGATACATTAACACAAGTTTAAGTGTGTGTATATCAATTTCCGTGAGTGAAGGAGAAAAACAGGTCTTGTATTTGACCTTAAAATGTTTAAGAAATGGTTTAATAAATTTTATAACTAATTAAACAAGCATAATTGTCAAATTTAAGACATTATGTGGAAGTTTGGTAATTAAACAAAGAATCTATGGTGAGGCCGGAAATTTATAAGTGTTTTGGGACATTTATGTGTAATTTATTTTGCAAGCCAATGTTTGTAATAAGGCCATGTATTTTAGGCCATTTTATTTATGCATTTACAAGCTTTTATTTAAGTTTAGGTGATATATAATTATTACCGAAATGAATAAGGGGTTATAGTGTAATTAAATTAAATTTGAGGGCTTTAGAATAATAAGGCCGAAAATTAGAGGTAAAAAGGAGTTAAAAAAAGTTTATAAGATTTTATAAAGATTTGGGGTTAAATGGTGAATTTTGGAAACTTAAGGGTTAAAACCGTAAATATAAGAAATTGGTGGTCAAGGAAATATTAAGGTGGTCAACCTTGACCATATGCTAGGTTTTGACCAAAATAAATAAGTTAGATAACTTATTTAAGGTTTTATAATAAGCTATGTATTTTATGGTAATTTTATAACATATGTGGTAAATATGTTTTACCAAAATAAAAAGGTGTACAATGGTATTTTAAACACCCATGGGCTATTAGGAATTTTTAGGAATTTATTGGGTTGTTTTTGGAATTAAAATAAGCTATATATGAATAATATATAGTTATTATGTCATTATGACACTTTGGAGAAAAATAGATGGTGGAAATGGTAAATACCAAGAGTATATGGGTTAATAAGGATATTTATAACCCTTTGGTGAAATTGGGAGATTTTTAGAATTATATAAGAGTATTTGTTGAGATATATGTATAATATATAGTTTTAATGATATTATCAAACTATATGTTATAATTGGGCCTAATGATAATATAAAATGTATATTGAGGTCTATTCGGAATTTATGAAAGATAACCATAGGTTATACTCTTTATAAGTTAGAAATGTTATATTGGATGGTATATATAACATGGTAAAAAGAAAGGGTGATTTGGTAAATAAAGGAAATTATGGTTTAAGGAAAAGTATAAGGTTTAATATATGCCTATGAGGCAATATACAATAGTTTTGTATAAAAACTATAAGTTATAAGTTAAAGGAAATAAAAATATCATATCAAATGGTATTAGTATTTTGGTGTAACATTACATAATGTTATGTGGTCAAAAGGGAATTTAAATAAATTCAAGGGCTATGCCGAATTAATAAGAGTTGGAAAATGAATTTTAGACTATGGTCTACAATGTCATAAATGTTATGACAATTATATGGTATTAAGGTGGGTTTAAGGGAATTAATATAAGGAGGGGTACTCACATAAAATAATGTGACGAACTATGAATTAATGGGTTTATAAACTAAGGTATTTATTGAATAAACCTTAGGAGTTGTAATTATACAACATAAAATGTTACATAATATTAGGATAATAATCTTAATATAAGTTGTATAATATAATACAACTAATGGGAACAATCATCTAATAAAAGATGATAAAATGTAACATAAAAATATAAGAGTTTATGAAACTCATGAGAATTACCTACGTGGTAAAAATATATATACATACACAAGAATAATGTATATAAGGTGGATATATATATTTTGGTTGAAAACCATATGGTTTAATGGTGGTGGTTATTTTTAAAAAATATATATAGTTACAAACTATATGTTATGGGTTTTTGGGATGCAAATACTATTTGTTAAAGATAATGAATTATATACTACATGGTATGATAAGGAATGGTGGGAAAATAATACAACATGGAAAAAAATAAAACAATACGGAAAAAAACAATATGATAAGTGATACAATACAAAAAATATATAATATAACATAATCATGCATGCATACATGCAACTATGGGTTACGTACCTAAACTAGATGGTGGATAAGATTTAAAAGGAAATAATGAATTAAACTTAACAGTTGAAAAGTGTGACGTATGAGTTTTAAGTAACAAAACCGACTGTTTTAGAGAAACCCGTAACAACAACTGTAGAAAACAGGGGTGAATTGTCGGGGTTGCTTATTATTCGGAAATACCGGATGTGGTTAGTCATGGAGACTGACTTATAGTTTGTATTACCGTTTAGAGTATACTTCTGACAAGGACGCTTGACGAGCTAGCGGACTACACGGAGCGTAGGATCTTGCTGATTCATACTCCACCGTAATACAGTCAGGGTGAACGGTATGTAAAGGGGTTTGCCGAGTTGTCCTAAGGTTGCTCCTGGGCTCGGATTTGGTTGATATAACTTGTATGTTGTTGTTATGTGTCTCTGATTGTCTTGGAGGGTTTCCTCAACTCAGGCTTCTGTGTGATCTGTGATAAGATTGTTTGCCTGAATGTGTTAATTGTATATTTATAGCTGCTTATTATTTACTGTTGTTGAGTTAACAGTATTGGTTCGTATATCGTATATATACTATTATAAAACGAACTAGCGGCTATGGTGCTATCCTATATGAAATATAAGGAACGTAAGTAAAACGTTGTAGCACTATGATAATAACACATACATATTATCTGAGACTTGTGTACGGAGCATTGGCCTTTTCTAGACGCCGCTCTCGTATCTAACACTGGATCCCGAGTTTACAAACTCCGGATTGGACTAATGACCTTAGTCTGCTGTGTTAGAAAATTTGGTAATGCGATGCGATGCGATGGTATAATTAAAAAAATTTAATGGAATGAAAGGAAAGCCAAGAGGATGTGGCTCTTGGTGCGTGCTGTGATCACAAAAACGATACCAGGATGTCCGCGTACGGGTCCGTAAGTATCAAGGAAATTCCCGTGAGCTAGAATGGCTCGTTGGTCGGAGACTCTACCGTTGGAGTGGCTACTGCCGTGGGTGACCCGCCATAATATATGGGTAACTAGAGACGTGTCGTTTTAACGAGACATTGTCACTAGGTATAACTGAACAACTAAAACAATTGAAACTTATACAGTGGCGAACAATATCATGGACGAGACTTAATACTTGTTTATTGTACTCGTTGTTTCACTTGTTGTTCATTGGTTATACTTGTGGATATTTTATGTGTGTTGATGGTTGGATGGAGCCTACAAGGCTAAGGTAAATGAAATATGAAAACTGTACGCTACGGCGAATGTACATGGTACATTATTTTGTTAATACTCGATACGTTCGATATATAAATGTTGTGTGGAATATTAAATGAATGTTGGATATTTGGATGGATGGTTAAATTTGTTATACATGTTTACTACAGTATTGAATATACTGTAAAAAGGTAAAGCATGAAACCGATCTAATAATAAGACGGTTAAAATGACAAGTGACCATTAGGGTCCAGGCCCGGCATACTCAGCGTCTATCGCTGATACTATGCCATTTCAGGTTGTTGATCATTGTCGGAGCTGAAGAGCAGGAATAGGGTAATTGGAGACGTTGTATAGAAATAAAGATGGTGTATGGTCTTATGGTAAGGTTGTGTATTTTCAAGATTGGGTAGATGCTCACTTGTCGATGTTTGTGATTTATGGATTTAGTGTGATGTATAGGAATTTCTCGGTATCACTGCGGTTAGCAGTTTATTTATTTTGGAAGTTGGATGTAGTTTGGCTACGTTGCTCGCATGGGCGAGTAATGGCCGGTGACACCCGAGTGAGTTTGTAATAGTTATTTATTTTACCGCTGCGAGACGTTTTTATTATTGCTACGTGAGGGATTATATCGTGATTATGGAGAGGGGTGTTACACGGTGCTCAAATTTCACCTTCTGACATGTCATACATCTCGCCACAAATTCTGCAACATCCTTTTTCATGCCACTCCACCAGAAGTGTAATTTTAAATTCTTATACATCTTTGATGACCCTGGGTGTACTGATAATGATGAGCAGTGAGCTTCCTGCAGTATCTTTTCCTTCAAGTCTGGGCTGGACTCTGGGATGCATAAACGGCCATTCAGTCTGATCAACCCGTTTTCACTAAGTACAAAGTCATATTTTTGTCTCTCAAAGATGCCGTCAGTCATCTGCTGTCTGATAGTCTTCATGTACTGGTCATTAGTCTGAGCACAACGTACCTCCTCAATGAGGTCGTTGTCTCCTGTCATGGAAATAAGGAATGAGTCCTGCTGCTCAGGGCGTCAGCAACTACATTTGCCTTACCCTCCTTGTACCTGAGGTCGATGTCGTAGTCCTTCAGAAACTCAACCCATCGCCTCTGTCTCATGTTAAGCTCCTTCTGAGTGAACAAATGTTGAAGGCTCTTATGATCTGAATAAACTGTCACTGTCACTGTCACTCCATAAAGGTAGTGTCGCCAGATCTTCAGTGCAAAAACAACTGCTCCCAATTCTAGATCATGAGTCGGGTAGTTCTCTTCATGTTTCTTCAACTGTCGTGATGCATAAGCAACAACTTTTCCATTCTGCATAATTACACACCCAATCCCTGTGCCTGAGGCATCACAATAAACCTCAAATCCGTCGGTTCCCTCTGGAATGGTGAGTATCGGTGCCGACGTTAGTAGGTCCTTCAATTTCTGAAAGGATAGTTCACAATCTGCTGTCCATACAAATGGGGAATCTTTCTTCATCAAGCTTATCATCGGTTTCACTAATTTGGAGAAATCCTGTACAAATCGTCTATAGTAACCAGCTAATCCCAAGAAACTACGGATATCTGTCACTGTCTTTGGTCTCGGCCAAGTCTTAACCGCCTCAATCTTCGCATGGTCAACAGATATCCCACTGGCTGATATTACATGCCCTAGAAAAGACAAACTGTCCAACCAGAAATCACATTTTGAAAGTTGGCATACAATTGATTCTCCCTCATGGTTTGCAAAACTTGTCTCAGATGCACCTCGTGCTCGTCCTTAGTCTTAGAATATACCAGAATGTCGTCGATGAATACAACCACTGATGAGTCTAACTGCTCCCTGAACAACCGGTTCATAAGATCCATGAATACAGCTGGGGCGTTCGACAATCCAAACGGCATAACTGTGAATTCGTAGTGGCCGTAGCGCGTTCTGAAAGCTGTCTTCTCTATGTCTTCATCAGCTATCCGTATCTGGTGGTATCATGATCTCAGATCAATCTTCGAGAAAACTGTAACGCCTCTTAACTGGTCGAACAAATCATCAATCCGTGGTAGCGGGTACTTGTTCTTCACCGTGACTGCATTCAGCTCCCTGTAGTCAATGCATAATCGCATGCTACCATCCTTCTTTTTCACGAATAACACCGGTGCTCCCCATGGTGATACATTTGGTCTGATATAGCCTTTGTCTAGCAGATCTTCTAATTGAATCTTCAGCTCTTTCATTTCTGCTGGTGCCATTCTGTAAGGTGCCTTAGCAATAGGTCATGTAACTGGTATTAAGTCGATGGAGAATT
This sequence comes from Limonium bicolor, assembly GCA_023374045.1. Lineage (NCBI taxonomy): Eukaryota > Viridiplantae > Streptophyta > Magnoliopsida > Caryophyllales > Plumbaginaceae > Limonium > Limonium bicolor. The sequence continues at coordinate 107,176,226 of CM041782.1, read as the reverse complement.
CCACTTCTCTCTTAGGTGGCATCCCTGGTAGCTCCTCAGGAAATAGATCAGGGAAGTCTGAAACGACTGGTATGTCTGTCTGTGTTTTCTCTTCTTGCCTTAAGTCCTGGACATAGCATAAATAGACTGGCTGTCCCTTCTTCAACTTCTTCACCAACGTGATAGCAGATACTAACTTGAAAGTAGACTCTTTTGGAACACTGCGGTAAGAAACTGTCTTGCCTCTCGGGCTCTTCAGTAGTAATCTATGCTCCGCGCAATGCAGTCGTCCCTTGTATTTCTGTAGCCAGTCCATGCCCATGATGATATCAAACCCTAAATTATCCAACTCAATTAAATCTGCATGAAACTCTTCATCCATGATGTTAATCTGGACTCCCTTGTGTAGTTTCGTGCACCTCACTCTTTCCTTTGTCGGTAACGTGACTAGGAAATCTGAGAGAGGTTCAGGGGTTGTCTCCAACTTCCTTGCTGATGTAGAAGATATAAAGGAATGACACGCTCCTGAATTGAACAGTATCGATGCACTTACGCCATTTACCTTAAAGTTCCCATGATAACATTCCCTTATCCTTGGCCCCGGTCTGGTCCACTATATTCAGCACTGCTCCTCCAATAGACTCGAGGTCTGGGGTTAACAATTTGTAAGATGGTGCATAACTCAAAATAGTAAAATGCCATTCATTAATCCAACGATTCCCATATACATCAATATTGTCTAAATGTCAAGTTCAACCGTCCAGGTTTTAAATGGGTGGTGTTTACTAAGGTTGACGGGGCTGTGTTCAACTTAATACTCTTGATCCCATGGTACACTAATCTCGATTCTCCTCCAAATATCAACACATCACCTGACTTTAAAATAATCTTTTTCGCCTTGTCCATCCTCTTCTGGTCACCGTACAAGAACTCAGCATCGTCTCCTATGGAGAATGATACAACTGGTACCCCTTGGTAATGACTCTGAAGACTCATCTCGGTCCTGGTGTAACCCAAGTTTCCCCCCTTTTTCATAGAAGTTTGCTATGCAAATGTCTGCCCTCATGTGTGGAATGGGGTTGGTTTCTAACTGTTGTGCAATCTTAACCGCTTCTGTCACCAAGGTTTGGAAACTATTGGGTATCCTAGGAACTTGTGTCCCATCTACCTTTCTAACTTCACTATACAACCTAGTTTGTGGATCCCAATTCTTACCCACACACATCATTTGTAATTTAAGTTTCGACCCACTATTATATCCTGGATTATAAAATCCCCCTTGGCCTACTCCCAAATTTCTACATTCATTTACAATGTTTATTTATTCATTTAAATCTAAATATTGCTTGAGTAGGATCATGCCGGGTCGAAGTACTTGGCACTCTCTTTCTGGATATTCCCGACCTTCGCTCATAGGCTCAGGTGGTCTTTGGTCTTTGGGTCTGGGTATGGGAAAACAAATGTCGAAACGTCCTATTAAGGGAGAGATTCCTAAATTAGGTCTCTCTAAATTTTATTTCACACAGAACACACATACAAGTCTTAATGACTGAATAACAATAAACATACATCCACGGCATCATGCTCTTATTCTAGGTGCTAGGCTTACCGAATTCGCGCTGAGCGCTAGTCTCGGCGCCTGGAGTTCCCACTGTACATGGTGTTCCTAACTGGCACTATCTCCTTCCCTTTTTGACTCCCGATGAGGATGGTTGTCCTCCGGTCCCCTGGTATAGGTGTTAGTCTGAGATGCCTGACCTCCTCTGGGTCCTCCAGTCTCAGCAGCTGGTGGTCTCTGTGAACCCTTACCTCCCTTGTATACACGGCTGTTGGTTAGAAAAACCATTCATAGTCCCTGTGGCCCTCCTTCTTGCAGTAACGGCACTCGACCTTCCTGCTTGGCAGTCCACTCCTGGGTGGTCACCTCCACAACGCTTACAGTAGTAATGGCGCTGGGTTGGCTTATTGCCCGCTGTTCATACAACGATTTTAGTAAGGTATAGCTAGTAAATGTTTGGTTAAATGAGAGGTGGGTATTCTTACCCCTGGGTGGTGCCGATCTCAGCGGTTGTGCATCTATGGCTGTGCCGGTCAGGCGAGGAACCTGCTCCTTCGCCTTCTGACCTTGAAAATCCTTCTTCCCTTTCTTCTTATCAAAGAATCCCTGTAGAGGGTTTAGGTTGTTAGTGATCCAACTAAGTGTAGGCAATATATAGGTATTTCCCCTTAAGTAAAGGTTTCTTACTTCCCTTCTTGTAGGATCCGCCAGATGTGGCTTCCCCACCTTCTTGTCCCTCAGTATTCTTCCTCTTCTTACCCTGGGCTTCCTCCCTGGATTGTAACATTAATTCTGTTGTTGATGCTGCGTCATAACACTCTTGAATGGTAGTGAAACGGATTGCTCTCATTGCACTCTGGATACGGAACTGTAAACCTCCCCTGAATTTTTGAATCTTCACGACATCGGAGTAGTCAACTCCCGGAATGTAGTCAAGCAAGCTGGTAAACCGCGCGTAGTACTGGTCGACTGACTGGCTCCCCTGGAGTAGAGTCACAAACTCTTGCCGCTTCCTTTGCTTCAAGTGCTCGGGATAATATTTCTCTCGTAGCACATTCACGAATGCTGTCCAACCAAAAGTGGTGTGGCTCTATGGTGGCCCTCTACCGACCGCCACCAAGTATCAGCTGCATCCTTCAAGTTGTATGCGGCAATGTCAACCTGTTGGTTCTCTAGGACTCTGACGGCCCTGAAAGCTTTCTGATGCTCGACGATGAACTTCTCCAGAGCGGCGGGGTCTGGTTCCCCTGAGTATGTTGGAACTCGTGCATCAACCACACTCTTCAACCAATTAGTCTCCCTGGGCTGTGGCGGATGGGGTATGGCTCCTGCAACTTGTGCTCCTAGTTGTGTGGCGAAGGCGGCCATGGCCTCTGCTAGGCCTGGTATTTCCGGGACATCAGCTGGTGCAGCTCCACCTCGTCCCCCTCTGCCTCCTCCACCTGATCTTCTTCCTCCAGACATCTATAGTATAAATACTATTATTACTACTCGGTGCTACACCGTATTACACACAATCACAAACAAGTAAGTAAAGTTAACTGCTAGCAGTAAAATATATATCCTAGGGTTTTTCTTTCTAAGTCACGAATCCTCACAGGCGTTTCCCATTATCCCAATTTTCCTATGCTCATTGTTCTAGACTCAGTATCTTCATCAGAGCGGTACTCCGCTCTGATACCACTTTTTGTAACACCCCTATCCTAAACCTGTAATAAACGTCGCGAGTCGTAGCAGAATAAATAGCATCGCAGCGGAAATAAAAACTACCTAACCTTGGTGTTACACGCCGTTACTCACCTTGTGAGCAACAAGGCAACCAACACTATCCATCAACTATTCTACGCTGTGATGAAGAGATACTGAGCACCCTGAATATTACAAACCAAATTCTAACTAGATGAGCAACTAAATGAAATACAACAATCCCAAATACAGTACATAAACAAACCACAGGTGTTATTTTAAAACACAGCTGCTACCCTGTTTCCCGCACTCCGGCTTGTGTATTCTTCAATGACCTGAAATGTTTGGCCCAATGAATGGCTCAGCAAACTATGCTGGTATGCTAAATGTAGTCCTAAGTCATCTAGATTTCCTTAAGTCGTTTTAGCCATCTTGATATTAGATTCGTTACAGATAATCCGGTTACAAGAATAACAGAAGTACTGTAAACACTGAACAATCACATAACAATTCACCTGCAAGTTATAGTGTATAATAACACACACCAAACAATAATCAAACCTGACAAGATATAAGTATTTAAACAACTGTACTTGTTAGTGGGTCACATGACCCTTATCCTTTTAAACCAACCATTTAATAAACTGTGAAAATTGACTATATGTCCACTGGGTTCCAAAAGAACCGTTACCAGCTGACCTTATGGCCCTGGATAAATATGACCGATCCGGTCGAAACTGTGCACCAACGGCAGGCATTCCGCCATCCCCGAATGTGGCTGATGGATTTCCTTTGAGTGACTCCCCATTGAAGTCTCTCGTACTGATCACAATGCGCAACCAGAAAGTCGAAACGATCCGGATTCCTCTCTTAATAAGTTAGTCCTTTTTCAGTGACATAATAACTCATACTTAAATTAAGACTATAACAGTAGACCTTTGTTAGGTTCAATAATACCTGAAGGTCAGTTAGTCTCTTTTTTTTACAGTTTAGATGTATAAACTTTTAGTCACAGGACATTCACATATAAAATACAACACAATATTTAAACAATACCGCATACAATATCATTCACATAAAATCATAGATATCGTCCTTAAACATTTAAAACACATAATGTCTGGACCGTAGGATAATCCTTAGGACATTCAGACCACACAATTAACATACCGTTCACCAGGGTAATAGCTAGCTTGACAACGCGCACTCTAGTAAACTCTTTCACGTACGCTGGTATTTATACATGCAATAACGAGTATTATTATTATGACCGTCCACTAAATATCACCGTACAGTCATTGTAGGATTTATTCTCGTTGTATACTAACCCTGTATGTTATTTACTTTCCCCGGTTATTTAAACAGAGTAGCTCTAGAAACCCTAACAGTTCATCATTTTATGTGGAGCTCACATGTGATAACGAATTATCTTAATACGATATAACTTATCTCATTAATTATATAACCAGAATTATTTCCACTTATCATTTAGATCATATCATTTAGTTATCATGGTTATAAGCACGGGGATTTTAAAAATTTAGATTATATTCCATAATATATCATAATACATTATATTACATAATCTTAATGTTTTCCTTATTAAATTACAAAACCACCACAACAAATTGGTATTTATCTTGTACCCAACAACTTTTATAAATTACCAAATATCCTAATAACTTCTATAATCTACTATTTAACCACACTCATTTTCGGTAATTACATCTATGCCCATAAATTTTCGCAAATCATTATATATTCATTTAAGGTCGTTTTTTTTTTTGCAAAACATTTTCCCTTATCCACAATTTAACCCTAAACTTTATATAAGTTACATATTAACCTATAAACTATAGTTTTAATATTTAATTTTCCTTAAATACCAAATGTACCCTTATAATTTCGCAAATTATATAACCGCCCCTATTTAAATTCGGTTTTCAACCTATATTTCCATAAATTACATTTTCACCCCAAAACTTTTATAAACTTAATATTTTATGTCATAAACCATTTTAACCCAAAGTTTTTGGTCAACACTTTGACCAAGACTTAATTTCATAGTTAATACTTCAATATACTCATAAAATCATTTATATTTTCGGTAACATCCTAAACTTCCCAATAATTACCAAATAGTCCCAAAACTTTATTAAATGTTATTCTTAACACTTAGACACTTATTTAAATTCATCAAAATTCATAATATTAATTCCTACCTTATATTATACCATATTTACACCAAATAATTCCTTATATTCTCGGAATTCTATATATGTACTCTAAACTTTTCAAAATTACATTTTAACCACATAACTTATTAAAATAGCCATTTAAACACTTGTAGTTATTTTTAATGTTCCAAAAAATTTTAAAATAAGTTAATACACTTATATGTATTTCAAAATTCACCAAACTTCATGTAATGCTCTCGGCCACAATTAAAATTTATCATATGGTTTTAAAACTTGTTTTAAACCTTAGAATATGTATATATATTGTATATAAGCCATGTAACACTTCTAAAAATTATGTCAATGACTTAGAATGACTATAAACTAAAAATAGAACATAAAATTCTTAGATCTTTCGGTCTGAATAAATATGTAACACAATTAATTGTTATGACCTAAAATATACCTTAAGGTAATAATCTTACCTTATATGTTATAAATTATTTCCTTGACAATATAACCTATAGTTTTTCGGTCTTAAATTATTTAAAGGTTATACAAAGTTTTTATACCAAAGTTTGAGCTTAAATCAAACTTAAACTTAATAACCTCTTATTATATATACTTACCCTTAAATCAAGACAATACTTGTACTTGATTTTTCCTTGAACTTCCAAGCTCCTTAAATGCTTATATTGAAGTAGCTAGTTCGAACTCCTTGTACATATATAGGAGATTTATTCGTTAGACTTCTAACAAGAGTTTATAAATAATATTTGTAGTAATTTTACAAGAGCTTACCTTAGGAATTTATCAAGTATTTTTGATACACCTGAGATGTTGTAGATTCAAGTTTCCTTCATAAAATAATGAAGAGAACATGGATTTAGAAGACCAATATTTTGACATGTTGAAGAAATTTGTTTAGGGTTTTCAAATATGAAAATACCTTAGATAACCTTGATTACTCCTTGAATTGATGTTGAATCAAGACAACTCCTTGGAGAATAATTGTTGGCGATTCCTTAGAGATTGCTAGGATTATTCTTGCTCCAAGACTTGATAGAATTAACTAGGAAATAACATTAGAATGGTGTTAGGAATTAATACACCATTAACATAGCTTATTAACACCTAAGAGTTGAATTAGAAAATGAAGAGAGGGGAGCTTTGGAGATACACTTACCAATCGTTTGGATTTTGGCAAATGAAATGAAATGGTCTTACGTAACTAAATAAGACAATGTCGAAACTTGCTTACATTGTAACCATAATTATCATTAATCATTATTTATGTATTGCTTTGTTTAATTGATTACAATATAAGCTACCTAATAACTCTTATTCTTTTGTAAAGTGTTCGGCTGGGTGGGAATAAGAATCTCAATTATGCATGTTAATGGCTATAAAGGAATGGCTCACATTTAATCTAGTTTGTTAATGTGGTATAATAGTTTAGGCTTTAATTTAGGCTTTGTATTAGATTGTTTGATTAGCTAACTTTCTCTGCTTTTGCAGGTGTAATTAACGACACAACTTGGAGCAAACCAAGCAGCTCCCTCCTTGTTGTTACGGTAAGATTAGATAGGTAGGTTAGGCTTGTTTGCTTAATTATTCAGCACATGTTTAGGCTTAATCTAGAGTGATTTATTGAGCACTAACCTATCTTATTTGTACAGGTTGATCGGGAAGTAAATGGAGCAAATTCAAACAACTCACCATGCACCTAAGCGACACAAAGAATGAATGGTGTGAGTTAAATTGTATTCTTAATATCACTTAGACTTGTTTGACTAGCTTATTGTTTATTTACTAGTGACAATTATCTAATCTTGTCTTTGCAGGTCTGATTGATCGATAATGCATGGAGCATTCACCACTCAAATGCTGTAGTGCTCACGTAGATAACTTGCTATATAGACTAGATTCTTGCTTGTTAATTCATAATGTGGCAATTATTCATGTTTGTTAAATTAACACTAACTTTTCTTGTTCATGCAGGTGTACGGTGGAGTAGTTTAATTATTAGGCTGCTATTATTGCTCCATTATCATAGACAACTTTCTAGGATGAGTCATCTTAGCATATAACATATTTTGTAATAAAACTAGCCAAAATAGACTAGAATTTCCGCCCAACATAGGAATAAATTGAGACTGATTTTTCATTTTATTTTTGTTGCATTATATTGTAATAAGACCATACTAATATGTGTAATAGGTTCCAGCATTTAATTGGCATTTTTATTATGGAAAAAGATGAAAGTTTTAAGGTAAGAATGCTGATTTAGGACCTTTTTGACCTAAAAATCGCCCCCCTTTATTCTATGAGTTTAGTACTGTCATCAATTGATTTAGATGGTCATTTTATCCACTTTAAATTATCAACTCGTGGCTCCTCAAAAACTTCAGGGCATTTGCGTAAAAACGTATTTTTGTGACACCCGAAGGTGTGTTTTTGTGCTTTAAGGGTTTAATAAGAATTAATTAGTCACTATGTGTTTCAAGTGTTTAGAGACATTGTTTATAGTTAATAATAATATGTTGAAGTGTTACATTGAGTTATATAGGGTTATATAAACCCATAGCACAATTTTTAGGTTACCGGGCAAAAAGGAGATTAAGAAACTCCCCCGAGTATTTTGTCTTTAACTGAGAATTTTTCTTGAGAACTTTGTCTTAAATGCTTATTAAGGTATTATTATGCATTTTGAATTAGGTGTAATGCTTTACTTTTTAATAAGGTATTTCCGGGACTTTCGGGCCTTAAGGGGCCTTTAAGAGAATTCCGGGTGGTAGTATCTAGTATTTTTTTCAGTTCCAACTTCCAAAGGTCATATTATGATCCTTGGTCAACTTTATATGATCTCTATAGCTTATATAATTTATTTACTTAAGGTCGGGCTTTAACGCACGTTTTTGACCTTAAGGAATTTTAGTGTGTTCTTAACGCTTGAGTGTTTATATACTCTCTTTAGGGTTTAATAATCCCTAAATAATATATATTTATTATAATTTAATTATTTAAATGTCAGGGGTATTTCAAAATCATACTGTCATTATCCATGTAGTTACAGTTGCAATCATAGTTGCAGTTTGGTTATAATTGCAGTTGTAGTTGTAGCAGTGGTTGCAGTTACGAGATTCGTACTTAAGTTGTATGAATGTTTTGATTACCGATGGACATGGCATTGCACCTTCGGCCAACACGGCCTGTAAAATTCAGTTGTATTTGTCGTTATATCTGCACTTCCACTTGTGATTGTAGTCATAATTATGGCCATGATTGTAACCATAATTGTAGCCATCATTGTAGCACTTGATGTAGCTAGTGCACGAGGTCGACAGAATTGTGAGTATAGTCTTGGCTATAGCTTGCTATAGAAGCGCGCCATGCAAGTTGAGTCACCGGTTTCCGGAATTGTTTGTTTCACTGAAGCTTCGGTCGTTCGAGTATGGTTTAGATGATTAGTCTTGAAAAGGGTAGTGTTGGGGTTATTTCGGTTCGTTAAGGTATGATGAGTTTTCTAAGGTAATTCTATTTCTAGGTTCTCTGAGTTAGACTCTTTCCGAGTTTTGTTAAAAACTCCTCATGATAGGAGGAGGTTCTGACGCATGTTCAAGCAGTCAATTTAGTAAGTTAAGGAAGTGTAGTTACCTAGGTCGCGCAGCTACTAGTACCAGTGCCTAAGGTTCCCACAAAATTCGGGGTATTCTACCCCTGGTGACTGTTGGGATTACTAAGTTTATTTTAGTCTTTTCCAGCTGTCTCCTTCTGTTAAGCCAACTGTCAACATAAAAACTATTTTGACAGATTGTATTTTGTTTGTTCTACTTCAGTCGTCTATATATAGACATATACTCATTCTGTAAAAACAACAACATAATACAATAAAACAAGAGATAGCAGAGTATTCTTCTTCAGTTGTTACTTGCTATCTCTCTTTCTTCTTCGATACTTTACATGGTATCAGAGCGGGATCTTGTTTAGATTTAGATCTCTGTCTCTTTCTCAATTCTCCTTTCGATTCCTCTTTCAATGGCGTCCGATCCGATTGCGAACACAGAGAGTAACGCGGGCTGGAGGAGATGCTTCGTTCGTTGACGGATTCGCGAGGCAGAAGTTCTGCGACAGATTTTGCATATCTGCTTTACATCCACAACTCAGATCATCCAGGGATGATAATTGCTTCCAAATTCAACGGAGGAAGTGGTTTTCAAACGTGGAAGCGAACCGTTCTCATCGCTTTATTGGCAAAGAACAAGATCGGCATGATTGACGGAAGTCTCAAGAGATCGAGTGAAGATCAAGCCAAAGCTTTAGCTTGGGACAGGTGTAATGGTCTCGTTATGTCATGGATTCTAAATGCCTTAGATCAGGACATATGCGAGAGAGTATCATTACCATACAACCGCTAAAGATATGTGGAGCAGTTTGTTGGCGAGGTTCGATCAAGTGGATGGAACGAGGAGGTTCAACTTAAAAAAGGAACATTGTCATCTAGAGCAAGGAGGAGATTCAGTAACTTCATATTTCACAAAGTTCAAGCGTGTCTGGGATGAACTATCTGTCGTCGTCGATCTTACAACTTGCAAATGCTGTAATTGCGGATATACTGAGAAAGTTAAGAAGACTTTGGAAGAAGATAAGGTCCTGGACTTTCTGATGGGACTCAACGAATGTTATATGAATATACGAGGGAAACATCTTAATGATTTCTCCCCTTCCTAGTCTGGAGAACGTATATTCTCTGATTTTATCAGAAGAACGGCAACGTGAAAGTGGAAAGAAGAAGAAGGGAGGATCTGAGAATGCTTTTGCTAATGTGGTTAGTACTGGCAATCGACCGCAGCAGCAGTTGAAGTGGCAAAATGAAAACGAGAGGAGAAAGGGAAATGGAGAAAGACATGTACCTTTTGTAATAAAACAGGTCATGTCGAAGATACTTGCTATGAGAAGCACGGGTTCCAAATGGATGGAACACGGAAAGTATAAGAAATCTTGTGTGCAAATATTGTTGAGAAAGAAGAAAGTAGTAATTCTCCAGTTCCTGGCATGTCACAGGAACAATTAAGTCTCCTGGTTGGATATTTACAGAAAGTAAATATCGGTCACAAGGAGGAAGGATCTCACTGCAATTTTGCAGGTAAGTCTTCCTGATATCACTCACTACTGTCTTAATGCCATTGACAATAAGAGATATCTAGGAGAGGAGGTTTGGATAATAGATACGGGCGCCACTGATCATTTGTCTGGAAGAGAAGAATTCTTCTTTGATAAAAAGGACTTGAAAGGAAAACATACTGTCTCTTTGCCCAATGGAAGGATACAGCATGTTAAAGTTACAGGAAAAGCAAAGGTTTCTGCAAGTTTTTGTCTGAATGATGTTTTGTTAACTCCTGGTATCAAGTGTAGTCTGATGTCAGTGAGTAAGCTTCTCAGGCAGATAGAGTGCAATATGACTTTTTTACAAGGGATATTACTTTACAGGACCTGACATTGAATGCTGAGAAACCGATAGGATGGGAACGCAATGGCTTATACTACTTGGATAATGAAGCCGTGGAGGTTTTCCTGAGAGAAAGATGGAAGATGCGTGAAGAAAATAAATCTAGCTTTTGTAATTCAGTAGTTAATAAGTCAGTTTCCTATTGGCATCAGAAACTAGGGCATGTCCCAGTGCAGAAACTTGTAGACATTGGTCTGATAAAGAAGAATGATCTCAGATTTTCTTCAGATTTTGTGAAATTTGTAATAAAGCTAAAGGCCACAGTTTGCCTTTTCCTATATCACAAAATCTCAGTACCGAATTATTTGATCTGGTGCATATTGATGTCTGGGGCCTTGTGTTGAGCCTAATCATGATGGAAGTCTGTATTTCTTGAGCATAGTGGAGGATAAAAGTAGAACTCTATGGGTTAAGTTGATGAGAAATAAGTCTCAAGCTTTTCAGTTGATTAAAGACTTTGTTGTTCTGATTGAGAGACAATATGAAAAGAAAATAAAAGTTATCAGAACAGACAATGCTCTAGAACTCGGTGCCTCAAAGGAAGGAATTGATTATTTTCGACAGATGGGAATTGTTCATCAAAGGTCATGCCTTTACACACCACAACAGAATGGTGTGGTGGAAAGGAAGCATCGACACCTTCTGGAAACAGCCAGAGCAGTTTATTTTCAGAGTGGAATTCCTCGAGTTATTGGGGGGAAGCAGTCTTATTTGCTACCTTCGTCATTAACAGATTACCTCTTCACCCCTCAAAGGCAAGAGTCCTTATGAAGTCTTGTATGGTCAGAAACCAGACTACAGGACATTAAGGACATTTGGATGTTTAGCTTTCTGCAGCAATGTCAAGCCTCACAAGACTAAATTTGAAGCTAGATCACAGACATGTGTCTATCTTGGTCCTAGTCTTGTAAGCAAAGGACATAAGTTACTGCAACTAGATAACAAGAAGATTGTGCATTGCAGAGATGTTGTATTCCATGAAAGTGTTTTCCTTATATACAAGGGAAATGTTTTGTCGACAACCCACTCCACCTGATATTTTACAAGATTTTGAGGATGATGATTATTTACTGTTACAGGAACCGATTCTAGAGAATAATATCATCATCAGGAGCAACAGTCTCCATTGTATACGGAACAGATTGTTGAATCTGGTGGAATCGAACATACAGCTTCAGTTCCAAATGTAACAGGAACCATTCAGACTAATTCCAGTTGAATATGCTGCTTCCAGGTCAGATGCTGAAGGGGTTAGATGGTCCTCAAGGACTAAGCAGCAGCCCAAGTACTTGAACGATTTCTTTGTGGAAATAGTTCAGTTGCAGCAGATACAGATGATACTTTTACTTCCATACTTGCTCAGAGAATGATGGCTCGAAGTATGAATACTCATCAGTTGGATCTGTTCTCTTTGACAGATATTGTTCCACAAAACATTCATACTGTTGTCTCCAGCGGCTTTGTTGGAACAGCATTGTTACTAATGCTCGAGATATATTGAGCCGCGAAGTTTTAAACAGGGCAACAGACATCGTGAATGGCGGTCAGCCATGATGCAAGAGCTTGCTACTCTAGATAAAATGGAACATGGGAAATCACTACCTTACCAGCTGGAAAGAAAGCTATTACCTGCAAGTGGTATACAAAGTAAAACTGAAAGCTAATGGTCAGCTAGAAAGATATAAAGCTCGACTGGTGTGCGTGCGTGGTTTTACTCAGAAGCACGGAGTTGATTACACCGAAACTTTTTCCCCAGTAGTCAAAATGACTACCATCCGCACTCTCTTAGCTTGCAGTCAACGAAACTGGAACATCTGTCAGTTAGATGTTAATAACGCATTTTTGCACGGAGAGTTACATGAGGATATCTATATGCAACTTCCAGAAGGTCTTGAGATATTAAGGGAGAAAATTTGGTTTGCAAACTCAAAAAATCTTTGTATGGGTTGAAGCAAGCATCTAGGCAGTGGTATGCTAAACTGACTGGATTTCTTCTCTCGCAAGGATTTCAAAGCTCCAGCAATGACTTCTCTCTGTTCTACAAAGTCACGGGCAACACTTCTTTATACATTGGAGTATAACGATATGTGGACGATCTGGTTGTCTGGCAATGACCTTACTGCTATTCATCAGATCAAGTCTAGTCTTGATAATCAATTCAAGATTAAAGATCTCGGTGACTTGCATTTCTTCCTGGGAATGGAATTTGTTCACACTCCTCAAGGAATGATAATTACTCAGCAGAAGTTTGCTAATGAGTTGCTTGCAGATTATGAGTTAACAGATTGCAAAAGTGTGGCGAGTCTCTTGAGCTTGGGGTCAAACTTCTTGCGCATGAAGGAACTAAGCTTGACAATCCTGAAGATTATCGAAAGTAGTAGGTAAACTGAATTACCTAACTAACACCAGGCCTGACTTATGTTTCAGTATTCAATTACTGAGTTAGTTTTTACAAGACCCTTATACTCACCACCCATCATGTTCTCAGATACGTTAAAGGAACACTTGGTCATGGGATTTTGTTAAATAATCGACAGGATTACAAGCTGCTGGCCTACTGCGACTCAGATTGGGCATCTTGCCCGATCTCTAGATGATCAGTCAGTGGATTTTATATCTTATTGGTGGAGCTCCAGTTTCTTGGAAATAAAAAAAACAAGCATGTGTTTCCTTAAGTTCTGTGAGGTAGAATATCGCTCTATGAGGAAAGTAAGTTTTGAGTTAGCCTAGCTCAGCAGGTTATTACATGATTTGGGGATTACTGAAGTCACTCCCCATTCCTCTCAAATGTGATAACCATTCTGCAGTTTTTATAGCTAACAATCCCGTACAAAATGAGCGCACAAAACATGTGGAGATTGATTGTCACTATGTCAAGGATCAAATTAAACAAGGTTTGATTAAAGTCCAACATATTCCAAATACACAGCAGCTTGCTGATATGCTTACGAAGACTCTTTCTGGCCAGACTTACAGGTCCAATTTTCTAAAATGGGTATATCTTCTGTGCCAAGAGTTCACAGATAATTCATCTGCCTCCTCTTGAGGGGGGGTGTTGGGATTACTAAGTCTATTTTAGTCTTTTTCGGCTGTCTCCTTTCTGTTAAGCCAGCTGTCAACATAACAAACTATTTTTGACAGATTGTATATGTTTGTCTACTTCAGTCGTCTATATATAGACATATACTCATTTTGTAAACACAACAACACATACCAATAAAACAAGAGATAGCAGAGTATTCTTCTTCAATTGTTACTTGCTCTCTCTCTCTTCTTCTTTGATACTTTACAGTGACTCCTTTCCCTTCTAGTAGCTCATATCAGCTGGGGTCTGCTCTGCTCCGCGTGGCTACCTCGTGGTGCATCGGGTCCCAGCAGATGGAGTACATAGTTGTCCTTGGTACAAACATTCCTCTTCAAGGTAAGGTTTAATGTAAATTTTTCACTGCGTATAATAAGTACGCTTCTAGATAGTATAGTTATCGGGACCCCTGGTCCTTATGATTCATCGTATCACAAGCTCTCTTGCTTGTCTTAATGTCACAGTGACTATAGCATCCGCATCGGTCTTCCGGATAGGAGGAATTCTTCTGTCTCCTTGGCGCCATTCATTACATTATCTCCATGGGTGATACTCGAGATGTGGGCAGCGGCGGGTGGGGTACCACTATTATTCCCCGGGATGTTCTTCCATCAAGCTATTGCGGCGACTGCCGTCACACAACGCTATTCGGGGTTACTGGACCACCACCACCCCCGACATGCCTCTTCTCGACACCCGTAATACGCTATGTCGTACCATTACTCTGTAGTTTACCGTATATAAATCAATAACACATATATGCCATTAAGGCTAATATTGTTACGCATTTAGCATTGCTAAGACACTACTTCGTTTAAGACCAGGCGGCTCGCACATCACAAACATTTCCCGTACTACCCAAGTCCTATGCCCACTGTCTAGATCCTATTATCTCGTCATCAGAGTGGAGTACCGCTCTAATACCACTTTTGTAACACCCCACTCGATAAACTTGTAATAATCACTCTCGTAATAATCACTCGTAGCATAATTAGAGACGTCTCACAGCGGAAGTTAAACTACATTAATCCTCACTTGGGTGTCACATGCCATTACTCGCCCATACGAGTAACGAAGCATAATTGAAATACAACAATTCAACAACTAACCGCAGTGATGAACGAGATATTTACTATAACATCCTAAACATAACTTAATAACTATGACAAGTGAGTACTTAAAGAATTCCAGGATTACAACGTACTAACATGAATCAATCCTAGAAGCATGATAAAAGTCGAGGTCATCTACCCACGATCCCGCACTCCAGTGCCAATCATCAATAACCTGAAACATAAAATATCGGTGCCCATGGAGGCTCAGCACTTGGCCAAGTATGTTAAACTATGTTGTCCTAGACCCTTTAGGTCACTTAGGTCAATTAGCCGTCTGAACATGAGGTTGATTACATGCTAGTTCATATTACAGTTTTTATAGATAACAATAAATGACATGTATAAGCACCTAGCATTCCATCAATGAAAACCGTATATACACCACATACAATACTCGACAAGCACAATACAATACACAGTACACAGTATACATTATACAGTATACAGTATATAACACACATTATTCAAACATGTAATTATTTCCACCCGGATAATTGTAGTATTTCCTTTAAATTATGTTAGTCGCCATTAAGTTTACTCTCAATACCGATGGGCGTCATGTTAGGACAGCACGTAAAAAAACCTTACTGGACAGTAGTCCTCCCGTACACACAAGGTGCTCATTGCCAAGGATCAATTGATCTCGGGACTTCCACTTGCCTAATAATGGCGTCCATGAATGGCCGAAGCCGCGTGCCAAAAGTGGCACCCTTTGTCCAACAGTCTATCTAGGCCAGTCGAAATATAGAGGGAGTCGATCCGATACGGACGTTATACTCCGGTGATCACCAATGCGCAACCAACTAGTCGAAGGATACTTGGGATTTCCATACCATATACCATAAACCAACACTCTTCAATCTGTGATTAATTCTTAATCAACTACCCTAACTAAAGTCTTAGGTCATGAAGAAGTCATTACCATTACAAATACCTTTGAAGTCTTATATTCTTCCCTAGAAATGATCTAGGTTATATTCATGATTGCTTATCAAGCTCTAGAGACTGGGGATCCCGAGCCTCGTACCTAAGTGTTTTACTTAGGTTAATTAGGAGTAAAGTTCTCGAATATTAGTATTCCAATCGCGTGAGAAATCATAGTAATATGTCCGAAGACATTGCGCACAATAATAATTGCTTTACAAGTTAGGGAACTAATCCACACAACATGCATAGAATACATACCACTCTAATCACATAGCCAAACAATACCCAAACCCGAGGCTTCCCTCAGGGGTTCAGACCACAGAATCCAACATACCGTACACCATCGACGCTCGCGTAATAATCCCCGCGTAGTCTCTAGCGCTCACAATGCTCACGTCTACCCACTCGTACCTCTGATACATACGTTGTTCTAATATTAGTATATCACAATGCTCACTTAACCATCCTAGACTAAATGCTTACTTTCATCTCGTAGCTAACCCTTAGTTGATCTCTTGTTCAACTCGTTGTTCATTAATCTTAGGGGTTTACACTTCTGCTACTCGTTATTATTATGAGTGTGTAATTGTTGTTATGATAGTAATACTTGTCACGTGGAAGTTTCGTTCACAATTTGTTTACGTATTGTCGGGTTGCATGCATGCAGAGATAATGTTACGTGCGCGCATGTATGAAGTCTAAACATTTTGTTATTCGAAATAGTTTACGTAGTTTGTGTACGAACATACGCGGACATTTTATATACACAAGTATGCACGTATTATAGTTGTAGTTATGCGTTGTCGTTTATGCACCCTTGTACACACACGTAAGATGCTATACACTCGTATATGCGTGTAACGTTATTGTCGTTACATTCATGTTTTACATGTAATCGTATAATCCCGTATGTAACTCGTTATCATACTATATATTAATGTCATGTTATAAATTCCCTTGATATGATTGTAGGGTTCTCCTTGTAACAAAATTCCAACCATAACTTTACTTCCCAAATTTGCCTTCTTACCCCATCGTTTAATGTAATTGTATATAATGCATATTTGCTCTTTAATAACCCCTTTATGACAAATCCTTTCATACTTAAATATAATGTCACATTATATCACCCAAAAACTTTATACTATAACCTGCCCATATATATATATTTCCAAACAACCCTTTTTACTTTCGGTAGTCCCCATATTCATCCCATATGTTTGTTTATTTACAAAACTACCCCATACTCCATACTTGTTATATTCTTAACCTTAGTAATTTATAATCCAAGATATTCCAACCTTATAATATGCATATATATATATATGTATTACGAACAGCTCCATCACTTGTTCAGATTACTTACTCACCCATATATTTCTCTTAATTATAATATAACCCCTTTATTTTATAAACTTCCATTTAATTACTTACAACTTTATAATATACAATTTAATTATTTTTGAATACCAAAACTAACCCAACACTTCTCTTAATTCTCAATAACCTTACTTGTTCGGTTTTGATATATCTTAACCCATACTTTCATCATTTACACTTTGGCCCATATTATTTTGCAAACTTACAATTTAATATCAACTTTATGTCAGTTATACACATTGATTTATTTAATTCCAAAATCCAACCAATATTTTCTCCAAATTTTCAAACAGCCCCACAGGTTGTTCTAATTCCCATTTCCACCCAAATTTTCGATTATTTACCAAGTAGCCCATAAGTTTTTAAAATATTACATTTTAATACTTAAACTATATGTTATACTCCTTAATTAAATAAATTACCAAACCAACTCATAATTTATCCAAATTTACTTATAGACCCATAAGCTTTATTTAAATTCCATTACAACCCCTAATCTTTCAGAAATTACATTATAGACCCATGGATTTTTAAAGTGTTACACATTAGCACTTAATCATATATTATAACCCTTATTTAATTAATCCATCAAACTAACCCAAAATTCTTTTAATTCCCAAACAGACCTCTAGAGTCTTAGTATTTATCTTCCTACACCCATATTTTCAGTAATTACATAAACACCCCTTTTCTTTTATAAATGTTATTTTTAACTTAATATTTCTTTAAATACTCAAAATAATTATTCTTATCTTTTTAATTTAGTCAAACCTCACTTGTGGTCAAGGTTGACCACCTAATTCATTCCTTTGACCAGATTTGTTTTTATTTATGAAATTATCCCAATTAGTACTCTATTTTTATATTTAACACCCAATCTCAGAAAATTCATATTTTATATTTATAAACTTCCTAAGATCATCCTTCTCGGTTTCTATTTATATTTAATGTTCTATATTTCTTTTTAATTATGTTTGACCCCATACATAATTTATTTATTTAGTTAGACATTTTATAAGGTTTTAAAATTCCTATAAGCCATGTTAAATGTTTATAAATATACCCATATCTTTCTAATATATTCCAAGGTAGTCATATTTTCTAGAACCATAATCTTTGTACCAGAAAAATATACAGCCTTTTTAAATCCATTTATAAATTTAGTAATAGCCATTTAAAGCTCAAATTACACAATAATATAACCTAATTATATGGCCTTAAAATAGCCTTATAATAACTTTTAAATGCCATTAAAATGTACTTAAAATCAGGTTATGGTCACGGTTAACACCAGAATTTATGATTAACTCCTCCAAACCCTTTCTTCCATTTCTCTTTCATTAATGAGTTAAGTAGTGGCTTATAGATTTTCTGGTTCAGGGATGTATATATGAATATATAGTTGTGTCTATAATTTGTTTAGGTATATAAAATATTTGTACAATCTATCAAGGTATGTTAGTGTTATTTAACACATGTAATGATGTATTATATGTGATATTAAATTTAGAACATGTAATAATGTTTTGACTGTGTATGAGTCCATATGCCCATCTTAGATCATATTCCAACTTCCCCTTAAACCGTATTAAAAAATCCTTAACTTTAACGTGTCCAGGGCCATGGACATTCTGTCCGGGTCACAGAATGTTATTTTCTTTTAATTTAGAAATTTATTATAGGTTGCTTAAATCTTTTAGGAGTTATATGTCTCCCTAATTATTTTTAAGTGCTTTAATTTATTGGTTACGGGATTATCTCCCTTAATCAAACTATTATAATGTTAGGGGTATTTCATTCTCTGCTTCCATCCAACCTCGACATCGACCTTGCCATCTAACCACCCTATTGAAGCCAGAATGAGAGATACCAGAAGAAGAGCTGAAATCGCATTCTGAACCGGTAATATACTCAAACTTAAATCTTCTCTCTGGTGGTTGCAAACATGGAACATACATATATGCTCATTCTCTTCTTGTGTGTTTGCGCTTCAATTGAAGACGGATTCCAAACATGGAACATACATATATGCTCTTTCTCTTCTTGTGTGTTTGCACCTCACCACCAGGCACCAGATTAAAGACGAATTGAAGCAAGCTGAACTGCTGAAGACTAGCTGAAGTTGTTTACTCGACCCTCACCAGTGACCACCAGATTTTAGACGGACTGAAGTCTGAAGTCACATTCTGAACCGGTAATATACTCGAACAAGGTACATATGTGCTCATTCTCTTCTTGTGTTGAGTTTCTGCGCCTCTGTTTAATTGATTGGCTGCGTGGTACTAGTCACTGTTGTGTTGTTTGAGAGTAATATTATGGCGATGGTCAACAATAACAATACACATATAATGGTAGATCTCTTGGTGTTGATTAAGCTACTCTCTATATATTCGTCTCTTCTTTTCAGTATAAAGCAGCTGAGATGCACAATGAAAACCCTGATCCATTTCAATGATGTCATTTGATATTTCTATTTTTAAAATCACCAAACTACGATACTTGAAATACTGACATCAATTCTCTACATCGTTTATAGAGATCTTCAAGTTTATTATTTTGGTTCTTGTTACTCAGATTCCAAAAGTACGTACACTTTTTTTCCGAAGTCAGAAGTAGTGCATACACTTTGAGAAGAGCACTTGCTTGATGATTTCCGTTTATTAGTGATATCAAGATTGCTCATTATCTCCATTCAAGTATAACCTCCTCGTTAAATGTGGAATATTACTTATAACCATAATTATTAAGTGTCTTTCTCCTTCTCACGTGTATTTTCTAACCAGCAATTCCTTGTCTAATATCAACTGAACAATTTTTGCAATATTTATAAATGGTTTTTAGATGTTCAGTATTTTGTCATACAATTCATATCTAGAGTTATTTGCTTCTTGAATTGTAATTTGGTAGGAGAACATCTAGGTGCCTTACCAATATTGAATCAACAATCACCATTAGGCAGGTTTCCATTCTGTTTTGCATCTCTAACACACTTAGTTTTCTCTGGGTTGGGTTGAGTTAGCTTAATTTGTTTAATATATTGACAATTCACTTTTAGCTCAAACGAGTTTAATTTGAGTAACTGATTAGGTTTACATTACATTGTGTTAGTTTATTTTAATTTCCATTTAAAATGAGTTACTACTAGTTTTGCTAATAATAATTGTTTGGAGGCGAGGTGTGAACTGGTTACATCTTTTAGTTTCTGTTATGTATACAAAAAAGACAAAACAAACTAGAATATATAACACTTATTGAACTATAATGTATACTCTTTACAGTAAAACATTTATTCATTCGGTCTAGCTGACTAGAAGGTTTAAACAAGTATAGTTCTCTTCATAAATAGCTTAGAATATATCTACCACCACATCTTTAGAATGTATTGTTGTGTATAAATATTTTTTGTCCATTATTTAGAAAATAGTTGATTCCAAGGGATAAGAAAACCTATTTAAAAGGGTTGGAGGTGCAATTTATTGGGGTAGAATCTTTCTTCATCAAGGTGTTCATTGTTTGCGCATGTTTTTTATACGTTCAAACTAAATTTCACTTTCTGAGTGTACTTATCTGCTTAACTTAGTGGTTTAAATGGCTGAATACGCAACTACTAAATGATACTTTGAAGATAGTCACTTCATTTGTATTTCAATGTTCTTATTCAGAATCCTCAAAAACATGAGGATGTACTTCCCTCACTTTTGTTTTAACTTCGGACAATGCATTACTTATTAGGTGAGCAAATGTACACTATACAATTGTCTTGCACGTAGGACTGTAGCTTTTGAGGGTTGTGATACCTGTTAATAGTTTCAATAAATGTAATAGAAAGACAATGTAGGTGCTGGAAAAATCAAAGATATTTGTTTAGCTTTTATGTTTCTGGTCATTAGAAATTGATAAACTACAGCTTCGACCGAGACATGTATTCAACATTATTAATGGATCAAGAGACTAGTAACAGTACTAAAGGTGGTCATTTGATTTATCCAACTAAACCAAAGTAAAAGAAATAAATAGAACTATAATATACCCTAAGTTGCAGTTTAATAAATCACTTTAGAATATAGAAGTGTGGACTAGTAAGGGGGATGATTGTGCTTTGAGAAATAACTATGATGTACTTGATTGTTGTGTGCTACTTTCAGCTTCTACATATATGATATGGAGTCTAATGATGAATGTACATCAACTCGGATGTCACCTACCCCATTGAATGAATCCTTTGAAAATCAAGGGGAAGTAAATCAATCCATATCGATAGGAAATGTGAGAAAGCTCACTTCAACGGTATGGGTTCATTTTGAAAGGATGGTAGTTAATGGTGAGACAAAAGCAAAGTGTATTCACTGTGACAAGATTTTACTAGCTGGTAGTAAGAATGACACCTCCCACCTCAAGGATCATGTAGAAAAAAGGTGTCCTAAAAGAATTTAAAAATCGATATTCACCAAAAAAATTGAGTGTTAGTAGAATAGCTGATGGTAGTGGGATGCCTAATTTGAATTCAACCAACTTTAGCCAAGAGGTGTCTAGGAAGGAACTAGCGAACATGGTGATTTTGCATGAATATCCTTTAGCTATAGTGGATCACATAGGATTTAGAAGATTGGTCAATAGTCTAAATCCGAGTTTCAAGATCATATCTCATAATACATTGAGATCAGATATTATGAAGATGTTTGCAAGTGAAAAACCAAGTTTAAAGAAGGTCTTGGAGAGCAACAAGTCCAAAATTACAATTACTACCGATATGTGGATTGCCTCAAACCAAAAGAGAGGGTATATGGTTGTCATTGCTCATTACATTGACCAGCTATGGGTTTTGCGTGACAAAACCTTAAGGTAACAATTTTATTATCATAATTCACTCTTTTTTTATTTAACTATTTTGTTTATATGCTTTGCCCACATATATGGTTGTTTTTAGATTGTTTTAGTAATTATATTTTTAAATTATACTTAAATGTAGGTTTGCTTATGTCCCTTGCCCACATACCAAAGATACCCTTGCACAAGTGTTGTTAGACACACTGAATGGGTATAACATAGCTGAAAAGATTTCTTCTATAGTGGTTGATAACTGTAGCACAAACGATGCTATGATGGATATTCTTAGGCCTAGATTGGGTGAGGAATCTCTAATTATGAGGGAAAATGATTACATATGAGGTGTACCACTCATATCTTGAATTTGATTGTCAAAGACGGTTTAGCTGTGATGGGTGATGGGATTGAGAGGGTTCGAGATTGCGGCTCATTTGGGTAACAACTCCAAAAAGAATGGAGATGTTTGAGGATAAGGTTAAGTCCATGAAAGGTGAAGAACCTAAAAAAATGTCACTTGATTGTAAGACTAGGTGGAATTCAACCTATTTCATGCTTTATAGTGTTTTGCCTTATAAGGATGTGTTTGCTAGTCTCAAATGTCAAAGCCCCCGTCTTAAATCCATTCTTCCAACTCAAGTTGATTGGGATATGGCTGCACTAGTTTGCGAAAAATTGAAGAAGTTTCACAAGTTGACTGCGCTATTCTCTGGGAGAAAATATCCAACTTCAAACTTATTTTTCAAACAAGTTTGTGAAATCGAACTTGCTCTTAATTTGTGGTTACAAAGTGACAATCAAATCATCCAGATATGGCAAGAAAAATGGTTGCAAATTTTGATAAGTATTAGTTTAAATCAGTGAGGTTCTAGCCATAGCTGCTATTTTGGATCCACAGAACAAGTTGGAAAGTGTTAAGTATTACTTCACTAAGATTTATGGGACATGGCAGATCTGGAGATTAGTAAAGTGAAAAGGAGTTTGTATGATCTATTGTGTGAGTATGAAGATAGCATTTTGTTGGGTGAAGAATATTCCTTCACTCCTACTCAGTCTAGTATTGTAGGATGTGAAGGTGTCAATGAATTAGATGATGAGTGGAGTCAAGTGAAGAAAACCAAGAATAGAAAGGTCATTTTAAATATGAGATGGACGGTTATTTGGAGGAAGATGCTTTGCTGGAGAGTGATACTTTTGATATCTTGAAATATATATTGGCAAATATCCAATGCAACAGCCTCAAATATCCAACCTTGCAACAGATTGCCAGAGGAGTATCTTAAGCTACATTCCAGCTTTCTCGGTTGCATCAGAGAGGCATTTATTAGCATGGGTGGTAGAGTTGTGAGTACTCACCGTTTTAGACTTGCTACAAATACCGTGGTCCATGGAGGCGTTAATGTGCTTGCAAAATTAGATCTTAGGAGATCTTTGTTCGGGTAATAATATTAGTTTTTAACTTTATTTTCGATTACATTTGATATTAATTGTTCTTAGTTGTGTTTTAATTATTATTTCAAAACAGATGCTACTCTTCGTACTAGTGATGCTTGTGCTACAATTTTGGAAGATCGTGACATAGTGGATAGTGTTGGGCATAATTGTAGGGGTGAAGTTGTCGATCTAGATTTGGTACTAAATTTAGCTAACTTAACAATTTTGTTTAAGCATCTCTTTTATATTGTAAAGAATCTACCATTTACCCTTGTTGTGTTAATTTTTTTCAGGGAGATGAGGATGAAATGGAACTTATGTAGTCAATGATCATGCCATGTGGAGGTAACACCATCTGGTTTTATTTGTCAATATACCCATATCCTGATCTAGTATTGTCATTCTGATTTACTTATCTCCTGATCTAGTATTGTCATTCTGATTTACTTTTGATGTTGCTGCTCATTTTTTATTCACTTTTGTTGTGCTCATTTTCTAATTCAATTTTGTTGTGCTTCTAATTCACTTTTGCTGCTGCTCAATCTAATTCACTTTTGCTGTGCTCATTTTCTTGCTGCTGCTCATTCTAAAAATAATGATATGTGAGTGTTAATTTTTATAAATTAAGAAACATCATGTTTCGTATTTTGAATGTACACATACCTACAAGGCATGCATATTTGATGATTTATCATCTCCCTATAGTTCTTTAGCTTTTTCTGGTAGTTTGAATTAACGTTTGTGTTTTAGAGTTGTGTTTCTTTTTTCATAGCAGCTGCATATTTCTACCGATTTTCTCTATAATCAATTAACACCTCTCTATTTGTAGGAATTTTGCTCCTCTCACTATTCAATCTATTTGATTCCTGCTGGCTGCTGCAACTCCATCTGTGTGACTGGGAAATGAGCATGTGAGATAGCTAAAGAAAGCTTCAGAGTGCTGTGTGAATGAGAAATTGGACAATTGAATATTATTTTGTTTGATTGGCAACAATTTTAGTTTTTATATTGGATGCTAATGTTTTAGGGAAGTTGTATATCGAATGGAATTGTTGTTCAAACAAACTGATGTGGATGTGGTAGTTGTTTATACATCAATGTTGATGTTGGTTTGTACTAGGATCTGGGATGCTATTTGTTTTATACTGCTGTGGTGCTACTATTTCTTTCTTTTAATTTTGTACTTCTACTTCTTTTTATACAAGGTTATGGATACTTAATTTAGTTTGAATTGTTATATTTTTTTGGAATTAAAGTTATATGCCTAAACTTATAATTTTTGAGCAGCAATCATAATATTTAGTGTTTAGTTATCATTATATAAAGTTTTGACTTTTATATAATAAATGTAAAATTTCACCCGTTTGTCACCTGTTTCACCCGCGGGTGATGGGTTAACCTTACGGTGACGGGTCGGATTCGGGTGGAAACGGGTGACGGGTACTGGTGAAGGTCCACCCGACCCGAACCCGACCCATCGCCATCCCTAGACTGGTGCTGCGGTGGTCCGGCTGGTGGTCGGCGGCGGCTCCGGCAAGGTTGGTGGTCGGCGGCGGGGAGAGGTGGGAGGGAGAGAGAAGGAAAGAAGAAAGATAGAGGGAATGTGAGAAATGATTTTTTTAAACTTTATTTCGCTATATATAGCGAGAGTGTTTTCACCCAAAATTGATGTTTTCAACTATGATTTCACTATGACGTTTTCTATACTAAATGTACAATAATGTTTATAATTTAATCAAACGTAACGTAAAATGTTGTTTAATAATGTGAAGTCACAAATAACATTCAAACGCAATAAGAACGGGTTTAACGTCTTTTATTACCGGTTTTCATATTTTTTACGGTTTACGCTGATGAATCGTTTTTTCTTCAAAAAACAAAAGTTACAACAGTATGTTATAACATGTTACAACGTTAAAATGATTTAAATAAATTTATACTGAGGTGATTAGTAATTTTGTACTGCAAATAGCAACCCAGTTATGTATATTATATGCTTTCATTTCTCTTAATGACATAACAACTTTGCTATGTTCTTATTAATTCTCTTTATGTATATTATATGCTTTCATTTCTCTTAATGACATAACAACTTTGATATGTTCTTATTAATTCTCTTTGGGTCACGTATAGCATGCCCATTTTACAAATAATTTTGTTACATTATAACCCCAAATGTAATAAATTATTTACAAATAAATTACTCATACTTGTATAATCTATAGTTTTCATTCATTAACCATTTATACCAATATTTCACTTCTAATTTCTTCCAAACATCCAAACAGACCCTATGTTGTTTGAATTCAGATTCCATCCTTTAACTTTTGGATATTTGCATTTTAACCCCAAGAATTTCATAACTTTTGCAATTATGTTATAATTCTTGTTTAATCTATAGTTGTAACTCCTTAATTTATTTCAACCCTAAACTTACTCCATAATTTACGAAACTTACAGAATAGGCCCCTATGTCATTCGGCCTTAATTTAAACTTTTCCTTAATTAGGTTTTGACCCCTTAAGTTTTACAACTTTACAATTATGTTTAATTATTATTATAACCTATAGTTTTTTACCCTTTATTTAATAATTCCAAACTTACCCTTGATTTCCAAAAATTCTCTATTGACCCTCATTCCGTTTGGTTTCAAAGTATATTTTTCCTTAATTACAAACTTACCCCCAAAACTTTATAATCTTTACATTTTATGTTATAATTCATATTAGATCCTAAGTTTAAATATTTAAATCCAAGCTTTGCTCAACATTTGACCCATACCATTTTCGGCATTATTTATCCAGGTATACTAAGAATTTTACAAAATTACAATTTGGCCCCAACTTTTCCTAGAATTTATATTTAACTCCAAAACTTTATCTTAACTTATAATTTTCATTTATTTTCAAACCACCCTTATATTTTCGGCTATATTACATCCCATCACCTCTATTTTACTCCCTTTACACATTACACCCCTTTTATAGGCTAAGTTTATTAACTTAGTATAAGCTTTATAATTCTTTTTGATGTCATTATTTGTACTTAATTGTACCAAACACCTCCTTATGACTTAGATATATTTCCTAAGTCTTCCAAACACTTTAAATTACGCAATGACCCTAATATTTTATAATTTACCCCAAGTTCACAACCTATGGTATTTATAGCATTAATATTACAAAAACCTTATAATATACAGCCTAAACATATGGCTATAACTTAAACTTTAACATAAGCTTTAAATGTAATAAAATACACATTAGCCACAGTATATTCTCAGATTTTCCCCAAACTTTTGAGAAATTACATTATACCCCATAATCTTTATAAGCTTGTAATTTTAGTCCTTAAGCCTTAGCTAACTTAATCAAATGTTATGATACAAGTTTATATACATATTATGTCATTATGGGGCTTATTATACAGCGAGTTCTTGGCTTAATTTTATTTATACCCACAAGTTTCCAAAATTGCATTTTAGCCCTCATAACTTACTACTTGTATTTTAAGTCACCTAGCCCACATAACACATCCAATGTTCTACCACAAGTTTATACACATTATTAGCTCAATATGTGACATTTTTATCTCAGAGCTCTATTAAGCCTTCAACATAACTTAATTCCTTAAGACATTATTAGGTGCTCTAGCTCATTAATCACTAATAAGACTTAGTTCAAAGTTTATATGTTGGTATATACTCATTCCTAGGTCAAAATGACCCATTTGACAGCCCTTAAACTCGGCATAATTTAAACTTCAACATTAAAAGACTTAAAGACATCAAAAGAAGCATTAAGGAGGAAATGTAACCTTAAGCTTAAGAACTTGTTTCCACCACTCCAAACTTGAAACTCTCTGCCCTAATTCACTCATGGGTTTAGAGTGAGTTTCTTTTACCAAATCATGGCTTAAACCATAGGCTATAAGCTCTTAAACTTAGGAAAATGTTCACCTAGTCTTAAATTGTTTTTCCTTGACTTTGACACCTTAACTCTCAAAAACAGTAAGGGACCTTGAAGTACTATTGATAATGAAAAGAAGTAGAAATGAACAAGATTCAAGGCTTAAAAAAATCAAATGGAAAGAACTAGCTTAAAAGTGCTAGAATTTGATTTGTACCTTAATCACTCCTTAAGAAGTTTTCTGCCCAAACACTTTGGAAGCTTAAGGGGCTGATTGAAGCTTGAGAAACAAGAAAGCATGCAGGAGAAAGAACCAAATTAGCTATGGATTCGGACAACACAAGAAAGAAGCGAAAAATATGTTTTAGGCCTTATTTCCTTACCTTAAGCTTGATTATGAGGTGGGTAGCTTTCCCCTTGAAACCCCACGGTTTTTCCTTGAAAAATTGATGATTTTGACAGTTGAGAAGCAAGAAGATGAAGAGAGGTAAGCTTCCTTGCCAAAAGATGAAGAGAAAGGAGTTTTAAGGCTCAACTTGAAGTTTTGAGGATGAACAAGAGAGATATGGTGAAGAGGGGAACTCGGCGGAAGAGAGGAGAGAGCAAAGAAGATGAGGATATTTTAATTTCTTAAGTGAAAAGTAAGGTAATGAATAGTTTCCTCCTTAATTTACTTTATCCAAGGAAGTAGTCTAGACATTTTGGTGGTGACTCACCCTTATTCAGCCTCCTTCCCTTAGATATTTTAGGACTTGAGTTTGACCATTTACCATGCTAGGAGATTAACGCTTTGTTTGGCACTATTTGGATACTATTCACAATTTGGTGACACATTTTTTGATTTTTTGTGATTTTATTGAATTAGGATCCCCATTGTGGTACATTATAGTACATTAGTATATTATGATGTATACAAGCCTTAAAACCCACTCAAAATCAATTACTTAGACAATTTCATAAAAATCTGATTTAAGGAGTTTAAGGCTCTTTTTTATGTTAGAACACATTTTATGACTTGGCTTTCTTTGGTAATTGTTTATCTTGTTCTTTACTTTATATACAAGGTTTAGGAATCTAATTTGGACCCTAATTGAGATTATACAATCCTTAAGATCTCCTAAGGCACATTTTATCTTAAGTGATTTTTAAGTATTTTCTTCCTTATAAGGATAATGTTAGGTTGTTCCTCAATAGTCTTAAGACATATTTTATTCTTATTAATCAATAATTAACCATTTTTTAACTCTTAAATTTAATTAATTCATGATTAATTAATATAATTAAGGTTTGGGTATTTCAATAGGTATAGGATTGTAAGTACCCCAAGATTGTAGTTAGAGCCCAGATTAGGATTGTATGAGTTGTAACTGCCCCCTGAGTTGCCTCCTCCTTTGTTGGAAGACTCTATTGTCTACCAAAACCCCCTACCTCTATTATTAGAATATCCTCTGCCTCGTACAAAGTTGCCAGCAGAATTAAGGGAGATAACATATTGTTTATGTTGTTGTTTAACTAAGTACACCTTAAAAATCAAGATGAAATTAAGGATTCCAGTAAGGAACAAACTTCTAATCAAGTCGAAACATTAGTAACAAGAGCATTGTATTCAATAGGTGAACCCTAAAAAATGGAACTCCGAAATTATCGATTCGAAATAGTTTGTGACTAGTGACAACCAGGGAATCTACAACAGTTTTAGCCTTGTTGCGGTAAGATGTCATGTCTTTTGTGGGTTTTATTTTGCTAAACTAAATGTGTAACTAGCCAATGTGAGTGTAACAACCCATATGAGTAACTATCTTACAACCTAGATCTCAAGCATTCAGACTTGGATACTAGCCATTTTAAGCTCTTTGTCCTCACTTGGGCCTAAAAGTGGCATCATATGTATCCTTATAAACCATTCATAATACTACTCAAATTATAATACTACTCATATGTCAATGTGGAATTGAGGTATTACATATTACCCTACTTAAAGAACGCGACATCCTTGTCACACGCCTAATAACCAAGTCTCATGGACCTCCTCGGTAGGTGCCAGATAGTTCATCTGAACACTATCTCGAGTCAGCTCTTGTAATAACCCATATGGGTAGTTGTCCAACAACCTAGCTCTTAAACCATGATAACTAGCCACTTAAACCCTTCGTCCTCACGTGGGCCTAAACTTGGAAGGCTTTGTTGTTGAAGTAAACCCATATTTATTCTTATAAGCCACTCGCAGTACTACTCAAATCACAATACCACTCATATCCTGATGTGGGATGGGAGTATTATTGTGAGCATCGTTTTAAACTAATAGGTATTGAAGAGTTTTCCACACCTGAGGTGATGTTTATATTCCAATAACTTGACAAACCACTAACTCAATTAAGGAGGTGTGAAAGATGATAATAACGAGTTGGTCCTTGGATCCACTTTGCATACTATGGGTTTACTGCATTTTTCATCATTTTTGCTAGGAGTTTATGTTCCTTCCTCGAATTTCAACAAATCATTGCCCTTAAAATAAGGATGTAGAGTACCTCTCTAGACCCTAAAGTTGTTTTGTTTCTACTTTATCAGGTTATTTGCAGCAGATAAAATTTATTGGGTGCTCGTAGACGCAGATAAAATTGATTTGGTTCGTCATAGACGGTGGTTAATATTTAGTTTAGGAAATGTATTAGAATCATTAATGCTCATTGGTCACTGTAGGGTTACAAGCATACTTATAGTAGTAGTCTAGAGACTTATGTAATAGAGTAAATGGACTGGACATATGTGAGTTATAATTGTGTAGACCGGTTGGGCCTTGACACCGATTGGGCCTTGACAGTTTGGGCTGTGTTGTGTTGTGCGCTATTATCCCCCTCGTTTCGGACTCCACTAGGCCGAGTTTGAAACGCAAAGTGGCATGTCTCCCAATGGTCATCGGCTTCGTCAGAATATCGGTTGTTTGCTCAGCCCCGTGAAGAAACCCCAATTGTAAGGAACGATTCGCAATTTTCTCTCGAACAAAGTGGAAATCCAAGGCAATGTGTTTCGCGCGAGAATGAAAGACTGGGTTCATGGCAAGGTACGTAGCTCCTAAATTATCACACCAAAGCTTAGGTGGTTCTGTAACTCGTAACCCTAATTCTCGCATCATGTGTTGAATCCATGTAAGTTCTGAGGTAGCATTTGCGAGGGCGCGATATTCGGCCTCGGTAGTGGATCGTGCTACGGTAGCCTGCTTTTTCGATTTCCAAGAAGATTAGGTTGTTCCCTAGGTAGATGCAGTACCCAGTAGTTGATCTTCGGTCTTCTGTACTACTAACCCAGTCCGCATCAGCATAGGCAGTGAGAAGGGGTGGAGATTGAGACCGTAGATGAAGGCAGTAGTGTCTAGTGCCATTAGGTATCGTATTAGCCGTTTAAGAGCTTGCCAGTGAGAGAGTTTTAGTTTCTGCATGAATTGACAAAGCCTGTTAACTGGAAAGGAGATGTCTGGTCGGGTGAGGGCAAGATACTGCAGGCCACCAATAAGACTGCGATAGAGAGTGAGATCAGTGAAATAGTCAGAGTCTTCTTGGGTCTGGTTAAATGTGGTGTTCATGGGGGTCTGCACGGGCTTAGAGTGAGTAAGGTTAGCCTTGCTGATGAGAGAATCTATGTAGCGTTTTTGATTCAGAAATAGACCAGTATGGTCTCTGTGAACCTCGACCCCAAGGAAATAGTGAAGAGGACCCAAGTCTTTGACAGGAAAGGAAGTCTTAAGTGTTGAACAAGTTTCTGTAGGGTATGAGCAGAGTTTCCCTTGAGGAGAAGATCATCCACATACACCAGTAGGTAAAGAATATCCCCCTGATGATTGTAGATAAAGAGTGAGAGTCTGCCTTAGAAGCTGTAAACCCTAGGTCCAACAGACAAGTGCTTAGCTTAGAAAACCAGGCCCTAGGGGCCTGTTTTAGGCCATAAAGAGACTTACGGAGTTTGCACACATATGTAGGGTGTAGAGGATTCTGAAACCCTTGTGGTTGTTCCATATAGATGTCTTCCTGAATATCACCATGAAGGAAGGCATTTTGAACATCCAGTTGAGTGAGAGGCCAATTTAGAGAAACAACAATAGATAGGAGAAGCCTGATTGTAGTTGGCTTAATCACAGGACTGAAGGTTTCATTGTAGTCCACACCAGCCTCCTGAGTGTAGCCTTTAGCCACTAACCTGACCTTTCTCCTCTCAATGTCACCAGTGGCCTTCCTTTTTGTCCTTAGAACCCATTTGGTGCCCAAAACATTAGCTCCCTTGGGACAGGGTACTAAATCCCAAGTGTGGGTTTTCTGTAGAGCTAGAAACTCTTGAAGCATAGCTTCTCTCCAAATAGGAAAGTTCTGAGCTTGTTTAAATGTAGGTTCCTCAGGGATCACCTCAGTATGATGAGCACTAGGCCACCTGATAGTACCATCTGTCCTTATAAGAGGCTTAAAGATGTTGTCCTTAGACCTTGTCCTCATAGAATGTTCAGAGATGTGTGGTGGGGAAGAGGGAGCAGAAGCTCTTTCAGGGGAAGTAGCTGGTGGAGAGGTTTGGGAAGAGGTGGAACTGGATAAAGGGGTATGTGCTTGTGGGGGAGTGGGCGGTGGTGAATTAGGGACAGTCTGTGTCTGTGGTGGTGGTTGAGGTGTGTGAGATGTTGAAGAGGGAGTAGGAATAATGGTGGAGACTGTAACTGAAGAAGGGTCAGGAGGCAGATAGGTTTCCATAGGAAAATTTTGTTCCTCAAAGATAACATCTCGACTAATGTAAACCCTTCCTGTGTCAAGAGCAAGACAGAGATATCCTCTGTAGTGAGGAGCATACCCAATGAAAAGGCATTTGGTGGATCTGAAGGCAAGTTTGTGTTTATTGTATGGTCTAAGGTTTGGCCAACATGAACATCCAAAGGTTTTGAGGTGAGTGAGGTCAGGAGGTTGGTGATAGAGAGTTTCAAAGGGGGTAGTGTTGGCTAGAACAGGAGTTAGTGTTCTGTTGATAAGGTAGACAGCTGTGGCAAAGGCCTTGTCCCAAAACTTCATAGGCATAGATGAGAGAGCTAATAGAGCTAGACCTTTCTCAACAATGTGTCTGTGTCTGGATTCAACTGTCCCATTTTGGGCATGAGCATATGGGCATGTGATTCTATAATGAATACCCTGCGAAGTAGCAAGATTCCTGACAGGAATGAACTCTCCCCCTCCATCAAATTGTATAGCATTAATAGAACAGCTAAACTGTGTCTTAACAGCTTTGATAAAATCAGTAACAACTGAGACAACAGTTGACTTAGCAGGAATCATAAAAATCCAAATGTACTTGCTGAAAACATCAATAATGGACAAATAGAACCGAGAGCCATCAGTAGCTAAAATTGGGGCAGGCCCCCAAACATCCATAAAAAGTAACTCAAAAGGTTTCTGAGATACAGAACCAGTTGGTGGATGGGGTAGGGCATGATGTTTACCCATAGTACACCCTGAGCCAAAATGAAAACTAGAGTTCTTCCACAAAACAGGCAGAGAAAATTTATTAATCATCATGTTTGTTACTCTAGAAGAAGGATGGCCCAATCTCTTATGCCAAGTCTCTGGGTTGGTTCTGCAAGCAAGCAGGCCTTGACAGTGTAGTGGAGTAGACTGAACTTTAGGAAAGATGTAGTGTCCCCTCTGAGAATTGTTTTCCCCGTAGCTTGATCCTTGAGAAGAAAGTGAGAGGCATAGAATTCAAACATAGCATTATTATCATGACATAATTTGCTTACTGATAATAAGTTTTTGTGTATATGAGGGACATGTAAGAGATTAGAAAGTTGAAAGGCACCAGAGGGAGTAGGTAGGAGACCATGTCCTTGATGAGTGATGGGGAGGGTTGACCCATTTCCAATTTGAACTGCCTCTGTACCATGATATGGCCTTGAATCAAGTGAGAGCTGACTCAAGTCATGAGTGAAATGATGAGATGCCCCACTGTCTGGATACCAGTTGGAGTCCACAGAGAGAGAAGGGGTAGAGGCTAAGTTGGCATTGAAGTTTCTAGGGTTAGGAGCCTGATAGGCATAGTCAAACCTGTGCCAACAATCCAAAGCTGTGTGCCCCTTTTTGTCACAGACTTGGCAGGAGGTTCGAGCATCAGGTTTCCCAGTAAAGGTGGTATTCTGAGTTGGTCTGCCCCCCCTATTTGCAGAGTAGGAGCCTCTATTTCCCTGTTGGCCTCTAGAACCTCTTCCTCCCCTTCCTCTGTTGGAATAGGGTCCTCTCCCTCGTTGAGTGTACTGAGAGTAATTCACTTCATATGTGGTAGAGTTATTTAGAGAGATTTGTGGCTGAGCCATGACAGAAGCATTTTGATGATTAATTCTGGCTTCATAAACCAGGAGGTGATTATACACCTGCTGAGGGGAGGGTGTGCTTGCACTCATAGAGATATTAGTAACCACAGAATCATAGTCAGAGCCTAAACCAGTGAGTATATGAGCAACCAAATCACTATCAGAGATAGGTGCACCAGCAGAGGATAGAGAGCTTGCAAAATTTCTTAACTTGGTATAATAAGCAGCAATAGTTATCACTACCCTTCTTATGATTCATCATTTGGCAACGAATTTGCATAACCCTAGCACTTGACTGAGCCGCGTGCATATCTTGGAGAGAGTTCCATAATGTGGCCGAAGTGTCATTGTCATAGACTTGGCCCAAGAGATTTTCAGATAGAGAAGAAGTAATGACAGACAGTATTAACTGATCATATTGTTGCCATGTTGTGTATTCAGGATTTGGGAGACCATTGGATAATTTTGAAGGACATGGATTGGAGCCATCGATCCAGCCAAAAAGACCATGGCCCTTGAGGTACGGCTCAAGCTGGCGCCTCCATGAAGGGTAATTTTCGGTGGTGAGTTTGTGGAAATGTGAGGAGGTTGAGATAAGAGATGGTGAAGAGATTGAAGATGTAGAAGAAGATGAGGAACCAGAGACCAAGGCACCTGTCATCTGGGATGTGGACATCGCCATGGTATTCCCTTCAGTCCCAGCCATGGAGCAAGATGGCGCCTAGGGAAGGAGCAGCCGCCGCCTGACTTCTGATACCATAGACGGTGGTTAATATTTAGTTTAGGAAATGTATTAGAATCATTAATGCTCATTGGTCACTCTAGGGTTACAAGCATACTTATAGTAGTAGTCTAGAGACTTATGTAATAGAGTAAATGGACTGGACATATGTGAGTTATAATTGTGTAGACCGGTTGGGCCTTGACACCGATTGGGCCTTGACAGTTTGGGCTGTGTTGTGTTGTGCGCTATTACGTCATATGTACAGAGCTGTGTTTGTGTTTAGAGAGATAGAATATAGAGCCATTAGTATGGAATGAGCACGTGGACATTAAATTCCTGTCATAGACGACTTATGGCAATGTATGGGAATTTAAAAAAGAAAAGCGAGATAGCCGTAATACAGAGAAGACAATAGAGGTTTCCAAGATCCTAAAGCATATCTTCCGTGCGGTTTCTTTTCCAGCACATGGAAACACATCCGCATCTTTCTTCTGCAAGTTCATACTCCACTTGTAGCGTAGCTATAATCACAAAATGATCTCCTATGCCTTTGCCCTTCGGCCCTGACTCCCCCTCGATCCCCACAAGAAGAAAACCAGTCAAGGCATCTCAGATTGAAATATTCCAGGTGTAAAAGATCAAACGCAACTTAGTAGAATTCCATTTCTTTTGCAGTGAATGATAGCATCTCATCAATTGTTTCTAAGACCACTTGATTTTGTATTATCAGAAGAAAGAAAATGAGAGGATGGAAGAAAATCGGAGAGTTAATTAACACTGAGATAGATTGGTGACCAGGAAACAATTGATCTCTAAAAGGGAAATGAGGAATCAACGACGGAAAAGGAGATGGGCCAAAAAGGTGGATTCAAGGAAAATGCAGTCCAGAGTTATCTTTCCTTTTTCCCCCACTCCTTTATTATCCATCTGTCCAAACTCTTTCAGGGATATCTACAGAATTCAAAGACCGAATCTGATGAGGACCCACCACAGTCAAAGGGCATCTCCTTTTACATATCTATGTTTTCTTGAGTCAAAATCTGTCCCTCTCTTTGCTTAGCTGCGTATGTGGGGAAGTGGTCTCTCATGCAATATACATCACGACCAGAAGAACTAAGTAAGAGTGCTGTTTGGTGGTCATAATCTGACAAGATAACAAGTGGTGCAACCAAATCACAAATTAAAGGTGCAAGCTCTCAATGATATAAGGCTGTATTATCTGGAATGTGTTTGCAGAAAGTTATTATAAACATAACGATAGAAGAAAGAGAAACTGACCTCTCAGTCCTGAAAACTAAAAGTTCTTCCCTCTTGTGATCCTACCTGCAACTTTGTTATCAGTTTAAGTTTCAGACAAAAAGAAATCCTTTAGCATTAAGAAAGGTCATCGATGTGGTGAAATGGAGACAAAAGGCACTCTTCAAGACATTGACTAGCCTCTAGGAAAATCTCAACTTAAACTAAAAGCATTCTTCAAGACATTAAAACAGCAGGTAAGACAGTTAACAGAATGAAGGAGTATTGTTTTAATGCATTTTCATACTTCATTATCAGGCTGTAACTTCAATTTTTATTTCTTCAGACTTATTTCCCCACTAAAAGCAATTTGTTGGTGATCGTATTATAACTGGTACATACAGATATGCAGAAACAGAAGCAACGGCACTATGCAGCTCATAGCATAGTGGGGCACCATGCAGAAGAATTTGACAGTAAAATATGAGAAACTATACTAGGAAGGATGGAGTTGATACTCCAATTTTCATGTATGAGAATAATAAAATCAATACAAACATACCCAGTACCATATAGAGGTTACATGTATGAAAACAGGTAGGGAAGTAATTACTAAGACTTTTTTATCAGCTCCCTTCTTTCTGCTAGATTATAAGTAATGGTAGAGAGCTCAAGTAATGTTCATGTATGCTATAATTAAATACCATGCATTCCACAGATAGTCACGGATTTCAGATGCGCATTTGCACCAACATAGTAGTTTCTTTGGTTTAGCAATGAGCACAATGCAGGGAAAACCTAATCAGATGTACCATGTTCAAGAATCTTTGAATTTTTGACACGTTTAATGGTAGTCAAGAAAAATCACTGTTTGACCCCATATGATGAGCACAGCGCATTAGTGAGATGGCCTCGTGCAGGTGGATTCTGAAGGTACATGGGGACCATAGTATATTGTCTTGATGAGAAAAATAGTTATGACCATTGAGGAATCGTTTCAACACTCAATAATGGGAACATTTCTTCAACTTTAAGCCCATATTCTTCCATTTCGACCTCCTCATAACTGATATATATATACTATCCTGTTCTTGTTCCTGCTACATCAATTCACTGTAACTCAACTTCAATTACTCCGTCTTTGGTCTTAGCATTCTAACATAGATCATGGAATCTAGATATGAGTCTACAGAAACACTAAGGTACCTTCTGTGATCCAATCACCCCACTCCAGTATGCCATGCACACAAACAAAAACTGGAACACACACACACTTCCATAACTTGGGCTGATTTTCATCTAATTTATATGATTTTAAGATACCATGTCGATGTCTTATTACATAAATTTTATTTTCTTTCGACAGAAACAAATGTGCAGCTTGCTACAGGCAGTTCAACAGAAAGGACCACCTGGTGGATCACATGAGAACCTCTTTTCATTCGGTTCATGAACCCATCTGTGGAGTATGCAAAAAGCATTGCAGATCATTTGAATCTCTGAGAGAACATCTTATTGGTAATCCTCCTATCTGGTAAACATACTGTCTATCTTCACCATGACAGATCAAGGGTGTCGAATAATTTCTGTTACTACTTTCTACAGGACCTCTTCCAAAAGTAGAATGTGCAAGAATCTTCAGCACTCGAGGTTGCAGTATTTGCCTGAGTGTACTAGATAGCCCTAATTCCCTAAGGATGCACTGGGCTAAGTGCCAATATTCTCGCCCCAATAATGTAATAATTAATGATGTCAATAAGCTTAACCCCAAGCTCTTATTCTACCTCGTTTACATGTTCTTGTAGTATTGACATATTATAACTTTTTCCTGTTTCAGGGGTTGCTTTATCAGATGGCCAATATGGGCATCAATGATGATTTGAGAATTGATAGTGGCCTAGGAAGGAACTCGCAAATAGTTGCCTTATCCTGCAAAATGGTTGGCGGTGGAAGTGATGGGTCCATAGATCTATGTGCTAGAGTTTGCCTCACCGATCAACATGAAAACATTCTCTTCCATGCTTATGTTAAGCCTCAATATCAAGTCACCAACTACAGGTGCCTATATGTCCTGGGAAGTGATATTGACTAAATAACCTAACCCATTTGACACTT
Organism: Limonium bicolor; assembly: GCA_023374045.1. NCBI lineage: Eukaryota > Viridiplantae > Streptophyta > Magnoliopsida > Caryophyllales > Plumbaginaceae > Limonium > Limonium bicolor. Next base: position 107,138,241 of record CM041782.1, on the reverse strand, counting down.
GGGAGTCTTATCAGTTTCTTTATACACGCAGGTATGAGACTACAGGCATACGGCCAGAGCACTTGCGGAACGCAGCGCCATTAAAGACTGTCCAAAGAAAAATTCAAGACTTCCTGTGCAACGGTGAACCTATATGGAAAATTCGGTCAACAGGAAGTAAGGCGAGGATTCTTGTGGGGCATAGGCTGGATCATGATCTTGCCTGTCTTGGGATTGAATATCCAGCTATCTTGATCAGGTATGGAGCTTGGCTGCTGGCTTCCTTGGAGAGGATCTTGAGCTTTTTAGTCATTTAGAATTATGCTTGGTCATACCTCACACATCATAACATGCCCAAAAATAATTGACAGGGATGTAGCACACTACCCTCCTCTGATGAAAACAAGCAAGTTAAGCAACTCACTGAAATACCTCACACAAGCATACCTTGGGTAAGTAAAGTTGACAGTAGTGAAGCGTGTTTACTCATATATTTCTATGTTACATCTTTCTCTTAATCTAGAAGCTTCTACTTTTAACAGCTATGACATCCACAATGGAATACAAGACCCCTATGAGGACTGTGTTTCAACAATGAGGCTCTACATGAGAATGAGATTCCAATATCACAAATCAGAAGATTACCCACTTGCTAGCAACCAGCAAAACCGTAACAGCTTTGCATCATGGAGAGAGAGTGAACTGGAGAAGATGAGTCCGGAACAACTTCTGTCAATCTCCAGATCTGATTACTACTGTTGGTGCTTGGACAGGTAAAAGTGTTTTCTGAAATGAATTGAAGCTCAGATGAAGAAGCCATGATGTGCCCAGCCGAGAGACTAAACTCTTTAAGCATTCACGATACCTTATTGTGTTTACAATTTAATAAGCGCGGAAATGGAAAGAAGATTCATCTATATTAGCAAAGATTTTTTCTAGTATTGAAAATAGTTGGTAAAAGAGCGACATCATTACTACAGCCATAAACAAAAAGAAAGATGATGTACTGCATATTTCTATTGAAGATGCTGCTCTCATTCTAGACTCTAGAGAATCTTATTCAGTAATGAAGGATTGATTGTTTCGGTTACATTGTCACCAAATGCTATAATATTTGATATGCAAGTTATTTAATAACCAGTATAGCTTCGTGCGATCATTTGTTTCTTCTCCTGACCAGGTAATGGAAAAGCAATTCTACTGATTATTGTCCAAATACAGTATTAAATAGTACAGAGATGATGCTGGTATAAAGAGTTCATCCATGCAGGATAACGGGAATTTCGAACCGTAAATTCATTTTAACAAATTTGATTGCACTAGCCAATTAATCTAAACACATGAGAATGCAGTCTATAAAACCAACAAGAATATTCAAGAACCTCATAAATTATTGTACGAGCATCTTAGTTAGTTGAAAGCAGTACTCCTTCAGATTTGTTTCCCACAACAGCTATGACATTGAACGGACAAGAACCGACGAATACTTATTATTTTTGTAAAGTTACAAACGGACCTATGAATCCAATACATAGAGCAATGGCCACCAACGGCACTCAGCATGATATGCGTACCTTTTTGTGAGGGGAATTTGATCATGCAGATTACCTGCAACCCTAGGATCACCCAAAATTTTCAGACAAAGATGCCTTCTTACTTACTCTAACCCACTGCCCTGCAAGAACATCAGTGACCACACACAATCTGAGAGTAGATAAACAGTCCAGATCACTCAAACCGGAAATAAGGTTAGAAGAAGGTCTCCCGTGTATTTACAGTCGAAAAACTTCTGTCTTGAAAAAAAAAATCCTGGCATTATGTTCAGTAAAATCGTCGGACGTTTGGTACACGATTTATCCATGTGGTTTTAAAATTTATTTTCCTCACCCATATCGTTTCACTCGTTTTACATCCAGTAACTAATCTAATTTTTGTTCAATTCAAAAGATGTTTAAATATTATCCAAAATTGATGAAAACTTTATATTGATGATGTTAAAATGACATATTTTGATCTTATATCAAATCTGAAGCTTTTTAAATTTGAATGTGACTCGTGGGACCCAATGAAATATGTGACATATTCATTGGGTCCCACAGGTCACATATAAGTTTATAAAACTTTAGATTTCTTACTGAACCATTATATAACACTTTAGCATTGTTTATATAAAATTTCATTAAATTCAGACTACGTTTACACATCTTTTAAAAAATTAGAAAAGTTAGTGAATGTAAAACGTGGGAAACCACATAGACAGAAAAAGTAATTTTAAAAACTACGTGAATGAAATGTGGAATTTCACCAAATATCATTGATGAGACATGTAATTTTCCCCTTTCATAATGTATTTATAAATATCTAAATTAAAGCAGAAATAATTAAATATAAAAATCCGAGCCCACGCTAGTCGGTTTAGATTTTGGAATTTACTAGTTGGGTCTGTTATAGTCATTGGGCGGCTAGGCCTTAATGTTGCCAACGGATGGCTCCTAAGTCCATTGACCCGAGATGGTTACATAATCATGGGACGCCCACCCGTTTGCTTTCAATTTTGTTTTTGATGTCTCAAAATCATACTTAAAATGAACTTCTACGCTACAGTCGAAATTTTAAAATTTTTTACGATTTTATCTCTGTTTCAATATTTTCTAAAACTTATCATATTTATCCATAATTTTTGACATATTACGAAGCGCACCCAAATTTTATTACGCATAATCATATTTCCAATACGTTCAGTCAGAAAATAACTAATTTTTAGATGCTAACATAGGCAAAATTTAATAAAAAATGGTCCGATAAAAGCAAAAAGGATTCTGAAGTATTTAAGAAGAAATAACACATATATCAAAAAAATTATCAGCAAAGTATACCATGACAAAGTAGACGAAAAGACGAATATGCGTCCTTCGTTACTGGCGCCAGCGCCTACCCTTCTTTGTTGGCGCAGGCGTCGGGTTCCGGTCTGAAAATCGTCATATCTTCTTTGTTATAGCTCCGTTTTTTGATCCGTTTGTGCCGAGACATTCGTCTTTTTGTCTACTTTGTCATGGTATACTTTGCTGATAATTTTTCTGATATATGTGTTATTTGTTCTTAAGTTCGAACAAGATATCGATGATAGTTAATATCGTACTTAAGAAGAAATAACACATATACCCAAAAAATTATCAGAAAAGTATAACATGACAAAGTAGACGAAAAGACGAACGTGTCGGCGTAAACGGATCAAAAAACGGAGCTATAACGAAGAAGATATGACGATTTTAAAACCGGAACCCCGTGTCTGCGCCAACAGAGAAGGGCTGGCGCCGGTAACGATGGCTGCGCGCGTTTGCACCGACACGTTCGTCTTTTTGTCTACTTTGTCATGGTATACTTTGCTGATAATTTTTCTAATATATGTGTTATTTCTTCTTAAGTTCGAACAAGACGTCAATGATAGTTAATTTCGTACATAAGAAGAAATAACACATATATGAGAAAAATTATCAATAAAGTAGACCATGACAAAGTAGACGAAAATACCAATGCGTCGGTGTAAATGGTTCGAAAAACGGAGCTATAAAGAAGAAGATATGATGATTTTTAGACCAGAACCCGGCACCTATGCCAACAGAGAAGCGCTGGCGCCGACCCTTCTCTGTTGGCGCCAGCGCTGGGTTCCAGTCTTTAAATCGTCATATCCTCTTCGTTATACCTCCGTTTTTCGATCCGTTTGCGCCGACGCGTTAGTCTTTTTGTCTACTTTGTCATATCTACTTTGCTAATAATTTTTTGATATATGTGTTATTTCTTCTTAAGTACTTTGGAATCTTTTTTTGTTTTTATCAGACAGTTTTTTAATAAATTTTGCTTACATTAGCACCTAAATTGGTTATTTTCCGATTGAGCGTATTGGAATTCCGACTGCACGTAATGAAATTTGGATGCGCCTCATAATATGTCATAAATTGTGGGTAAATATAGTAGTTTTTAGAAAATATTAAAGCATGGGCAAAATGGTCATTTTCCAACTGAGCGAATGAAAATTCCGACTGTACGTAATGACCCTCTAAATTTATGTTTTTTATTTTCTTCATTATCTTTTCACATTCTGCATAGTGTTCTTTGTTAATTGTTCACGTTATTGTTTCTTAGAAGGTAAATCTTCCATTTTAATTTTATAATTAGCAAACGTAACTCCTTTAAATTAGGTTAGATAATGGATTCAACGCATTGTATGAAAATTTTGAAATATTTTGTATGTATTTGTTGGCGACCGTGCTCCACGTAGCCACACAACACCTGTCCCAAACATAGTTGCTCGGTGGCTATCCTTGACCGGTAAATTTTATTGTACAATCTATTGTACGGTGAGCATCATACAACCGTTAAGTACAACCACCTGATGATGATTCATTTACTACAGTTGCAGTTGGCTATCTTCAAAGGCAACTGCGAAGAGGTCATTAATTTGTTTTTTGAATGAACATCGAACTTAATTATGTGTTGGTTGGCATTAATAATAGATGGTTGGTGGGAAAGAAAATAGCTAGTTAAGGGTGGTAGAACGTAAAGAAAAAGAGACAACATCATAGTGCATCAGCTAGAACATGTATTGTCATTAAGAGACATTGAAAGGTGATTGCTAATAGGGAGAGAACTCGAGTAGCTAATGATGGTGTTGGACCTGGATTTGGTTTAGGATCTGGACACTCTATGTCCCTGATTTGTCTGGGTTCAATTTAGTCTTTTAGATCTAAGAAGTAAGTAATCTAATAGTCAATGTTTAAGTTGTAATTTTTCTGACATCTATATTTTAGTTAAATGAAAAACAACATTAATTAATGTACAACAAATCTATTTTATAGACTGTAATAACACCTGTACTATAGACTATAATAATTATTGGACTTTTAGAATTCCCAATTCAATTACCAAAATGAATTTCTCTACCTCCGTCCTCTATCCAATCATCCTCTACATCCATTCTCTCGCCAGTCATCATCTACCTCCATTCTCTCTCAAATTAATTCACCAACCAATACACTCAAGAACTCCTCGACCTCAAATCAATTACCAACATATACCAACATGCTCAAGAAGGAAAAAATTCTGCTCATCCTGCTCAACTCAATTACATTCAGGCGTTTTCTAAATTCACCAAATTAATCGCCAGTCTCAATTCAGAAGACCGCTAGTTGATAATTTCAGGCATTTGAACCTGCTTGTAGTCCTGTGAGCAAACTATTTTCAGGCATTTGAACCTGCTGGCAGTCCTGCGATAAAGCTTTGCCTTCGTGGAAATCCAACCACAACCAACATCTAGTACTCCAATATAATCAATAGCACAACACAACCAGAGTGTGGGTTCCTTTCACCGGCAACCAAATATCCACCAATGAACCCCCAAACAGGTGGGTTCACAAATATAAAATCTACACCAACGAACACCCAAACTAGTGGGGTCGCAAAATACAAATTTCACCTCACTCTAAGTCTTTGAGTGTGCACACCCTTCTAAGGGTACTTCTGACCACAAAGAAGTGGATCTATAGAGCTTAAGTTGCGATATAATGGTCGCTGCGCAAAATGTTCAATTCAGTGTACTAATGTGTACGAATAAATCCCAGTGAAAGTTTCCCAAATCCATATAATATATCCATCATATTCCACCAGATTCTCAAATATAATCAAACTCTAATTTCCACATTCATCCACAAGGTATACCACTAGTCAAAACCAATTCATCCAACAATTCACGAATATTTGCACAGAATAGTTTAGTGAACATAGTAGCTTACCTGGAATTCACATTCACCACATTCATCCACAATGAACTCGTGATCTAGAATTCAATTTAATCACACAATCAATCATCCATCGAACAACCAATTCACAATTCAGAGACTCTTACTATGGTAGACAGGCTTACCCTTCGAATTAGTCTGAACCAGCAATAGAGGAGAGGAATTTAGTGTGAGTGGAAGAAGAAGAGTGAGGCGAGGCGTAGAGAAAGAGAGAGAATGGGAACGAGATTTTGCCAAGAAAAGATCAGGAAAGGAAAAGAAAGAAAAGATCAGGAAAGGAAAAGAAAGCAAAGAAAAGAAAGGAAAATAAAAGATAAGAAAGGAAAAGAAATAAGGAAAAGAAATGAATTAAAATATAATCTAATTAATCTTCTTTTATTCTTAAATATCTCTTTATCCTTGCTTAAGGAATATATCCCAAATTCAAATAACTTAATAATTAATATTCCAATATCCACCAATTATGGTAACTATATTTAATCTAATATAACGTATAATATATGCTCATTATTTAATAAAAAATTGTGGGTATTTCGGATTAAATTAGCTTAGTCCAGCCCCTCCATTTCTCACTTGGCCTTTGCTAATGACATCTTATCTGGGGGAGTTTCCATTGAGTTAAATGCCTCTGAAATTGTTTTTGGTAAGAAACTTGGTCCTGTTACAACGAAAAACTTTGTAGTGTATTTGGCTTCTCAAAAGTGATTTCTTTTGATTAGTATATAAGCCTCCCTATCGAAGTTGGAAGAAACAAAAACCTTCACTATAAATTTCTCCTCGAAGCTATTAAAAAAGAGTCTAAACCGGGTATAATCCCATGTCCTTAGCAGCTAGATCAGTTATGATCTCGAGTGTATTACAATCCATCCCTACTTATACTATGTCCCTCTTCCTTCTCCCAAAAGATATTATCACCAAGATGAATTTAAGCTTCTCTTATTTCGAGTGGGGAAGGGGAGATAAAAAAATGTATGCACTGGCTCAAGTGGGAAGTAGGGATGATCATTTTAAACAGATACCCGCTAACACGATCCACCTGATTTAAATAAATGGATGACGGATCGGATGACGGATGATCATGTGACAGGTCGGATCGGGTGATGGATGAAATCTTTTCATTTGTCATCCGTTTATTACCCCACCCGTCATCCATTTAAAGATACACCTTGGTTTATTTCAAGTGACCATACAGACCTTAAAGAATTAAACAAAACTAAAAAATAGCTGTAGACTTTTAATATACTGTCCATTTTTATTTTCTCTCATACTACCCACAACGCGATACACTGTATGTTATTTTCTTATTGATATTGGTGGAACATTTTTATTATGTTGGAGTGAATTTTCTTAAACTATAAGAAAATTTTAGCTTTAGTAATAAAAATATTTATTACGATACTAAAAAAATTATTGATTATGATATAGAAAAATTCTCACCCGATTATCATTCAATCCACCCGAGTCACCCGCGGACGACGGATGGACAGATAAAGAATAAACGGGTGACAGATGGACGAATGTTTGATGATATCCGGGTGACGGATGCGACCTAAACCCGATCCATTGGCATCCCTAGTGGAAAGAAGTCTGGAAAGACAAGAAAGATGGGGGTTATACATGGGTTTCAAATCTATATCAAACTTTAATCAGGAGTTGTTGGCCAGAAAGATTTGGAATCTCCTTACAAAGCCCTTTTCTTTGTTGGCCAAAGTAATGAAGACTGTTTACTACCCTTTGGGCAAAGTATTCGAGGCTAGAAAAGGATACCATGGCAGCCCTATTTTGCATATCTATTCACTCCACTATTCCAGTCATCAAAAGATGAGCAAGAAAAAAGATAAGATATAGGGAAAAAAACTTTTATCTAGTCTTCCCCTTGGTTACCTAGGCCTTATTCTTTTAAACCAATTACTCCCTGCCTTGTTTTGAATATTGACGACCCAGTCTCTAGCCTGATTGACCCATTACTAATTAGTGGCAGACTGGCAAGCTCAATCATATCTTTCTTGATATTGATGTTAAACTAATCAAATCATCTCTATGATGTAAGGGAGAAAGACTCTTGAATCCGACATCATTCCAAATGTGTCATCTTCTTAGTCAAGTCAACCTATGAGTCAATACAAGAGTGAGAGAATAACTAGAGAATTTCTAGCAGTGAGAAATCTAACAATGGCAACCTCCTTTCTAGTTACAAATCTTCTAACTGCAACCCCATAGTTAAATTGTTCTTCTGGAAATTTCATAATGATATAGTCCCTTGTGTTGTTAATATTGCTAAGAGAGCGGGAGGTTTTCCTCTTTGTCTCTTTTGTGGTTTGATTGATAAAGTAACTCACACCCTTTTTAGTGCATTTTGGCAAGAGATTTTCGGTCTACCTTCTATCTAGAATCAAATCTTCTAGCTGTAGCCCCAAAGTTAAATTGTTCTTCTTGAAATTTCATAATGATATAGTCCCTTGTGTTGCTAATATTGCTAGGAGAGTGGGAGGTTCTCCTCTTTGCCTCTTTTGTGGTTTGATTGATACAGTTACTCACATCCTTTTTTAGTGCATTTTGGCTAGAGATTTTTGGTCTGATCTGATCAATATTGACGAGATTCCAGCAACTCGTGATATGAGATCTCAATTGTGGCTTCATGTTGCTGCTTCGAGTTAGGACAATGATAAATTTTGTAATGTTGCCAACTTGACGTGGGCTCTCTATAATGCTAAAAATTATGCTAGAGATAATACCGATGCCTCTCGGTTGGCTCTAGTTGAAGGAAACATAGCCTTCACCACCAACTACAAAAAAGTTGTCTCTTCTAACCCTGTTTTGAAAGATGTCCTTAATGAACGGATTCCACCGATGCGGGGCTACATCAAGTTGAATTGCTCTATCAAAAGATCAAAAAGAAGAAGAAGGATCCTGTCAGGTATGTGGAGAGATTGAAATGGAGATATGGTTAGTCTTCAACAGATTGTTACAAGATTTCTGTATCAACAACAATGTTGAGGCCATGGGTGTGATTTTTGGGATCAAATGGGCTTTCAAAGCCGGCTACAATGAAGTTGAGATAGAGGTCAATTTGGAAGATAATAAAAAACCTTAAAAAAGGTGATTGACAGTGATGTGATAAATTCAAATGATCAGGTGTAAGCTTTAGCATCTCTTTAAGGGATCCGAGTGAAGATGGATAACTACCCTTGTATTTTTTCTCTATCCTTAGCTTTTATTTTGTATAATGACTTTAGTAGTTTTAAAGTTTGGATTGGGGATGACATCCCTAACAAAATAGCTAAAGCTTGTAATATTGTTAAAAAAGAAGGATAAAACAGTAGTTATTTTACAACTTTTATTAGGTAAATTATTAATGGCTATATATATCAGCACATTTAATAATAAAAAATATGTATATTGAGTCAAAACTAAACGGTATTATAAACTATTATAAATATTATATATTTTTCTATTCAAAAATATGTTATCTATATTACATGCTTAACTAGGTTTAGTTCACGTTAACCCACGTGATTTCTTTAAAGATGTACTAAAATCCTAAAAAAGAAGATTCTATTTAACAATCATGTTCAAGGTACTAAGAGCAACTACACTAGAGTTGATTCAACTCTACATGTCAGTAAGAGCTTCCACAGTATAGTGGAATCCACACTAAAAGATGTAAAAGAAAAGAGATCGAAGTGTATATGTGGAGGATAGAGAGTTAAGTGTGGGTGCCTTAGCTAAGAATTTAGGAGAGAGATAAGTTTATGAGAGAGACTAATAAATAAGTATTACTTTTTGGGTGGATTCCACTCGCATTACTGTGGTTGCTCTAAGGCAAATAGAAAAACCTCTACAATAGAGTTAAATCAACTCATTTTCTCTCATTTTCTCTCTCCTTATTGCTTAGATTGGTTGTTGGCCTGCACTCACTGCACCAATCTTCTCCCTCCTGTGTGCAAAGTAACATTTTATGTACTCATTTTTCTTTGTTGTACAATAAAGTACTATAGAACTAGTACAAAAAGTAAAAGTGGGAAGAGAAAGAGAAGTTAAGAAATTTTACTACTGTGATGAAAGAAGTTTCTAAACAAATAAAATATAGTATTTGAGTGACATGACACATAAGGAAGTGTTAAGGAATTATGTGTTATAATGGTTGCTCTAGGGAGAATATAGTATGAGTGAATTGCATATAATGCATGAGTATAATAAATCAGACTCTAATACCTGAACTATCCAAACAATTCTTTCCCAGGGAAATAGTAACCACCATTTCTGAAAAAACAACCAAGGCCAAACAGAACCAAAGTTCTGAAAAAGCAAATGTACAGTCTATCCCGTGCTTACAAAGAAAATACAGTCCATATCAAGCATAAAAAAGGGCAGAAAGGCTTTTCTACATCTGCATCACATGAAGGTGAGGTACCGTATATTTTACATTATAGTACAATTTTTATACATATTGACTATAGTTTCAAGACAATATACAATCAGTTTTACTAAAATGTACACTTATTAGTTATTACTAAAACATAAATAAATAAAAATGTACAAACAACTACATCCAGTCCAGTTGTAGGACAGAATTTGCAGAAAATCGAATCATAACTATAAATGTGGGAAGAAAAATAGGCACATTTATACTAAGGTGGGAGCCCCAAAGATCACGTCCCTCTATCAACACGGCAGAGTATATAACCGGAGATCAAAGAGCTAAGACCAAAGGCCACAAATGCTACAAACGACATTCCAACAGCAGCACTGGCCATAGTTGGGAACTTATCCATTCCCCAGTTTAATATCCAGTCATCAATCCTCGTAGCCGCTGAAGATGAAGCTGATACCAGGAGATATGCCAAAATCTGGAGAGTAGTACTCAATTTAGTAGGGTCTATTCTAAATAATCTCATCTTGATAGGTAGAAACATATTCTTTTTGGTATAGTTCTGTGCAAAAACAATTTCATGGAGAGAAGACAGGTTTATCAGCATATCTATCTGACTGTTTCATCAGTAACCTTATCCCTTACATTCAGTGACAGAGGGATTTGACTTAAATTAGTTAGTATACTGCAAGTTACCTTCAACAGCACGACTGTTGAAAATAATGCTAAAATGACAGTAGCAGAATCTCATGTCAAATGGGCCCGTGAAGCACATATATAAAACAATCTTCTCAACTAAGAAACCAGGGAGACTCACTTATACAACGAGGACCCTCTCAACAGCCCGACGTCCCTATCATCACCAGCTCAGCTTATACCATATCATATTCCCTACGACCCTAGAAATAGATACCCTTCTTTTCCTTTCTTGCCACCCATACCCATTTAGTTGCACATAGAATTTACAACGACTCAGTGAACAAGGGTGATATAAAAATGAACAAAATTCAGGTATCCAACCAAGTAAAAGTTTTGTTGTATCATTTTATATTTCTCCACCCTTATTATTCATCTATGATGTTGACAGCAGGGCCATACCGTACAAGTGGAACATATATCTCTACATTCTACTCTAAAGTTTAAAACAAGTTCATTCTTATCACAACTGTACAATTGGTGTTTGATGTCAGCGGTTCAGACAAACTGGATCTCAGTTATTTTTGGCAAACTTCATTTACTAGCATAGATAGCCTTCATATTGGGTCTATTTCACAATTAGAGCGATTATTAAGGAAGCTAAATGAGGAAACAGAACGAGTTTAGTAATTGACAAGTTATTGCAGAATCAACCTAGGAGCATCCGCATCCAAAGAAACTGTGTTTGGATTCTTAGTGAAAATGATTCAATTGTAGACTCTCCCAATGTCTCTCCTTGACTCATAATATAAGAACATAGAGTCATAGGAAGAACTCATCTCATTCTCTCTTATTTTCCGTTTACCATGTCAGTGTGTGTTACACAATTTTTTCTTTTGACAACCCACACAAAACCTAAGAACCCACCAATGTGGTTGCTTTAATGTGATTCATTATCCTATATTACCCATGACATATTATTGTATCTAATTCATAAACAGAAGCCATAACGTCAAGATCAACATTATTCAACCAGAATAATTCTCATGTGGCAGATCTTCCCTTAATTTCCGAAGCTTGATTACCATTGCTATTGTAAATGTCAATTATATTACATAAATTATTAAACAACTCCACCACAGCAAATTACTCACATAAATAACCTAAAGTAAGAATAAAACCAGTGAGGTTTTTCGGTTCAATTATGTTGTCAGGGCTAGCATTTCACTGTTACCAAGATCTAAAGAGAATACCATTTTATCCATTTTTTTCTGAACTTGCAAGGCCAATGCATTGTTCGAGCAATTCAGAATCATAAAGAAAGCTCTAGAGAAAGCACCCACAGAGAAAAACGAAAAAGAAAAGAAAAAGAGAAAGAAAAAGAAAAGAATGAAACATAGCTTAGCACTTGCCTGATCTGCCAAGAAATCGAAATAGCACCGCATGGGACTTTTATTAATTTTGTCCTTAGCGGTCAATTGATGAAGCATACTAAATCCTTGCAACCCTGAGTATGCAAACCCAATCACATTTACTGAAATACAGTACCTGATATCACACAATACAAGCACAAAACCAAACATAATCAATAAGTAAAACCCAGAACTGACTAGTACTATTTGCTAGTGAGAAGAACAACATGAACTATCTCAAAGCATATTCATCAGCAGAATCAGGAAAACTCTTTCAATTTAATCAACTTCAATCACCAATTTAACTCAAAATGTTCACGGAAAATATGCAATCTGATCATTAGCTCAGCAGCCAGCAATTCAACAGATACCAACAGATATCGTACAGTAATTAAGTGACTACGTGTTGATTATGCCCAAACATTCTTGCGATCGCTCATCACTATGAAGCTTTAAAGCAATACATAGCAGAATACGACCAATAATAGCCAATTAATGCCGAACAAAGGAGAAGTAGAGTGAAATTTATAGAAGTAGATAGAAACAGCACCTGAATTCCTTGTATCGATCAAAAGAGTCGAGAGCCCAACCACGATTCTTATCAGCAGCCATGACGGAAAAAGAGATCAAGCAAGCGACAAACTCCAGAACCCTCAACCCAAAACCCGCCATCCTCACTAGTTTCTCCCTCTTAACCTCATCAAGTATAGACAAGGATCCCCGGCTCCGGCCCCTTCCTCTTCCCACTCCTTCTTGCCTGCCGCCGCCGTCAGCAGGAGCTTCACTTTCACCGGCGAATCCAGTGACGGGGTGAGATTCGGTTTTTGTAACAGCGGGAGGTAGATCCTCCCGTATCAAGCGATTCACTAACACCGGCTGTGGTGGGGAAGGAGACTGTGCTGGGAGCGAAGAAGGGGTGTGGCTAAGATTAGTGGTTGAGGGAGAGGGATGAGGTAGAGATTCGTGATAGGGAGAGAAGCCATGGAAGGTGTGATCGGAGGAGATAGAGGAGGGAGAGCTAAGCGTATCCCCTGGCGGAGAAAGTGGCCGTGTTGGCTGAGGAGGAGGATGAGGCGAATGTTGGTGAGGATTGTAGTGCGTACGGGGGAAGTTGAATGAAGAAGATGGGAGTGGGGAGAGGGGAGGGGAAGAAGTGGAAGAAGTAAAGTGTTTTGGATCATATTCTTCATCTTCTTCTTCCTTGTTTTCTTCTTCTGTGGTTTCTTCGATTTTCACCATTTTTCCAGATTAGGAAAGGAGCAAGAAGCTGCAGACCTCTGCTCGCGCGCTGAAATCTGAAGAAGTTTGTTTGGTCTTCAATACTTCTCTGACGAAGTTTGTTTGGTCTTCAATTATTTTGTACTCCCTTTGAAAGAATAATTTGCTTGCCAGGGGAATAATAGAACTGTCAAATTGATGCTTCTAGCTTAAGATCACAGAGAAAGGAAACGGATTTGGGTTGGTTTACTGTGTAAAGGAGAGGCGACAGACGCCCATGATCGACACTGGTAATAGAAAGGACAAACGATGGTGAAATAATTGTATGACAAATGACTATTTCTTTTTGATTTTATGTTGGGTAAAAACCTAACGGTAAGAATACCGGTCGATTATAGCAAGTTTTCCTAGAAGTGTCCCTCCAGGTTATCGAATCCAAGGGAGGCAGCGTTTTAGTTTAACTAATACTTAAGATCAAAACAAAGTAAAATAACTCAAGTAACAGGGGGTTTTGTTTGTTGAATTACTAAGTACTGAAACAAACTGTAAATAAGAACAAGGATAATAAATGTAAGAGTAACAGTGAGCAAAACAATGATGTTTTGAATTAATGAGAAGGGAAAATTCCGGTTTACTATTCCTCCAATTTCTTCGGTTCCTTTTTCAGTGTGTTTACCAACATCTTAGATTAAAATCCTAGATCAGAATTATTCCACGTTCGGTCTCCCGCTCGGTGGAATCTAATCAACAGCTAATAAATTTTAACTCTCGTTACAAATTTACTAATTGCTAACAGCTTTAAGAATAATCCAGTTTAATGATCAGTTAATATCTTAGAGGAATTACCATCTCTAAATTAACCGGTGTTGTTCCTGTTGTCTATTATCTACCGCAATTCTCACTTCTAAGCAGATAAACAGATAAAATCCAGTAATTGGCCAGATCACAAGATTTATAACAATAAATAAGGAACAACACTTTAATCTGTTAAAATGGTAAATCACAAAGATAATGGAACCTCAGAATTTGGATTACATAGCAAACCGAAATTTATGAAAACTACTCAGCCATGGAAACGAAAATACTGCAGCAATATGTAAATAACATTAAAGAAGAAAAAGAAGGAGAAACTCTGTTTTAAGGCTCGTTGATGGAGTCTCTGTGCACAACCAGCAGTTCCTCCGCTCAATCTCCAGCTGCTTGTGTATTCCCGGTTTCTGTAGCTGTGTATGGTATTTAATGAAATAGTGGTGTACGTGAGAGTGGAATGGATAGTGGATGGAGGAGTGAAAGGTGTGTTCGTGAATGGTGGTGGTGGAAATAATGGGATGAAGGTGATTAGTAGTATAGTAAAACTGCTACGTACTAGATGGGTAGTACGTGAGAATGAGATGGAAATGGATGGAGAAGTGTAATGGGTGATGGAATGGTGTAAGAGAGGGAGAGATATCCGATGGATATTGTGTGTCTTGAATGAGAGGTAGAGAGTTCTATTTAAGAACCTCTGTATTGGCTAGTACGTAGCAGTGGTATAATAGTGGAGGTGATGCTGGTTTTAGAAGTGGAGTTGTGGGTGGTTAACGTGGTATTGTGCTGGATTCAGGGAAATAATTTGATTTATGGGATTAGAGGATGGAAAGCAGAACTAACGTGATGGAAGTAGTCTGGAAGACAAATAATGCTGGAAAGAGTTTTTGCATGGGCGGGCCGTTAGAGATGAAGATAATAAAATTATCTTTACGTTTCGCGCTTCAGAATGCTACTTTAACCACATGGTCCGGGACTTAGGTCCTGATACAGTCCCGGACCACCCTATTAAAATGATTCGAGATTTGCTCTTCTTGAGTGGTCCGGTCTAAGCTTGTGGAAGAGGGCCCGGACCGTGAATTTTGAGAAGTGGTTTTAATCATCGTCTGTGTGGTCCGGGACTTAGGCCGTGTATCAAGTCCCGGACCATGCATGAAATCTGGTCGAGAGAGTTGCTTTATGGTGGTCCGGGTCTTGGCTCCATAATCAGTCCCGGACCAAGCTTGATTTCAATTCGAGAGTTGAGCTACCATATGGTCCGGGTCTTTATTCTTCCCCTAAGTCCCGGACCACACATTGTTTCAGGGCGAGATTTGAGTCACTTGTGATCCGGGGCCTTGCTCCATAGATAGGTCCCGGACCAAGCTTGAAGTTAGTCCGATGAAGAATTTTCTTGACTCCTTCAGCTTGTTTGAAAAACTAAGATCTCCAACAATGACATGAAAATATTTCTATTGAGATTAAATACCTGAAAAAGCACACACAAACCATAAAAGAAGACAATTGCAATAAAAACATAAAATTACTTTATAAGACAGGAATTTAGCAGTAAATGATGACAAATTGGGTCTCAAAAAGACCCTTAGAAATAGGTAAATTCCTGACTTATCAACATCCCCACACTTAACCTTTGCTTGTCCTCAAGCAATTACTGCAATCAAAATGTACCAGGTTTTCAAAAGCGGGGATTTATCAGGTCAGGAAAATGTTCAAGGAAATCTAATGCTGAAAGACAGCCAAAAGAAACAGGGATTAGTACTGCAAGTTTTCTTAAACAGTGAAGATAGGGTATTTGAAAAATGCATGAGATTATCATGATAACTGTTTAATCCAAACTGTACTCGGGGCTTTTCTTTCCTTTTTCTTTCCACAATTCATTGGACGACAAGGGGCAAGAAGTAATGTCATATTCCACATTACCTTTCATTGCCACATACTCATAATCAAGGAAGAATTTGCAACAACTGTTTAGCATGAAAGAACTTTCCTTCCAATTTTTCTGAGTAAGCATTATTCATTTCATCCCCTCAGACTTTTTCTCCCCATCCTTGTAGCGGTGTTGGGCCTTCTATCCCAGATCAGATGATCTTAGGTAGATGAGTGATGAGGCACTCCAAGAGCTTAATTACCGAATGGAGATGCCTGTTCTGGTTCAGAGTAGATTAGAGGAGTACCTTGCCTTTGTCCTTTCCTTCCATTCATTCCAAAACTTTCCCAAAGCCCCAAGTTAGTTCAAACATAATAGTCACATGATGGTCTCACCTTTTATTTGAAGGAAATAGATGAAAATTTTAATCAAAACTCACAATCCATGCAGTATAACCAAAGTTCTTATGACCGAAATTTCAGATTAAATCTCAAAAAATTTCGCTACTCGTACGTTATTCCCTGACTGATGCATCTGACCACAAGTGAAAACCAAGTATGTCGAATTAAAAATTTTTGTGGGGGTTGTCAAAGGTTAGTGAAGGGGGAACAAGTATTGTCAGGAGCCACTGAAAACAAACAATTTAGATGTGCAACCCCCATACTACGTTACATCCCCACACTTAGAAAATAGCAATGTCCTCATTGCTACTAGAATGAGTATAGTGCAAAAGAAAGAATAGGACTCCCCTGAATAAGCGGTGAAGAGGACGTCCCCACACTTAGGACAAGGAGCGGGAGACTTATGTGTTGGAAAAATTTCGACAGAGTCTCCTTTGTATTCTTTCGATATCGCACACAGAAGATGGCAGTCCTGTTTGAATAGCTAGAAGCAAAGACATCGCATAGCAAAATAATAGATGCACAACCAAGTAGTTCGAAGTAGCAGAAATACCCAATTAACAACGTCAATCCAAAGCGAAAATAAAAGGTACCAAAAGTAACAACCTAAGAATCTAAAAAAAACATCAAAATAGCGCAAATGTCATAGTCAGGTAAACATCTAAAAGAGCAAATAAAGATAGGAAGATGGATGCAGGTCTGGAGCATAGACCAACTCATGTACTACCGCCGGGGCATGCGCCAAGACTCCAACTGTGAGAAGCGCTCATCATAAGCCTGGAATCGGGCATCCTGCTGGGCCTGGTACTCAGCAAACTGAGCAGCCTGCTGAGCCTGGTACTCTGCAAACTGAGCAGCCTGTCGAGCCTCGTAGTCAGTCTGACGGGTCTCTAAAGCTGAGAGTCTCTGACCATACCCATCTAGACGACTGTCTATCTGATCAAATCGGGCTGTGGCCGTCCCCCTCCAGTCTCTAAACTCGCGCAGCAGCTCGTCATAACCCGGAGCCGGTCCAGTAGGTATCTAAATGTCCTGGGCCTCATCTCCCACAGCATCAGCCTCAGCAGCAACCTCCTCAGCGTGCGCAGCAACGCCACCAACTCGGGGTGCTCGTGCAGCGCGGCGACGCTTCACCCACTGATCATCCACCTTCTCCCACTGATAGAAGCGCATCATCGTCATGTCGATGGAAGATCGGGGGTACTGGGGTTCTTCATTTGAGCAATCTACCCCGGCGGCATCAAAGAAGGACTGTAGTAGGTGGGGAAAGGGAAGGGAGCCACTGTCGATATCAACAATCCGAATCCGAAGCATCGACTGAAAGATGATCCCATGCAAAGCGATGGGAAACGCTACCTGCGCAAGCTCATCATCCAGCAGGTAACGCAGGACATAGCAATCGATGACATTCAGGTCCGCACACTCCCTGGGGCGGACATTATACATGATGATCCCTAAGATCAGACGCTCCAAAGGTGTGGGTAACTTGTCACCCGTAATCACCTGCTTATCCCTCTGGTTCCGCCTCTGGCGGTTTTGGACGGCTGGATCATTCACAACCAAGTTCAGATAGTGTTCCTTGGCCTGACGCTCACGGAGTTCTTGATTCTCCTTGTCCTCATCAGTCGGGACTCTAGTCGTAGCAGGTAATTCTAGGGCATCTCTAATACCCGAGCTACTCACTTTTATCACCTTCCCCTTAACATTCGATTTTATAACTCTCCCGTTCTCGCTCACCGTGGCATTAGCATAGAAGAGTTTCACCAAGCGCGGGTAGAATTCCCCTCCCCGGGTCAACAGACACAACCAATTCTTTGCCCCAAAGATATGTTCCAAATTGAACTCATTGATTAAAGACGGGCAAACTGACCTTTCGTAGATGATTTTGCGTTCTTTGGCCCGGAACCAATCCCACGCAGCCCGAGACACGAATTCAGACAGCTCGGTTTCTTGGACCCGAAGTGGACCGGCGGCTGAAGAAGAAGAAGCCCCGGCGGTGTTGGCGTGTCGAGCTCGTTTTGGTGTCATTGAATTTTTGGATTTTTAAGGACTTGTTTGGATTTTTAGGGCACGTTTGGTTTGGTGCAAAATTTTTTATAATGGCACAGTGGGGCCACTTGTTACTCACGGTCAAGGGGGGAGTACAGAGGGGGTGTTTGGTGGTAATTCGAACTGGAAGAGCGCGCTGGGTATTATGAGGTGTGGGTTGGCTTTGGAAATTTGGGATGTGGGAGTTGGAAGCGCGGGTTTGGGGTTGAACAGAGAGGAAGTTGGGTTGTGGTGGTGCTAGTGGCGATGTGGTTTTGGAGCGAAGTGGAGATGGGGTTGGTGGTGTGAGGCGGAGCAGGCGGTGACGGGGAAGAATGGTGGTGGTGCGGTGTCGATGCTGTTGCGAAGTCGGGGCAGAGGGAGGTCGTGGTTGAGTCGGTGGTTGTTGAAGAACAGAGGGAGAAGGGAGGGGGTTGTAGTCGCGGTGCTGGTGTGGTGGTTGGTGTCGATGGAGCGAGGCCGGAGGTGGTTGATGGTGGCCGGCGAATTCGAAAGTGAGAGAGGGAGTTAGGGTTGGACGGTGGTGATGCGAGGCGGAAAAGAGAAGGGAAGAGGGCGAAGAGAGGGAGTTTTAGTTTTTAGGGATTTCAGAACGATGGAGGTTGAAGACGGTTATTCAGCATTTATTATTTTTAACAACGACAGATGGTCCGGGACCTAGGGTCTAGTTCAAGTCCCGGACCTATGTGTAAAAATCGGTCGAGATTCCCTGTTGCTCTTGGTCCGGGACTTAGGTTGGGAATGAAGTCCCGGACCTACGTACTGAAATAGGTTGAGAATCTGCGTTGCTTTGGTCCGGGACTTAGGCTGGGAATCAAGTCCCGGACCAATATATAAAAATGGGCTAAACTAGCAATGCTACTGGGTCCGGGACTAAGTTTTGTATAAAGTCCCGGC
The DNA here is from genome assembly GCA_023374045.1 of Limonium bicolor. Lineage (NCBI taxonomy): Eukaryota > Viridiplantae > Streptophyta > Magnoliopsida > Caryophyllales > Plumbaginaceae > Limonium > Limonium bicolor. The sequence goes on along the minus strand of CM041782.1, from coordinate 107,118,808 downwards.
CCACCTTAATTATTTAGTTCGAGAACTTACCTGCTTCTCTGGTCCGGGACTTAGGATGTGGTTGAAGTCCCGGACCACCTGTTTATTCCACCGAAGGTTTTTCTCCTAGTGCTCCGTTTTGCTTCCTTCATCAAGCCTACAATTTGACACCAAACAACCAAAAGAAAAATAGCTAACAAAGGAATTAGCACACATAAGAACATGAATTAAAAATAAAAGAAAGAAGAAAAATTGAAGAAGATTGGGTTGCCTCCCAATGAGCTGCCCGTCTTTTTACGGTCTTTGGCTAGACCGTGTTTTTGTTTTCTCAAGAAATTCCAGAAGATTTAGGTGTCTTTGCAACCTGGTGACATGAACTCCGAGAGGCTTCCAAAACAATTTTAGAAGACCTGCCAGCATAAAACAGTAGCTGCTCATTTTCTGCATTCAAAGTGATCGTACCATGAGCAACTTCTATTCGAGCGTCTGCTGTTGCTAAGAAGGGTCTTCCAAGGATAATAGGGACCGTTGGATCTGTGGCCATGTCGAGTACGACAAAGTCGCAGGGGAAGTACAGATGTTCTACCTTAACCATCACATCCTTGGCAATTCCACATGGGTAAACCATGGAGCGATCTGCTAACTGAAGCGTCATTCGTGTAGGCTGTAGGTCTCCAATTCCAAGCTTTTCAAATAAAGCGTATGGCATGAGACTAATCGACGCGCCTAAATCAGCAAGACAGTGGTCGAAGTCGATATCTCCTATTCTGCATGGAATTGTGAAGCTTCCAGGATCTTTGCATTTCTCTGGTAAGCGCTTCTGTATGATCGCTGAACAAGTCTCTGTGAGCTGAATAGTTCCTGACTCAACTAACTTTGCCTTATTGGATAAAAGCTTCCTTAAATACTTGGCATAGTTAGGTACCTTCGCAACTAAATCAACAAAGGGGATATCCACAGATAGTTGACGAAGTAAAGTAAGAAACTTATCGAACTCACTATCCTCCTTGGAATGCTTGGTTCTGTTTGGAAATGGAATTGGGGGAGCAACTTCAACCGCCGGTGGTGTAAGTGGAGGAGATTTGGTAACTTCACAGTTCCCCTCCTTCTCCAGCATTGGTTGTTCTATGCTCACCACCTGAGGCTTAGTAGTTTCACCTGTTCTACTCCTAGTGGTTACCTTTTTCGCTGTTTCTTTTTCCTGCAGTAGACATTTGTTAGCCAAGATATCATTTACCAGTGTAGCGTAATTTGGCATTAACTTAAGCATATCAGAAAACGGAATATCTTTAGTTGATTTCTTAAAAATTTTAAGAAATTTCCCAAGCTGTTCATCAAGATCCCTTTTCTTTAACCTGTCAGGAAAAGGGATAGGTTCTTCAAATTTGTGATTTGAAACAGAAGAGTAAGAAGGTTGAGTTTCAGGAGACTCCCTCTCCTTAGGTTTTCCAGAAACTTTAATGGAGTCCTTAGCCTCTTGTTGAACGGGTAAATTGCAGTGACAAATGGAGTATCTTCTCCCACAGCAAAAACAGCTTTGGCATACTCTCTAGGATTCTGCTCTGGCTGACTGGGCAAAGAACCCAAAGGACGCTGAGCCAATTGTTGGGATATCTGAGACAACTGAGTCTCGATATTTCTATTGAATGTCCTCTGGTCATTATTGAAGGTTCTTTGCTCCTGATTGAAGGTTTCCAGCTCATTAAACTTCTTCGTGCTAATCGAGATGTAATCATCCATTCTGGCCAGTACTTCTTCCATGTTCGAGGATGTTCCGGCACTGGAACTCAGTGTCTGCTGGTTCTGGATTGGTTTCTGGTATGTTTGATTATACTGCTGTGGTGGTCTCTGATTGAAGTTGTTGCTACCACCAGCTTGATAACGGTTTTGTTGCTGAGAGTGGTAACCAGGGTTGCCCTGATTCCCGAAATAGTTACCCGGTCTGTTACCAACATAGTTCGCCGCTTCTTCTTGTGGTGGAACACACTGGCATAAGTTGGAGCCTCTGCCACAATATTCACAAGATGGATAGACCTCAGGGGTGGCTGCTGCATTTGACTGCGGGTTCATTACTGCACACATCTTCTCAAAATGCTTTGACATCGCTTCCATCTTAGCAGCCAGAAAAGTATTTGAATCTACTTCATAGACTCCAGCGGTTTTCTTCGGTGTAGCTTCTCCTGTTCTCGCACCTCCCCACTGATTGGATGCATTGGCAATGGTCTCTAATAGTTCCTTGATTCTGGCTATTGGTAGCTCCATGAGGCTTCCTCCTGCACAAGTGTCTACCAACAAACGACTCGAATGATCCAAATCTTTATAAAAGGACTGTAAAATTACCTCCTCTCCCAAGCCATGGTGTGGTACTTTGCGCACAATGCCTTTGAAGCGCTCCCAAGCCTCAGATAATGTCTCACCAGTGAACGGTTTAAAGTTGGTGATCTCCCCTCTCATCATCAGCATCCGAGAAGGAGGGAAATATTTTGCCAAAAATGTATTTGCTAACTCTGTCCAGGTGGTGATACTGTTGGGTGTCAAAGAGTTTAGCCAATCTGCAGCTCTGTCCCTCAGGGAGAATGGAAGAGAGTCAGTCTAGCCACCTCCTGTGAAGCTGATGTAGAACAAGCTCCCACCAATCTTATGAAAGTGGTGAGGTGGACATTGGGATCTTCGGTGATTGTTCCGCTGAACTGAGGTGCATTCATGACCATAGTAACATAATGCGTTTTGAACTGCCAATGCTCCCCTGCTGGTAATGCAGGAATTACTATTGGTGAGACAAGCCCTTCAACGCTTGGGCGGGTGTAATCCCTCATGTGCCTCTCTGGATTCTCCATACTGGTTCTTGAGGAGTTGTTTAGAATTTCTTCTTCAACAATTTCTTCTGTTGGTGAATCTTTGAGGAACACCTCCTGCTCTATTGGAGGATCCAGCACTAATCTCTTCCGAGTCCTTCTTGTTACTCTATCTATCTCTGGTTCGATTTCGAATTCAGGGTTTCCTTCAGAACGAGTTTTAACCATAAACCAAGATCAGATAGCTGACAGTAGTGCAGTTGTAAAAGATCAAAATAAAATGGCACAAAATTAAAAAGGATAACAACAAGATAATATTGAATCAGAAATAGAATAATACTTGGAACCAAAAATAAGAAATAAATTGCATAAAGCTTAAGTAAATTGACAAAGGAAAATAAAACAAAACAGAACAAAAATTAATTAAGATAATACAAAAAGAAAATAAAAATTAAACTAAGCAACCGTGCCTCCCCGGCAACGGCGCCATTAACTTGTTGGGTAAAAACCTAACGGCAAGAATACCGGTCGATTATAGCAAGTTTTCCTAGAAGTGTCCCTCCAGGTTATCGAATCCAGGGGAGGCAGCGTTTTAGTTTAATCAATATTTAAGATCAAAACAAAGTAAAATAACTCAAGTAACAGGGGGTTTTGTTTGTTGAATTACTAAGTACTGAAACAAACTGTAAATAAGAACAAGGATAATAAATGTAAGAGTAACAGTGAGCAAAACAATGATGTTTTTGAATTAATGAGAAGGGAAAATTCCGGTTTACTATTCCTCCAATTTCTTCGGTTCCTTTTTCAGTGTGTTTACCAACATCTAGATTAAAATCCTAGATCAGAATTATTCCACGTTCGGTCTCCCGCTCGGTGGAATCTAATTAACAGCTAATAAATTTTAACTCTCGTTACAAATTTACTAATTGCTAACAGCTTTAAGAATAATCCAGTTTAATGATCAGTTAATATCTTAGAGGAATTACCATCTCTAAATTAACCGGTGTTGTTCCTGTTGTCTATTATCTACCGCAGTTCTCACTTATAAGCAGATAAACAGATAAAATCCAGTAATTGGCCAGATCACAAGATTTATAACAATAAATAAGGAACAACACTTTAATCTGTTAAAATGGTAAATCACAAAGATAATGGAACCTCAGAATTTGGATTACATAGCAAACCGAAATTTATGAAAACTACTCAGCCATGGAAACGAAAATACTGCAGCAATATGTAAATAACATTAAAGAAGAAAAAGAAGGAGAAACTCTGTTTTAAGGCTCGTTGATGGAGTCTCTGTGCACAACCAGCAGTTCCTCCGCTCAATCTCCAGCTGCTTGTGTATTCCCGGTTTCTGTAGCTGTGTATGGTATTTAATGGAAATAGTGGTGTACGTGAGAGTGGAAATGGATAGTGGATGGAGGAGTGAATGGTGTGTTACGTGAATGGTGGTGGTGGAAATAATGGGATGAAGGTGATTAGTAGTAGTAGTAAAACTACTACGTACTAGATGGGTAGTACGTGAGAAATGAGATGGAAATGGATGGAGAAGTGTAATGGGTGAGGAATGGAATGGTGTAAGAGAGGGAGGAGATATCCGATAGATATGTGTGTCTTGAATGAGAGGTAGAGAGTTCTATTTATAGAACCTCTGTATTGGCTAGTACGTAGCAGTGGTATAATAGTGGAGGTGATGCTGGAGTTTTAGAAGTGGAGTTGTGGGTGGTTAACGTGGGTATTGTTGCTGGATTCAGGGAAATAATTTGATTTAGTGGGATTAGAGGATGGAAAGCAGAACTAACGTGATGGAAGTAGTCTGGAAAGACAAATAATGCTGGAAAGAGTTGTTAGTGCATGGGCGGCCGTTTAGAGATGAAGATAATAAAATTATCTTTACGTTTCGCGCTTCAGAATGCTACTTTAACCACATGGTCCGGGACTTAGGTCCTGATTACAGTCCCGGACCACCCTATTAAAATGATTCGAGATTTGCTCTTCTTGAGTGGTCCGGGTCTAAGCTTGTGGAAGAGGGCCCAGACCGTGAATTTTGAGAAGTGGTTTTAAATCATCGTCTGTGTGGTCCGGGACTTAGGCCGTGTATCAAGTCCCGGACCATGCATGAAATCTGGTCGAGAGAGTTGCTTTATGGTGGTCCGGGTCTTGGCTCCATAATCAGGTCCCGGACCAAGCTTGATTTCAATTCGAGAGTTGAGCTACCATATGGTCCGGGTCTTTATTCTTCCCCTAAGTCCCGGACCACACATTGTTTCAGGGCGAGATTTGAGTCACTTGTGATCCGGGGCCTTGCTCCATAGATAGGTCCCGGACCAAGCTTGAAGTTAGTCCGATGAAGAATTTTCTTGACTCCTTCAGCTTGTTTGAAAAACTAAGATCTCCAACAATGACATGAAAATGTTTCTATTGAGATTAAATACCTGAAAAAGCACACACAAACCATAAAAGAAGACAATTGCAATAAAAACATAAAATTACTTTATAAGACAGGAATTTAGCAGTAAATGATGACAAATTGGGTCTCAAAAAGACCCTTAGAAATAGGTAAATTCCTGACTTATCATTTTACCTTAACTTAAACTTCATATTAAACCAAAATCAGATTGGGATTACAGATCTGTAAGAGTAGTTTGAAAGAATTGGAACATCCTCCCATTCTTAACTTCAAATTCATCCAACAAAAGGTGGTTCAATGCCTCACCATCACTAATAAGATAGTAGACAAATAGAAATACATACTTGAAACAGCTAATTCTCCTACTAATTCTAGATCTTCCAGCGATAGTTGTAGCTTTCACCCAGATCCTCCCTATGTGTATCGTGTCGTCGGAAAGAGTCTTTCTGCTAAACTCAAACACTAGTTCATAATACATGCTATGGCTACCCACCAACAAAGTAAGCTCCAAAGCAATTTGTCGTATTATAAGACTAGTTAAATGCACAATGAATGTGATGAGACCAAGACTGTTGTAATTGAACCACTGAACCTCGAGCACATAAGAGAAACCCATATCGAGATAGAACACTTTCCAAAAGATCTGAACCTTGCATATGTCCAGATTGAAGGTCACCAGAACAACAAAATTAACTAATAGAGGAATATGTTGTAACCCATAGCACCAACAGGAATACAGCTTCTGACCAGCCTGGTTTATACTAGATTTGATGATAGTAACATCTGGAGAATGAAGAGGATCTAACAACAAGGAATAAATCAGTAATCCAAAAATCCAGCAGAAGTATATTCTCCACAGAAGGACTAAGACGACATGCGTACACCTCTTCCATTCAACATTCCCATCTTGATAATTAGGAAACATACTTGACTGGAAATTTCTATCAGCAACCCAGCTTGACCAACAACAACCATCTAGGAGCAAAGAAACCAGGAACACAACAGTTAACGAGCACTCCTTCCACCCGCCCGCCCTGGACCAATTAGCAAAAAACTCCAAAACAACTCTGAAAAAGACCGATTCTTAGCTACACCCTGAAGGATTCCACGGAGCAAAACAAGACCACACCGCACACTCGCCGACAACTTACAAAGAGGACCGAAAAGATTTCTTGGTCCCCTAGAAACCCCGTTGGAAACAGGAAATTAAGAAACCCCACTCCAGCCAAACATGATCGCGTAAACAATAGAAAAGGAGGGATACTCAAAGCCAGGAATCAAGACCAACCCCTGAGATGACTACTCTGAAGATTTAACCTACTATCAGCACCCACGCGAAAGAGGAAGAGAAAGCTCTCGACTGCTCTAGGTAAGATCACGAGAGAAATCAAAATCTCGAAACATGACGAGCTACCCTAAACTGAAAACCAACGGCCCACCTTCGGACAAGGAGACCAAAGCTGGGGAAGAAAATACCGGAGAGAAAACTCGATACCACTGGACGGAAGGTACTTGATAGTCCTCTTCTACCCTGGATCCTGGCAGAAGGGCAATCTCTCTGTTGAACAGAAGAGAAAATAAGAGAGCGATAGCAATAGTCTCTCAAACCGCCTCCCTCTCTAGAGAGCGAATGTCCTGTTTAAAGCGGCCACCTACAATTTGGAAAGAGTCTGACAAATGACTATTACTGATAACATAAAAAGACACTGAATTAGTTAAATGGACTTTTCAGTTCTTGCAGTTAAAATTTAATTTAATTTTTCAAGTTTTGTTCTTCTTTTTTATTGAACATGTAGTTCGGTTTTCAGTTCACCGGGTCACATTTTTTAAAGATTTTTAAAATATTGCCCTTATTTAAAAAATGTTTCATCTGTTATTTAATATCTATTATTTAGGATGTGATTTTTGTTCAAAAATATTTGTCATTTTGGTTTTTAAATACATTTTTTTTCACTTTTAACCCTACTATTCAACACAAAAGTAATTATTATCTAAATGTAAAAGTAAAAAGTAGGGATACATACGTCAATTTTCTATTTTCCTTAATAAGTGTGCAAGTTTCTAAAATATAGCTTTTGTTGAATGGGGGGAGTACTCTTTAAATACTCTGGCACTATTAAATCTTTCTCTCCGTCTCTTTCCAAATTTCTAAAAACTCTCTATCCTTCTAGAATCCTTTGACTTCTCTCTATAAGCTAAAGCTGGAGTTCGAGTGCGAGCGATTGAGATTTGTTTTTCTAGGTGCCTTTTTCATTTACAAATTTTTAGTAGCTTTAAACTTGAAATATAATAGAATAAGAAAAAATCAATCAAAACAATAAAAAAACGAGACGATCAACGACCCTGGAAAAGTTGAGAGTCGGACGCCCAAGGTTACTTGTCGGCGTTAGATACCGGGTGTCGGACGTGTGGTTTGAATGGTGGGCGTCGGACGCGGGGTGTAGGATGCCTGTGAAGGATTACAAATGTTGGACTCGGGGATTCAGGCGTGGGTGAACTAGTGCGGGCGTCTGACGCAGATTCTAGAGGGCTGGCGTCGGATGCCAGTGGAATAGGGCGGGCGTGCGACACGACTTTAGCTGGCCAGCCGGCTAACACCGGTTTATTTTAGGCTTTGTGTAACACCCCTACTAGTAATCCAGTCATTAACTCCTAACCCGTCTCAATTACCAACCATAATACAGCGGAATTCCAACTACAACCGGGGGTGATACAATGCCGTTAGTCACCAACGAGACTAACAAGGCCAAACCCAATCCAAACAAACGATACAAATACAATATCGGTCTGATGGGTCTTATATACCGAGTGCTACAACCAAACTATACATTTCTTTCCTTAGTCAAATCTCAATTCAATTACAACTTCAAATCCAAATTTACAATACAATATCCATTCAATGCTATACCGAGTATCTACAATTCCCAAGTCTATTGATGACCGTGCGGTCTTACAATCCCATAATACAACAAATACAATTTCTTAACAAATACCCATATTTAATAATGACCTATCCTACTCTCGAACGGTGATAGGCATCCATGTACATGGAAAATAAAAACGATGCCCCTAGGGGCTCAGCAAAATTACTGCATATGAAATTCGCATACCCCGCGTACTAACGAGGGTACGCCGACTATTTGGTCGAGAGTATGCGATTCGTTTTAATTCAGTCAACATGCAAGGCATCAATACATTATATATGTATTTTAACACATTCAAGGTTCAACAAAGAACACAAACACTAACACACACATCAAGGGGTTAGTTCAATATATATATATATATATACTTAGGCTTGGAGGATTCTACCTCGCTATGCCTTAATTCTTACTTCATTGTCTTACCCACACTCTTGGGTTACACTTACTCAAGTTCTTTTACTCACAATCTCAAACTCGATATTCAAGACACCAACTCAACTCTCAACTCTCTCAGGTTTCAACTCCATGCTCAATACCCAATTCTCTACCTCAATCAAATTCTCAACTCAAATACTCAAACCAATACTCAATACTCAAAGGCATTTTTAAGTCTTTGCCACGACCTCCGGGCAGGGTCATACACAAGACCCACCATCGGGCTTACAAATACCAAAGGAGCTATGCATTTAGCTCCTCAAGTTCTCAAATGTCCAGTTCTCTACCGGACTACTCAATTTCCCAAAACTCCACTCTCGGAGTCAATTCACAATCTCAAGGATTAGCCTAGAAGTATCTCTCTCGATAACATCTATTGGCTTAGGGAATTCTTAATGTCTAGTATTCTAAGATTTAGGGTTTTACCCAACTTATCGAATACTCTCATGTTCGGGACATTGTTGATTTTAGTCAGTTCCTCTAATTGGGGTTCGACTATCTTTCTAAGGGGTTTGGTGATCCCTTACCATACTTTATTTCTCTCAAGGTTCAAGTTTGAACACTCATGAATCCTCTAAATAGAGGTTACTTAATACTTCCACCATTATTAGTTTTGTGGATTAAGTCAATTCGGTTCTCTAACCGTTATCGGGAGTTTACTAATTCTCGTACAATTCTCTCACGTTCTAGTGAGTTCATAGTTTGTGTTATCATTTCTTGGTTTGATAGTTTTAGTGGGTTTCCACGTTTTCGTTAATTCACAACTTGACTCCTACTTCGGGTCTCTAATCTAGCAAGACTCAACTATGAGTCGAACTACAATACACAATCAACATGCAAGCACCTCATTCACAATTCACCCATTTCATGAATTATACAAACTTTAGTTCACAATCCAATCCAACAAGCAACAATACAATACAAGCACTAACAAGTGCAAACAATCCGATCCATGCATTTATCTTGTTAGGTGATCACACAATCAAATAAGCACATAAATCAGGGTAACCAAGTTAGGATACAGGGCATGAGAAAATCGTACCTTTCACTAGGGTTAACTTTACCGGGTGTTCTCATGTTCCTCAGTTCACACTTGTTCCTCGAGTCTTACTCCTGAACCACTGATTACATGTCAAATGGTTCTATTAATATTGAGGCGTTACGGTACGTACATAATTGCTACTCCCGTACTTACCCCGTTATCCCGTTATTTTGGTTAACTTAGTGTACTTAGTTCCTCAACTTACTCACTCACTTTCCAACCTTTGTTTATACTTCTTAGGACCTTTAAAGGTCACCAAACAACTCCTAAACATCATCTAAAACCAATACCATTCAAACCCCCATCATTTAAGCCCTTAAAAACACTTTCGGGAGGATTTTAGGGGTGGTCCGGGACTTGGTCCGGACCCAAAGTCCCAGACCAATGCAGAAACTCACTCTCGGCCATTTTTTACTAGTGGTCCGGGACTTGGTCCTGGACCTAGGTCCTGGACCAATGTCAATTTTCAGTCTCAGCTTGTTTTCTGATGCGGTCCAGGACTTGGTTCCTATCCTAAGTCCCGTTCCCTGCTAAAAACTGCTATTAAGGTGATTTTTCACCCCCAAATCAACCCTTAATCCACCCCTAATCATTCCATAAACTTTCCCCCAAGTTTCCTACATAATTAAACACCTTAAAACATGCTCCAACCCACTCCAAATCATTGGTTAAATCCACCACTTAATTGTTGCTTAGTTTTCTACAAATTTTCATTCCCATTTCCACATTTTGCACACTTGTGCATTTCTAGCTTCTTCTTGCTAGTTTCTACCTCCTACCAACCTTACCAAATCTCTTATTGACCATTCCAATTCATTCCTAGATAAATGCACTCCTAAAACCCAAGTCCACTCCTTGTTTCACAAGTTATAAACACTAACTCTTTTCTAGTTATTCCCAAGCATTATAACCCCCTTTTGCTATAGATTTTTGTCTCTCTCTTTCTAGTTCTCCAAATACCATTTCAAGGTTGTTACTCAACTCTAAACAACCAACCTAAACACCTAAGTTCTCCCACTTACCAAGTCACCTAAAAGAACTCATTTTCTTCCAAAATTTTGACATAACCTCCCCATAAACCTAACATGTCCAAAACCATCAATCTTCACCAATTTTCACTTAAACCAATCCTAAACTAGCCACACCCTTAAAAGGTCCTACCAGCACATCAATAATTCCATCCAAATAATCAAATAACATTATAGCTCCCAAAATCTCAATAACCCACAATATAACAACAAACTCATATCTCTTGGCTTCAAAGCCCTTAATTCAAACCAACATTTCACAAGTTCTCTCAAACCTCAACCAACCACATCATTTCTCATATTTTGGGTTCATTATTCAATTTAACCCATCCCAAATCCTAAAGCAATTAAAACAAGCTTTAAGGTAGATTTCTTACCTTAATTTCACAAGTTTCTCTTTTGAATTCTCCTCTTACTCTTCCTCTCCTCAAATTTGTTCAAGTGGGAATGGAGTTGCCAAACTCCATCCCAACACCCAAGGAACACAAAATGAGTCTAATTAAAATTCTAAACCCTTAGAATCACCTAAACTCAATGGAAGGGGCTTAAAGCACAAAGTTAGGGTTTTTACCTTTGGAGGCTTAGAAGGAGTTTTCACCCATGAATCAAAAGGAGGGTTCCATCCCCATTGGAAAGTAGATTTAATGCTCAAAAGAGACAGAAAAACAAGGCATTACAAGTGGGGAAAATTGGTCACCAAAGGATAAGGAAGAAAAATGAGTTTTTCTTAGAGATTTTTACCTTGATGGAAAGAGGGGACTCCAAGCTTCAAGAAGATGTCATTTTCTCTTCAAATGGGGAAAAGCCATGGAGATGTTCATCTTTTTTAGATTTTGAAAAGAGGGAAGTGTAGAGGTTGAGGAGAAGAAGAAGAATATGTAATTTTTCTTGATTTGGAGCCTTGGTGTGGCATTGGGCAAGCTTGAGAAGGTGGGCTGCCATGGAGGAAGCTCAAAATTGGCTAGAACCAGAGGGAAGGAGAAATAAACGGTAGAGGAAGGAGAAAGAGAGGAAAGAGAAAGTGAGGGAGGAGAGAGAGGGTAAAGTACTTTTCTACTTTTCATTCTTTCTTTTCTTTCTTTCTTTCTAGCTTATTACTAATAGAGGGGAGGCTGATTAAGTAGTAAAAAACGGTCCCCTATATGTATACAAGATGGAGCGTTTTTCGTCTTTTACAGAAAATGCTCGTTAATTTACCCGGTTTAGCACTATTCACTAACCGGGCCCATTTTCCAGAATTTTCTCGTATCTTTATTTTTAATGGTTATTAATCTCCCATTAATGTTTATTTACAGTTATTTAATGAACTATAATTTTTACGGGTTCGTTTGAACACTCAAAGTCATGTTTTTGGGTTTTTTTTCGAAAAATGTGCGCTAAAGCTTTATTAGCGTTCTAACACATTATTTGGATCCATTTTCTTCGGGAATTGATCCCATATAATATTTAGGCGTTATTAAGCCTTTTTAATTCATCTAATACCACTTTCAAGGTTGTATTCCTCCTATGGTCATATAACACCCATTTTAGCGTTATTCGCTTTTTAAGCGTTTTCTCTTTTCTTTTGGATTTATTTTCCTTACCAAGATTCTTTAGGCACTAATAGGCCTTCAATATCACATTAAATTAATTTAATCACCCTAATTAAGTTCATGGTATTTCACTTTGACTGATTTTTGGCTTGTTTGACTAGGTTTAACTTGTTTTGAATTAATTCTGACTGGATTTGAACCACATTCAACTTAATTGGACCGGTATCAACTAACTTCAAACAATTATATAATCATACTTTATTTTACCGATTAACTACTTTTGAACTTATTCGTAACAAAGACTGAATTCGTACTGGTTTGCAAACAAGTACGCAAACAAGTACGCAACAGAAACTCTCGCTGAAGGATGGTTCAGGTTTGCAAACAAGTACACAAACCCGGACCACCTCAAAAACTTGACAGAAACTCTCGCTGAAGGATGGTCCGGGTTTGCAAACAGGTACACAAACCCGAACCACCTTAAAAACTTGATAGAAACGTCTCAGAAGAGATGATCCGGGCTTGTAACCCCGGACACAAACCCGGACCACCCCAAATATTCACCAGAATGTGTTTTAATGCATTCTAATGATGGGGATTTGAATGGTAATAATAGTATAAAGGTAATTAACTTGATTAATGATGTTTAATGGTCATTAAGGGTATAAACAAGCTTGAGAAGTAATGAGAAGTAAATAACTTAGGTGGGTGAATTATATTTGTAAGGAATTAGTAAGTGTAAACCGAGAAACATTAGAAACGTAATGAGTAAGGTTAATTAACGGTAATTAACCGTCCGACTCTATGTATGTGATAGGATTTGAATGAATTGAACACCGAATGAGAGTTAGTGAGTCCAAGGACAACGGTGAACGGTATGAATTTCTCATGCCCTGTATGCTACCTTGGCTACTCTGATTTGTGTGTTTGTGTGCTAATTGATCCCCTAAATAAGATAAAACGCACGAATCGGATTTATTGCACCTACTTGGGCTTATATGATATTGTTCCTTGTTGGATGCTTATTTTAACTCTTAGTTTGTATAATTCATGAAATGAATGGATGAGAATGAAGTGTGTGTATCTTGTTGTGTATTGTATGGATCAAGTAATGTAGAGTATGACTTCTAACTGATTCCTAACCAGCTAACACTTCTAACATCAAGAAATTGGTAAATTGGAATGAGTAGAAGTCCGATATAGCTTTGGCCACGCGTGAGGAGGAGGAGATGCAAGAGGTTGGATCCAAATCCTGGCCTTAATCTTTTTCATGGACTAAACCCCTTAAATGGGTAGCATCCTGGATTAGTGAGCCCTAAAGCCCGGTGGTGGGACGGTGTAGTCCCTACCCGGAGGTCATACCTACATAACATGAGTATAAGTAAGTAAGTAAGTAAAGGAACTAAGTAAGTAAGTATTGTATGAGTAAGACTGATGTAAGTCGTATGATACCGAGTAAAAGAGTAAAGAACATCCGATTAACCCGGATGGGTAACTGGCTAACTAAGGATGAGTAAGGATTTGTGGACTGTATTGTTATACTGTTTGGCTTGTGTATTGCCTTCGGTTGTATGTATTGTATTTTGTAGGTATGTACCTTGTATGAATGTACTGTTGTATATAATAGCATGTATGCATGTATAAAATGAAGTCCATGTATATTTGACCAATTAGTCAGTGTACCCTCGTTAGCACGGGGTGTATGTGAAGTTTATGCGCAGCTTTTGCTGAGCCCCGTGGGGCACTGTTTTTACTTTCCAGGTACCCGAAGCTGATTTGGTCGAAGTTGAGACCAGCTGTTATGCCTAGTATTAGCTAGGGATTTATTTAATGACGTATTGATTTGTATAAGGCTTGTAGCCATTTGAATTGCTAGTGTACCAAGTAGTACACCCTTATGTACTTGGAAGCATGTAGAATTGGGAGAACATGGGTAGGAGGTTAGACTCTTGATAAGCATGTATAGACTTGTGAGAAATGTTGTATTTGGATTTGAATCTTATCAAACTTGGTATATTGTATGGTAAGTATTGAGTAATGTATTGAATGGAAAATTGTTGTACTCGGTTTGTAATTGAAGTGTGGATTGTATTTGTTTTAGTACTCGGGTATTCCGGTCCATCAGACCGATGCTGTAGTGGAAGTAGGCCTTGTTAGTCACATGAGTGGCTAACGACATTGTATCACCCGCCGATGAGTGTGGATTATCCGCTGCGTAAGTATGGAAGTAACAAGGTGATTAGACGGTAATTACGGGATTAGCAGTAGAGGTGTTACACATACGGGGCGCAGTTTGATGATGGTGATGATATTAAAGATGAGAAGGAAGTATCTTCTGAGGGGTCAACGAAGACCAGAAACAAGCTGGAGTCAGTTGTTGTGACCCGGAGGTCACTGTGGAAATAGAGTGTCGAGGAGTGCAAGTGCTCCGCGGGGCTAGTAGTGCCCTTCGGGACCAGTAGCAATGTGAAGAGGGTGACCGGCGGGTCCCTGACCCCCGTAGATCAGACTTTTCTGAAGAAGTTTTTGGCTTGCTATGTGGTGGACCGCTTCAAGCATTATATGGAGCACGTAAGTACATGTTAGTTAATATAAGACAATTCCAGTGTAATTTTACCTGAAGGGGTTGTTTTGACCAACATCCCAACCGCTAATCCTTCCATTATCCTCTAATCATTCCCATAATTACCTTACTCGCAGCGGAATACTTACTTACTCCCGGCGGGTGATACAACGCCGTTAACCATCCAAGGCTAACAAGGCTACTACTACTTACAGTATCGGTCTGACGATTAGAATAACTGAATACATACTACTTACTTACAATACCAAATACTTACTTACATTTGATTACCGAGTATCCAAGTTATACGAATTACATTCCCATACTACTTCCCCAAAAATTAAGAGTTTATACATTCTCTCCTTACTATCCAATCATGAATTCATTATCCAAAAAGGTGTACCACATGGTACACCGGCTACTCAAAAGGGGCCTTAGCCGTGTACAACTCGGTACACCATCCAGGCCTACTAACTATACCAAAAAGAATTACATCCGGTCCTTACTCTACCATCACGCCTCACGGGTACCTGTAGAATAAAAACATTCCCCCTAGGGGGTCAGCTTACGCTGAATATGATAACCGCATACCCCGCGTACTAGCGAGGGTACGCCAATTATTTGGTCGTATACATGCGGTTCGTTTCATTCATACATACATACATGCTTCGTACAATACGAATTTAATACATTCAATTCACAAGGCATACATACATACATACCATACATGCAAGGAAGACATTACGAGTCAACCGTTCTTACTTACCGAATACTCACCGCATTACGGAGATACAGTTCTCCATTTCATACAGAAGTCATGTTAGCTTCATTACACACCCGGGTTAATCGGGTGTTCGATACTCTTTTACTCAAGGTCAATGACTTACAATAGTCAAGACCGATACACATACAATACTTACTTCTCACATACTTTACTCAAGTCAAGTCGGTATGACCTCTGGGCAGGGATTACTACATCCCACCACCGGGCTTTAGAGTGCCCACTAATCCAGGATTCTACCCATTCAAGGGAATTGGTCCATGGAAAAGATTACAGCCAGGATTCGGATCCAACCTCTTGTGTTTCCTTATCCTCACGCGTGGCCGAAACTATATCGGACTTTCTACTCATTCCATATTACTCATTACTCATGTTAGGAGTAAGAATGTTAGGAATTAGTAGAAGTCATTACTTCCTTTCCATACATCGATACAATACACAAATACACAACATGTATACATACACTTCATTCTCATTCGTTCATTTCATGAATTATACAAACTAAATGTTCAAGAGAATACAACAAGAACAATATAGTCCAAACGCAATTAAGTGCAATATAAGTCCGATTCGTGCATTTATCTTATTGGTGATCATATAAGCACACCAATCGGGGTAACCAAGTTAGGATACAGGGCATGAAGAAATCATACCGTACACCGTCGTTTCCGTACTACCGGGTCCTTTGACGATCAACTATCTGATTCCTATACATACATGAAGTAGTATGATCAATGATCTATTATTGATCTAACTTACTCCTTCATTGTTACTTTCAATGTATACTTACTACTTCATTATTTTCTTACTTGATTATGATACCATTCTTTTCTTTACTACTTCTTAAACTTGTTTCCTTACTCATTTACTTACTTTCTTACCATTATTACCTTCATTAATGGCGTATTACTACATACATATGCATATATGTGTATAGGCATACATATACATACATATGACTACTATAATCATATCATAAAACACATTTTTTTTGTAAATTAGGGGCCGTCCGACCCACCGTCCGACCCAACATCTGGGTCGGACCATTCCAGTAAGTTTTCGGTCTTCTGAAATTGTCTCGTCCGACCCAGAACTGTTCCGTCCGACCCATACACCTCTGGGTCGGACCATTCCAGTAGTTTTTGGTTCCGTGGCCTGTGCCCGTCCGACCCAGCGTTGATAAGTATCCAAATGAGCATGTTTTATAGGTGTATTTCATATATATTATTAGCACTTTTCTTGCCCATTTCTCCACTTATCTTAGCTTTTCTCTAGTTTATGTTTTATTGGTTGTCTTACAGATTTATCGGTTAAACATGAGAAAAAGCCAAGCTAGAAGCAAAGAACATGAAGAGACGAACGCATAGCCACAGACGGTTCGAAAAACGGAGTCCAAACGAATAATCTAGAGCCCATCAAAGTTGGCATATCCCCGAGACTTCAACACCAGCTTGGTCCGGGACTTACTTCCTTACCTACACTATGGTCCGGGACCTGACTCCTGCAAGAAGTCCCGGACCACATGTAATTTTAAAACCGAGGACCTTGCCTGCACTATGGTCTGGGACCTAACTCTTGCCCAAGTCCCGGACCACTCGAAATGTTAAAACCGAGAGATTTTGCTTGCATTATGGTCCGGGACCTTACTCTTGCCCAAGTCCCGGACCAAACCAAGCAATCTCATTGGCGGACTCCAGCGGACAGGAGACGCGCCTGTCTTCTTCTTCGCGTTGTTCTGCAAATGGATTCTGCTATCCATCTACTCCGCCGCACCGCCTACCTTAAATCACTCCACTCGTCGGCTGTCCCCTGCATTAAATGAAGCACTCAGTCTGCAATCAATGCTCAAATCAATTCTTACGTACGGATCTGCCTCCTCCAATTCTCTATATAAACCCAACACCATTACTGCAAAATACACAACGTACGACCAGAGGCTGAAGAAATCACAAGCAGCTCCACACTCCATTCTCTTCCATTTAATTCCTCCCGTAACACCACAATTCTCCATCTTTTATTTATTTTCACCATTTCACCACATTCACGTACGTACTCAAACAGAAGCAGTATTTACAAAGAGAGAAAAGAGGCAGGCGAGTGCAGACCCGTTATTCGCAGGCAGTTCCTGAATAATGAATATTTCAGTCTCTACTCTGTTTTTATTTCTGTCAATGTCTGAGTAATCTCATAATTGTGCTTAGGATGGGTGTTTAACCCAAAATAACTCAGCGTATTTATAATACCGAGTTTGCTTATAAATATTTGTTTTGTCTCTCTCTATTATTAAATGTTTAAGAACTGATCATTTTTACTCATTTACGGTTTCTCTAATTTCAATGATTTTGTAAATTAGAGAATAGACCACAAAGAAGACAAACGTTAGATATTATCTCCTTGATTAGCAGATAAAATCCATCGCTGTTATAAAAAGAATTCTCGCTTAAAGCTAATTAATGATTTTAGACTTTTTCTGATTGTAAAAAGTCTACTGAATTAATTAAGAGTTGTCCTTATCTATGATTTAGAAAGGCCACAAGATAAAATTCTTAACAGACAAATAAGAGCAAACTAGGATTATAATTATTATCTGAGTTATATTGGGCGATTTCACCTTCCTTAGCACACATTTCCATCCACTTAATTCACAACTGTTTTTACTGTTTTTATTATTTCTTTACTAATCCAACAACAAATCAAGCTTGCCTCCGGCTAAACCCCCTTTTACAGTTTTAATTAACTACCTAAACTAGGATAATTGAACAATCTCCTTGTGGATACGACACTTGTTTTACTACTACGAATAGGTACACTTGCCTATTAGTTTGTTATAAATCTATATTTATTATAGTGTAGTTTTATCCCAACAAGTTTTGGCGCCGTTGCCGGGGAGATTGATTCCATCAATTTCCCTAGTTTCCGGTAGTTCACCTGTTAAATATTATAATAATCTGTCAATATTATCTTGTTAATAATCTGACTTGGACATTGGACTTCTAATCTGACTTGGACATCTAACTTTGGACTTCGGACTTCTAACATCTTAATATTATGCATTATTTCAGTCATTTCGTTCCATTGTTATTTCGTTCCATTGTCATTTCTTTCCATTGTCCTTAACTACTAACTTAAAATTTCCTGTCATTTCGTTCCATTGTCATTTCTTTCATTGTCCTTAACTACTAACTTAAAATTTCGTGTCATTTTGTTCATGTCATTCATTTCCATTGTCCTAACTTTCATTCCAGTCCTTAACCTTTCATTTCCCTAGTATACTAACTTTTCATTTCCTGTCCTTAACTTTTCATTTCATTGTCCTTAACTTTTCATTTCCCCAGTATACTAACTTATTTTCTGTCATATTACTCTTGTTTAAAAAAAAAGAAAAAAAGAAAAAATATATTAGTGTTGTTTATCAGACTAATCAATATCTCTGCCTTTCTTATTCTATTTACTAACAAATTTGCAGTTTCTGACGAACCGCAAGTTATCTTCTGTGCATGCCAAACACTCGAACCCGAGGTTCTCCACCAATCAGTCCGAGCCCGGAACCCGAGCGAACTTTATTAAACGCACGAAGAAACCTGAGAAACCAAGACATGGCAGACGACCAAAACCAAGTTATAGATGAAATGGACCATGCAAATCAACCAGAACACCGTGCTCTATCTGATTACCACCAACCGGATACCGAAGGAAGAGCATCAGCCATAGTTCTCCCCGAACTAACACCGCTAGAAACCGGACGATGGGCTTTCAAAACCCACTACATCACCGCCGTCCGGGATTAGGCAAGTTTAGTGGAGCGAACCCAGATGAAGCCCCAAATCATCTGAGTCTCTTCCTAGACTTCTGCAATTCCTTTGGTCAGACCGGCAACGTCAAAGAAAGAATCCGTCTACAACTATTTCCTCACTCGTTGTCGGATTCAGCAAACAGGTGGTACCGAAGCCTTCCCTCCCGATCAATCACCACATGGCTGCAAATGGCCCAAAAATTCCTTGCCAAATACTACCCAACCAGTAGAACGAGGCAATTGATCGGTGAAATCAATACTTTCTGTCAGGAGCCGGGAGAAACGTTGTACGACGCATGGGACAGATTTAAAGATATGCTAATGAAGTGTTCCCACCATGGTCTTGACGATCAATCCCTCTGCCTGTCATTCTTCAACGGTCTGGATGATGGGAACCGACTACTCGTCAATTCTCTGCAGGAGGAAGTTTCATGATGAAATCTCCTAAAGAAGGAATGGACCTTCTAGAAACTATGACGAGCAATACGAGACAGTGGACGAGATCCAAAGGAAGAACGCCACGAGCAGCAGGCCTACTCCATGTTGAGCCTACAGATCATTTATCGGCTCAGATCTCGTCCCTTACAAAGATGGTGGAAAAGCTAACGACATCACAAAACGAAATTGTAAAAACAATAGCTTCCCCACCTACAAGTTCATCGTCAGTTCCACCTACAGAAGGATGTGCCATATGCGCCGGTCCTCATGAAACCCCTCAGTGCGAAGGTAAAAAACCATACGAGGATGCAAACTTCATAGGAAACCGTCCCGGTAATTCCTACAACAACAACTTCAACAACAACTATCCATGGAGAAATCACCCGAATTTCTCATGGAAGAATAATGATCAAAACCAAGGAGGGCAAACAACAATTCAAATACCTATCAGGGGAACAGACCCCAACCAAATTCTAATATAGGTTATCGAGCACAAGGTGCCCCTCCAGGTTTCCAGCAACAACAACAAACCCTCGAACTCTTCTGATCCAAATGAGGAATTCAGGAACTTAATGAAAGGATTCATGACTACGACTCATACCAGACTCGTGGATCAAGAAGCCACTAACAGAAGGGTTGAAGCCCAGATACAACAAACCAACCAACAGTTGGAGCAAATCAGCCAGCAGCTTGCACAAAGGCCGCCTGGTGCCTTCCCTAGTCAGCCAAATCCAAGGGAACAGGCCAAGGCAGTGACGTTGAGAAGTGGTAGGCCACTCAACTCACTCTTCCCCGAGATGATACTGATAATCAAGAGCAGCAAGCTCATGAGCCTCAAGAAAATCCAGAAGAAGAACAGGAAAATGCTGAAGAAGCCCCACCTCCCACGAAAATTATTTCTGAAGAGAAGGAGCCTCCTGAATCTACTCCTTCCTCTCTCACTAAAATTCTTCCCCCACTTCCTTTTCCAAACAGAATAAGAAAGAAAAATTTAGATGAACAGTTTGGAAAGTTTCTATCTCACTTCAAGAAACTGACGATCAATATTCCTTTCGCCGATGCTTTAAAACAAATGCCAATATACGCAAAGTTCATGAAGGATATCATCACCAACAAAAGATCGTTGCAGGAAGTGGAAACTGTACACCTTACACAGGAAGTGTCAGCAGTACTTCTCAAGAGTCTTTCTCCAAAACTTGGAGACCCAGGTTTGCCAATTATTCCATGTTCAATTGATAATGTTGATTGTGGTAGTGGGTTATGTGATCTAGGAGCTAGTATCAATTTAATGCCACTCTCAACTTTCAACAAACTTAAGATTGGTAAATGCATGCCTACTTCTATTCAATTACAATTAGCAGATAGATCTTTAGTATTCCCAAAAGGAATAATAGAAGATTTGATTGTTACTGTAGGAACTTTTGTGTTCCCCGCTGACTTTATTGTAATTGACATGGAAGAAGACACTAGGGTGCCCTTAATCTTAGGACGACCTTTCATGAGAACTGCTAGAGCACTAATCGATGTTGAAAAAGGAAAAATCATTTTAAGGCTGCATAACGAAACTCTAGAATACGACATGTCTAAGGTTATAAAGAAACCCGCTCATTTAGAAGACACTTTTTCCATAGATATTGTCGACTCTATTGTGCAGGATAATTCATCTGCTATTATTTGTAATGACGCTCTTGAAAATGCTTATCTGAAATATGTGATAACCGACTAGTGTACCCTGAAACAATCGATAAGTGGACAGCAATCGAAATGGTAGCATGGATAAGATAAATCATATACAAACCACGCTACCCACCACCAGAACCATTAGAGCTATCTACCCAGAAGTTACCACCATCCATTGAACAACCCCCTCTCGTAGAAATGAAACAATTGCCATCACATCTGAAGTATGTTTACCTTTCTGATTTTTGTACTTTGCCTGTTATTATTTCTTCATCCCTAACAAGTACACAGGAAGAACAGCTTGTGAAGATCCTACAGAGCCACAAGAAGGCAATAGGCTGGTCCATTTCGGACATCAAAGGTATCAACCCCCATTTCTGCACACATCACATATACATGGAAGATACCTACAAGCCTTTAGTCCAACCACAGAGAAGGCTGAATCCCAACATGAAAGAAGTAGTAGTAAAGAAGAAGTGCTCAAACTTCTCGACGCTGGGATAATCTACTCCATCTCCGACAGCAAATGGGTGAGCCCCGTTCAAGGTCCCGAAAAAAAGGAGGTCTCACTGTGGTCCCCAACGACAAAGGTGATCTAATTCCTCAGAGAACCACAACGGGATGGAGAGTCTGCATCGATTACAGGAAACTGAATAGCGCAACGCGGAAGGACCACTTCCCTTACCTTTCATCGATCAGATGCTTGAAAGATTGGCTGGGCAAGATTACTACTGCTTCCTGGATGGCTATTCAGGATACTTCCAAATACCCATTGCCTCTGAAGACCAAGACAAAACCACATTCACATGCCCGTACGGGACATTTGCATATAATCGGATGCCTTTTGGTCTATGCAATGCCCCAGCCACATTCCAAAGATGCATGATGGCAATCTTCAGCGACTATCTTGAGAAAAGCATCGAAGTCTTCATGGACGACTTCTCTGTCTTTGGTCACACCTTCGAATCATGTCTAAATAATCTGGACGCTATCCTCAACCGATGTGAAGAAACTAACCTTGTGCTTAACTGAAAAATGCCATTTCATGGGTTAAAGAAGGGATAGTTCTTGGGCACAAAATATCTTCAAAAGGCATTGAAGTTGACAAAGCCAAGGTCGAAGTTATTGAAAAATTACCACCACCATCGACGGTAAAAGACATCAGAAGTTTCCTTGGCCATGCTGGGTTCTATAGAAGGTTTATCAAGGATTTCTCCAAAATTTGAAACCTCTATGTGAACTCCTAGCTAAAGACGTCAAGTTCGACTTCACCGACAAATGCCTACAAGCCTTCACCACACTAAAGAATGCCTCATCTCCGCCCCATTGTGATATCACCAGACTGGAGCCTTCCATTCAAATTATGTGCGACGCCAGCGACTATGCCGTGGGTGCCGCTTTATGCCAAAAGAAGGAGAAGATCTTGAGAACCATCTACTATGCAAGTAGAACCCTCAACGACGCTCAGAAGAATTATTCAACTACTGAGAAGGAACTTCTAGCAGTAGTCTTTGCTCTGGATAAATTCCGATCATATCTCTTGGGAAGCAAAGTCATAATTCACACCGATCACTCCGCTCTGAGGTATCTATTTGCCAAAGAAGATGCCAAACCCCGACTCCTCCGGTGGATACTCCTACTACAAGAATTTGAGATTGAAATCAGAGACAAGCCAGGAGTGCAGAATGTAGTAGCAGACCACCTATCTCGCATAGAGGCACCAAGTGATGGCACTTCCATCAATGAATTCTTCCCAGATGAGTGCGTTTTTATGATTGGTGACACCGGTGAACCATGGTACGCTGACATGGCCAACTACCTGGCACGAGGAGTAATACCACATGGGCTAACCTACCAACAGAAAAAGAAGTTCTTTTCAGATATAAAGCATTATTACTGGGAGGATCCTCTCCTTTTCAAGGTTTGTGCAGACGGGATGGTGAGAAGATGTGTGCCCCGAGATGAAATCCAAAACATTCTACGACATTGTCACTCTCTTGAAGCAGGAGGACATCATGGGCCAGCTCGAACAGCGGCTAAGGTACTTCAATCAGGTTTTTCTGGAAAACCTTACATAAAGACTAGTCATTCCTTTGCAGTCTCCTGCGATGAGTGCAAAGACTTAGGAACACTCTAGAAACACGAAATGCCTCTCAACATCATACTCGAGGTGGAACCTTTCGACGTGTGGGGTATTGACTTCATGGGTCCCTTTCCTTCGTCTTTTCGAACCTCTTCATCTTAGTGGCAGTCGACTATGTCACTAAATGGTTGGAAGCTATCGCCTCTCCCACAAATGATTCAAAGGTAGTACTCAGGTTCTTGAAGAGGAACATATTTACACGATTGGAGTCCCACGTGCTATCATCAGTGACCAAGGATCCAACTTCTGCAATAAGCAGTTCACAGCCTTGATGACCAAAATGGAGTGAGACATAAGGTAGCCTTGCCTTATCACCCTCAAACAATGGCCGGCTGAGGTCTCTAACCGAGAATTGAAGTGGATCCTACAAAGACAGTGAATTCTTCAAGGAAGATTGGTCCCTGAAGCTAGATGATGCACTCTGGCATATAGGACAGCCTACAAGACGCCCCTCGGCATGTCCCCATATCGATTAGTCTTCGACAAGCTTGTCATTTACCAGTCGAGCTCGTGCACATCATTCTGGGCCGTGAAAGCCCTCAACTTTGATCTACTGAGAGCAGATGACAAAAGAAATTCCAGCTCACTGAGTTAGAAGAATTCCGAGAGGATGCCTATGAAAATAACCGAATCTACAGAGAAAGCCAAGAAGTGGTACGACAAGATGATCCTTAAAAGGGAGTTCCATGAGGGAGACTTGGTTTCGTTGTACAATTCCAGGTTAAAGCTATTTCCTGGTAAACTCAAATCCTATGGGCTGGACCATTTACTGTTCCAAGGTCACCCCATATGGATCCGTTGAGTTGGTGGATTCGAAAAAACAAACTTTCATGGTCAATGGATCTAGACTAAAGCATTACCAGGGTGGTAATCTCGAGACAGTTGATGCTCGTACAATAAACCTACATGATCTCTGATTTGAGTACGCTTCAAAGCGTCTAGCAAAGACGTTAAAGAAGGGCAGCTTTCCGGGAGGCAACCCGGACGAACTTATCTTTTATATGCTTTTATGCTCTTTTACTTTTCAGGTTCCCTTTTAATTTTGTTTTGCTACCTATTAACCCCGTTTGTAGTTTGGTTGCTTCTAGTGTCTTATGCAGGTGCAATTTCATGTCTACACCGCAACCAAGCTACGCTTCTTGAGGCTGAAGCTCAAGTGTGGGGGAACTCCTATAACGCTAGCAAAAATAATCTCAGGGGAGTACCAGTTTCTTTAATTTGCTTTTATTTGAATAAAATCTGCAGAGGAGAGTTTATGTGCTTAAATGATTATACGTGAGCTTTGTGTTCTCTCTTTTATCTACTTACCGAAAGGTCTTCTGAAACTTTCCCTTGTTTTTCTGGTGAACAATGTGGACATTGTTCAAATTAAGTGTGGGGGAGTGTGCCTTTTCGGTAACATTTTATGCTGAAATGCTTAATCTCTCTGCTTATCCTGCGTTTGTTCAAATTCAATATCATGAACCCTTTATGTGTAGGTTGTTCTCTTTAAGAATAAATATTGTTATGAATTGTGGGATAAATGGTATAAATGGTCAAATTCAAATTTTTTTTAAATTTTGATTACTTTGAGGAGCATTTTTATGCGGTGTGACCAAATGACTGAAATGAATGGATTTTATTACTCAGGGGTTCCTTCTGTCTTCTTTCTTAGGGATTTAAGGGGTGCTTCTCTGTCAAAAAGGAAAAATAAAATAAATAAGGAACTTGTGAGACACCATTGGTAACCAATAAAGAGAGTTGAGTGTTCTTAAATACGAAGGCTTAATGCCCACATATTATTTTCTCTTCTCTTATGCAAAGTGAAACAAATGCATAATTCTATTTTTCCTTTTGTTTTCTCCTCAAATGCCCATTCTTGAGAGAGTTGGCCATGGTAAAAGTTCTCAAAAGTCACCCAAAACAAAAGAAACATTGAAGTACTCCGGATCATACCCCAAAACTCTAATTTTTATTTTTGCCCTGAGTACACCTATGCCACCAGTAGATGATGGATCACACTCCTCTTTAAAGTTTAAGATCATGTACTATTGACTTCTTTATCCTACCCTTCATAATAGTATTTTATAATATTGAGCATTCCCTACTTATATGGGTACATGGTTTTGCTTGAGGACAAGCAAAAGGTAAGTGTGGGGGTGTGATAAGTATCCAAATGAGCATGTTTTATAGGTGTATTTCATATATATTATTAGCACTTTTCTTGCCATTTCTCCACTTATCTTAGCTTTTCTCTAGTTTATGTTTTATTGGTTGTCTTACAGATTTATCGGTTAAACATGAGAAAAACCAAGCTAGAAGCAAAGAACATGAAGAGACGACGCATAGCCACAGACGGTTCGAAAAACGGAGTCCAAACGAATAATCTAGAGCCCGTCAAAGTTGGCATATCCCGAGACTTCAACACCAGCTTGGTCCGGGACTTACTTCCTTACCTACACAATGGTCCGGGACCTGACTCCTGCAAGAAGTCCCGGACCACATGTAATTTTAAAACCGAGGACCTTGCCTGCACTATGGTCCGGGACCTAACTCTGCCCAAGTCCCGGACCACTCGAAATGTTAAAACCGAGAGATTTTGCTTGCATTATGGTCCGGGACCTTACTCTTGCCCAAGTCCCGGACCAAACCAAGCAATCTCATTGGCGGACTCCAGCGGACAGGAGACGCGCTGTCTTCTTCTTCACGTTGTTCTGCAAATGGATTCTGCTATCCATCTACTCCGCCGCACCGCCTACCTTAAATCACTCCACTCGTCGGCTGTGCCCTGCATTAAATGAAGCACTCAGTCTGCAATCAATGCTCAAATCAATTCTTACGTACGGATCTGCCTCCTCCAATTCTCTATATAAACCCAACACCATTACTGCAAAATACACAACGTACGACCAGAGGCTGAAGAAATCACAAGCAGCTCCACACTCCATTCTCTTCCATTTAATTCCTCCCCGTAACACCACAATTCTCCATCTTTTATTTATTTTCACCATTTCACCACATTCACGTACGTACTCAAACAGAAGCAGTATTTTACAAAGAGAGAAAAGAGGCAGGTGAGTGCAGACCCGTTATTCGCAGGCAGTTCCTGAATAATGAATATTTCAGTCTCTACTCTGTTTTTATTTCTGTCAATGTCTGAGTAATCTCATAATTGTGCTTAGGATGGGTGTTTAACCCAAAATAACTCAGCGTATTTATAATACCGAGTTTGCTTATAAATATTTGTTTTGCCTCTCTCTATTATTAAATGTTTAAGAACTGATCATTTTTACTCATTTACGGTTTCTCTAATTTCAATGATTTTGTAAATTAGAGAATAGACCACAAAGAAAGACAAACGTTAGATATTATCTCCTTGATTAGGAGATAAAATCCATCGCTGTTATAAAAAGAATTCTCGCTTAAAGCTAATTAATGATTTTAGACTTTTTCTGATTGTAAAAAGTCTACTGAATTAATTAAGAGTTGTCCTTATCTATGATTTAGAAAGGCCACAAGATAAAATTCTTAACAGACAAATAAGAGCAAACTAGGATTATAATTATTATCTGAGTTATAATAGGGCGATTTCACCTTCCTTAGCACACTTTACATCCACTTAATTCACAACTGTTTTTACTGTTTTTGTTATTCCTTTACTAAACCAACAACAAATCAAGCTTGCCTCCGGCTAAACCCCCTTTTTACAGTTTTTAATTAACTACTTAAACTAGGATAATTGAATAATCTCCTTGTGGATACGACACTTGTTTTACTACTACGAATAGGTACACTTGCCTATAGTTTGTTATAAATCTATATTTATTATAGTGTAGTTTTATCCCAACAAGCGTCCTCCCCAACCTCTGGTCGGACCATCCAGAACCTACCTACAGATTTTTGTTTTTCACTTCTTTTCTTACCCATTTCTTACCCATTTCTACCCAATCTTCCTACATGTAATCCCACATGTTTTAACACTAATTAAGCCCTCTAAATCACCTTAATTATTCACCAAATCCATTACTAAATCCATCATACAACTTACACAATTTCCTCATCTCATTTCAACACTTACAACAGTTTTTACTCTTCACTTGCTACAGATTTTATTTTCTTCTCTCTGCTACAGGTTTTTCCCTCTACTCTTATCCTCCAATACTCCCTTACATAGTGCCACTCTTAGCATCTTAAATACCTTACTCATCTCCTAGTTTCCATCCTTTTAACAACCTCATATCCAATCTGTTATCAAGATACTAAACACTCCTTTTAAACTCTCCAAATACACCTAGCTACCATTTAGGTTACTTCCCTTCTTAAACACTTAAGTCCTCTCATTCCTACACAAATTTGACATAGTCTCCCCTATATTCTTACTTTGCTCACACACTATTTCAGCTCACAATGGTTGACTTTCACAACCTGTTTATACAACACATTATACTCACATTCAACTTCACTACAACACTATAAAATTCCTGCACACATACATATACTACCCATTGTTTTCCCAAGCTTTTAAACATCATTTTAAAACTTCAAAACTGTTACAATATCATTCCTCATTATACCACAACATACTTACTACTCATTACTCATTCATTACTCATTTTTTCTACTCAAAACTGTTACAATACAATACACAAAGCTAGTTCAAGGTAAGAGCCTTTACCTTGTTCTTTCTAGTTTTCTTTCTTCCTTTACCTTCTCTTCCTTTCTTCCCCTTTGTTTTCGGTCCCAATGAGGTTCACCACACACACCAGTGCTACAGCCCATATCAATACACAATACCATTTAAATACTCCCCTTATTAACCTAAAGCTTAAAGCATAGTTTTAGGGTTTAAGGAAAGCTATTACCTTCCCACCACTGAATGAGATTCTTGTCTAGCAAGAGAGCAAGATTCCTAGCCCAAAGAAGGAGCCAAATCGGCTGGAGCAACAAGGAACAAGACATTCAAAATCTGAAAATTCTTATAATGCAAACAAGGGCTAGAAATGATGGATTTTTGAACTTCTTTTTAC
Organism: Limonium bicolor; assembly: GCA_023374045.1. Classification (NCBI taxonomy): domain Eukaryota; kingdom Viridiplantae; phylum Streptophyta; class Magnoliopsida; order Caryophyllales; family Plumbaginaceae; genus Limonium; species Limonium bicolor. Next base: position 107,090,256 of record CM041782.1, on the reverse strand, counting down.
CTCAAAGCAACAAGGTGGTGAAGGTGCTTCTAATGGTGGCCTCAAATCTTCAAATGGAGAATACTCATAAAAACGAAAATGGAGTTTTTGGATTTTTGAAAGGAGGAAAGTGTTCTCCTTTGCAAGGGGATTCAATGATATGGTTTTTATAATTTTTGGACAAGTATTGAGCTAGAACAAGAAGAGAGAAGGAGAGAGTTGAGTGGGTTCTTTCATTTCTCCATGGCTGTCGCATGGGAGGAGAAAAATCAGAGAAGGAAGGAGATGCCAACGTGAGGGAAGAGGGGAAGTAGGAGAGAGAGTCTTATTTTGCTTTTTGCTTTACTTAATAGGTTTGTCTTTTAGCAAATAAGAGGTGTTAGGTGAGTGTGAGAGAGAGGGGCAAATCGGATCCCCCACACACACACACACACACACACAGATTTTTACTTTTTATTTGCAATGTGGACACATTAACTTTCTTTATTTGCATTCTCACCCCACAACTTCCCGGTTGTTACAGTTTTTACTAACCGGAACTCGTTTTCCGGAATTTTCTCGTTTACTTAATTTTATTGGTTCTAAAGCTCCACTAATATTTATTAATGAATATTTAGTTGACCAAATTGTTACGAGTCTATTTAACCCGCTTAAAGTCACATTTCCTCGGTTTCCTCGAAAAACGCGCTTTAAGGTTCGTTTATGCTTTTAACCATTTTAAGGTCTGTTTTCTTCGGATTTGTTCCCTCATATTTATTTAAGTGTAATTAAGCCTTTAAAATTTATAATTAGCCTAATTAATCACTGTTTTTAATTACGGGGTATTTCAATCTACCCCCCTTAAGAAACTTTGCCCTCAAAGTTGCTCAAGGTTTAAGGTTCGCTATTTCTACTCATTTGGCAAACCAATTGCCATAATGCATACTACCACCACCATACAGGTGTTCACAATTCTTACACTACCAGCATACGCAATTCAAATACCATACACCATACTCAGTTCAATTGCCATACACAATACTCAATTCATACATAATACTCCATTCAAATACCATACACAATACACCATCCAATTCGCACATTCCACAATACATTCACAATACACATCACAATGTCATTCATGTCATATACCGTACACACAAATGCATTATCATTACACACATACCATACACATACCATACTCTCGTACTACATACTGAATACTACCAGCACTACTTTGTGCAATAAATACAATTAGCACTACATGTGCCAACAAAATACAATTACAATACATACATCTGCGCAATGCTAACCCGAAGCAATGCAAAAGCAAAAGGCTCTACCCCCCTTAAAAGGGTACGCCCCGTACCCTCAGTACTATACGGATACTAGACATCTAGTCTACAAATAGATTCGGGTACTTCGCCTTCATGGCGTCCTCTAATTCCCAAGTCGCTTCCTCGACATCGTGGTTAGACCACAAGACCTTCACCATTCGTACAGATTTATGGCGAGTGTCTCTTGTCTTCGTATCAAGGATTCGTAGTGGAGTCTCGACGTATCTCATCGTCGGCTCTAGGGATAGATGTTCGGGTTCTAATACATGAGAGGGATCGGCTATGTATTTCTTGAGTTGTGATACATGAAAGACATCATGAACACACCCCAATTCTTCAGGCAATGCTAGCCTATAAGCTACGGCTCCAATCCTCTCGGTAATGGTATACGGGCCTACAAATTTCGGGCTCAGCTTGCCCTTTTGGCCAAATCGAAAGACGCCCTTCATAGGTGAGACACGCAAGAACACTTGGTCGCCCACGGCGAATCAAGGTCGCGTCGTCGCACATCCGTATAGGATTTTTGTCTATTTGGGCTGCTTTCATATTTGCTCAGATTTGCTGAACTTCAGCTTGTACTTGTTCCAGATACTCCGGTCCTATGATGACCACTTCACTTGACTCATCCCCCACAACGGGGTACGGCAAGGTCTACCATACAAAGCTTGGAATGGCGACATCTTAATCGAGGCATGGTAGATATTGTTATACGAAAACTCGATAAGATAAGCTTATCAATCCAGCTCCCCTGGAAGTCTAAGGCATATGCCCTAAGCATGTCCTCTAGTGTCTGGATGGTCCTTTCTGTCTGACCGTCGGTCTGTGGATGGAATGCGGTCTAAGCTTCAACTCAGTACCAGCGTTTCCCGTGTTGCTCTCCAGTATCTCGAAAGAAATCTGGTGTCGTGGTCAGAACAATGGTTTTCGGGACTCCGTGGTGTCGGATGATCTCCTTATCGAATAGCTCCGCGAGCTTCGCCACTCCAGGTGTCCTTCATCGGTATGAATCGGGCAACCTTGGTGAGACGATCGACTACTACCCAGATCATGTTGAGTCCTCCCCTAGCAGGTGGGAGTCCAACAACAAAATCCATAGAGATATCATGGAATTTCCACTCTGGAATGGGCATGGATTGCACCATTCTTCCCGGTCTTCGGTGCTCGAACTTCACCTTCTAGGCATGTGAGACACCTCAGAACATACTCAGTCACGTCGGATTTCATTCCTGACCACCAGAAGTACCTTCAACAAACCTCTTCATGTCTTTGCACATTTTAGAGGCTCCCGGATGGACATGCAGTCGAACAATGTGACTCTCGGCAGAATGCGATCCCTCATCTCAGCATGCTTCGGAGGACGCATAATTTGCCATTCAATCGGATCGACCATCTTCATGCAATTTGAAGTCGTACTTTCGGCTCTTGAAGGTACCATCTGTGATTTTCTGTCTGATCTCTGTGAAGTAAGGGTCGCTCAACTAAGCGTCTCGCACCTTCGTAACCAAGCCTAGAAGAAGCGAGTAGGAATGGAGTGAGTGTGCTCGACGACTCAGGGCGTCGGCTAACAACTTTTGATAAGTGTGATAAATGGATAGGTCATATTAATTGTATGTCTGTAGAAAAATATTCTGATTGAATAAATTAGTATTTCAGATGCAAAAATATATTCTTTTTAATTAGCCTTTACATGTGTTTTGCTTGAGTCCAAATCAAACCTTGCATGTTCTGGTAACGAGGTCATTAGAATTTAGTGATTTAATTCTAAAGACTCTAAAAGAAATTTTGCCGTTTATTTAATTAACCGGTAGATTAGCATAATTAATCAAACGAGTAGCCTGAATCCGAGTCCGTTCTTCCATTTTCACAAACCACTTTTAATATTCCGTTATTTTATTCTTAACTGTATTTAAATTCTCGTTGTCTTTATTTTAATTTACAGAACAAAAACAAATCCCCCTTTTTTACCAATTGTCTAAGGCTAGACTTATTTTCCTCAAGTCCCGCGGATTGATACCTAGGTCGCTTTTAATTACTATACTGCTGCGACCGGGATTTTTGCAACCCGACGGTCTTTTTGATTTATTATTTTCTAGGATTATTTCTTAGTATTTATATCAAATTTATCGTTTTCAAATGGCGCCGTTGCTGGGGCTTGACTTTGTCTAGTCCCTAGCCTTGGTTATTTAGTTTATTTCATTACTATATTACTATATTTTTGTTTATAATTTTGTAATTTATTTTCACTAGTTTTTTTTTTTTCTCTAATTTACTTTCCGCATAATTCGAATTTAATTATTATTAGCCATTTTTGATATCTTTAATAATCTGTTGTTTTATTTTTTTTAGTCTAAATTTAAAAGGTAGGCACATTCTCTCTCCATTCAAGGTGTGCGGTGAATGCACAACACTAGTCTCAGGGCCGCCATTTACAACTTGATCCAGAGATCGAACGCACATTACATCAAGCAAGAAGAACGCTAAATTTCAACATGACAGAAAACCATAACCAGCTTGGAGGAGGTCCAGTCGCCCAATACACGATGGGGAGAATAAACAGACCGCCAGCCACCCAGAAGAGCCCCAGTGGTTCTACCCACCTAACTGCAGAACTAGTGGCAGACTGGCAAAGGTAAACCCTCCCATCAATCAAATGCTGTTCGTAATCACCCTGCAGGAACCTTTTCAGGTGCCGACCCAGCTGATGCACTAGACCACGTACACCGATTCCTAGTGCACTTGGACTCGCTTGGCTATCGCAAGGCCTGGAGGAATATGCCAGACTGTGTCTGTTCCAGCACAGCCTATCAGGAGAAGCTTCAAAATGGTTCCATCGACTACCACCAGGCATCATTACCACTTGGGAGCAGATGACGGATAAGTTCTATGAGAAATACATCCCAATCTCCAGGACACGACAGATGATTGCCGATCTGACGGCATTCAGACAGTTGGGTAGTGAGACAATATGCGAGGCATGGGACCGATTCAAAGAACTACTCCGCCAGTGCCCTCACCACGGTCAGAACATCACCTCGCTGGCTCAAGGATTCTTCCAAGGGCTAAAAGATGAAAACAGAGGCGAGGTAAGAGCTGCTTTAGGAGGGAACCTGCTAGCAAAAGCGGGGAAGATTTCATGGCAGCAATGGAGTCCTACTGTGAGGAGCTACGCCAATGGAGCAACAGTGGGGAAGAGTATTTTCAATAGGTCACAGTTCTACCGAGCTCCAGATCCGATGATGGAGCAGATAGCCGCCGAGCAAGCGCATCTAAAACCACAATGGGGAGTATGGCGAAAATGCTCGAACAGCTCACCATGGGGCCAACCCCTAGGCAATCTGCCAAGAAGGTGTCTACAAGTTCCAATGAAGTCTGCTGCTCTCAGTGCGGGGACGCACATGACTATGAGGACTGCCCAATGGTAGCCGAGATGAAGAAAATAGAGGAGGCCAACGTCATCGGACAGTTCAACAACAGACAACCCTGGGTGCAGAATCAGCACCAAAACCTCCGGTATGGGAATCCAAACAACGCGCTGAACTCGCACCAGCTTCAACCTCAGCATGGAGTCCAAGGAGGACCACCAGGATTTCCAAGGCATCAATACAACGAGGCAAGACCACACAGTCTCAATTCCAGCAACCATCGCTGAACTCGAACAATGCCAAACTGCAAGAGATGGTAGACAAACTAATGGTGTCTCAAGAACAACAGTCTGTGGTTAACCAGAATCTGACATCTGGTCAGCAGAAATTGGAGCAGGCCATGGTACAAATGCAAGGAACAATGAGTCAGTTGACTCAATTCCTACTACAGCAAAGGCCTTCCGGCTCCCTACCTTCCCAAACAGATCCAAACCCCAAGGAGCAATTGAAGGTAGTAACAGTCTCAAATGCGGTGGTTGATGCAGATGAAGAGAACGTCGAAGAATTACATGCACTCACCCTACGAAGCGGAAGAAACCTGAACAAAGAGAAACAGGCAGAAAACCTACCTGATGAAGCCATCGAACCCCATTCTACTACGGTCGGTGCACCATCAGGGCAATCTGCCCCTCCTGAGGTAGATCATAAGGAGACCCAGGCTCCTATTTCTTCCAACTCTAAATTAACTACTGTAAATAACACTAAGGAAAGACACTTACCCAAGATTTACCCTTTCCAAACCGTCTCAAAGAGCGAGAGCTTGATGAGCAGTTTGGAAGATTTCTAGATGTCTTCCGTAAACTCACCATTAATATCCCTCTTATTGATGCCATCAAACAGATGCCTAATTATGCTAAATTCATCAAGGATCTGATCTCAAATAAGAGGAAGTATAAGGAGAAAGACATCGTCCAGCTGACTGAAACCTGTTCAGCAGCAATCCAGCAGAAGCTACCTCCAAAATGTGGCGATCCAGGCCAACCTATAATCCCATGCTCTATTGGAGACATAGACTGTGGATACGGTCTTTGTGACCTAGGAGCAAGCATCAACCTCATGCCATACACGATGTTCAAGAAGTTGCATGCGGGTGAGCTGACTCCAATCCAATTCAATCTTCAATTGGCTGACAGGTCCTCAATAACACCTCGAGGAATGGTTGAAAACGTGGTCGTCGGGGTAGGTAAGTTTTTCTTCCCTGCTGACTTTGTCATTTTGGATATGGATGAGGATGTTGAGGTACCACTGATTCTAGGTAGACCTTTCCTACGAACTGCTAAGAACTGTCATAGATGTGGATAAGGGAAAAATTACCTTAAAATTTCATGAAGAAGAGCTTAGCTTTGATATAAATAAAATGATGCGAAAGAACACCTCTTCTCATGCTATATTTTCCGTTGACCTGATAGAAGATTTACTGACCTAGAGGATGACTATATCCCTGCTAGTAACAATGAACAAAATCCCCTGTTAGAATCATCGGATGTTTTAAGGCATATTTTAAACTTGTCAATTGAAGACGACAAAGATAACCTAGAGGTAGCCTCAATCATTCAACAACTAAATCAAGGACGGGCATATTTTAGCTCAACTGTTTATCCTGTAGAAAAATTGGACCGGCCTATTCAAAATGTACCTTCTATAGAAAAACCTCCAGTTTTAGAATTAAAATCACTTCCTGCTCATCTTAAATATGTTTTCTTGGGAGAGAATACCACTCTTCCAGTTATTATCTCTGCATCTCTGTCTAACCTGCAAGAAACTAGACTACTGGAGGTGCTCAAGAGACACAAGGGAGCCATGGGATGGTCAGTCGCTGACCTGAAGGGGATTAATCCAGGATTCTGCACAGAATCTACATGGAAGATAGCTACAAATCAGTGAGACAACCCCAGCGAAGACTGAATCCCAACCTGAAGGAAGTGGTCAAAACAGAAGTACTGAAGCTTCTCGATGCAGGAATCATTTACCCAATCTCTGACAGCCCATGGGTTTCTCCAGTTCAAGTCGTACCCAAGAAAGGAGGAATCGTTGCTGTTCCGAATGAGAAGGGCGAGTTGGTACCCCAACGACAAACTACTGGATGGCGGATGTGCATCGACTACCGTCGACTTAACAACGCTACAAGGAAGGACCACTTCCCGCTTCCATTCATTGACCAGATGCTTGAGCGGCTAGCAGGCAAGGAGTACTACTGCTTCCTCGATGGTTACAGCGGATACTTCCAAATTCCAATAGCTCCAGAGGACCAAGATAAGACAACCTTCACCTGCCCATACGGAACATTTGCATACAGAAGGATGCCTTTCGGCCTCTGCAATGCTCCTGCAACTTTCCAAAGGTGCATGATGGCGATTTTTAATGACTTCATAGAGAAAAGCATTGAGGTATTCATGGACGATTTCTCAGTCTATGGGCAGAGCTATGAGATATGCCTGGAGCAACTAGATCAAATCCTTGGGCGCTGTGAGGAGACAAACCTAGTGCTCAACTGGGAAAGTGCCATTTCATGGTACAAGAAGGGATTGTGCTCGGTCACAAGGTGTCAAAAGAAGGAATCCAAGTGGACAAAGCCAAGGTGGAAGTGATAGAAAAATTACCTCCACCTGCTTCAGTGAGGGATGTCAGATCTTTCCTTGGTCACGCCGGGTTCTACAGGAGGTTCATTCAAGATTTCTCAAATAGCCAAACCTCTATCAGACCTGCTGCAGAAGAATATTAATTCCAATTCACTGATGAATGTATGACGGCTTCCAAAACATAAAAGACAAACTCTGTTCCGCCCCGATTGTGATCCCTCCTGATTGGTCCGCACCGTTCGAGATCATGACCGATGCAAGCGACTATGCCGTCGGTGCTGCACTATGCCAAAGGAAGGACAAAATTTTGAGAGTAATCACTTATGCTAGTAAAACTCTAATTGATGCGCAGAAGAATTATACCACCACAGAAAAGGAGTTACTTGCAGTAGTGTTTGCTCTAGACAAATTTAGATCATATCTGTTGGGGAGCAAGGTGATCATCCACACAGATCATTCGGCACTCAAATACCTCTTCCTCAAAAATGACTCCAAACCTCGACTGCTAAGATGGATTTTGCTTCTCCAAGAGTTTAACTTGGAGATTGTTGATAAGAAGGGGAAGCAAAATGGAGTTGCTGACCACCTCTCTAGACTCGACATCCCGGACGATGGAGTCCCAATTAATGAGTTCTTCCCTGACGAGACTGCATTCCGAATTGGGAAGGTACAAGAACCATGGTATGCCGATTTGGCGAATTATCTCGCTTCTGGGTTAATTCCACATGATTACAGCTATAACCAGAAGAAGAAATTTGCCGAAACTCGCCATTATTTATGGGAAGATCCATATCTTTTCCGAGTATGTGCTGACAGTCTAATACGAAGATGCCTTCCTGATGATGAAATCTCCAGCGTTATCAAATTCTGTCACTCCAGAGAGGCTGGAGGTCATCATGGCTCCCAAAGGACAGCTGCCAAGGTTCTAGAATCCGGTTTTTATTGGCCTACCATTCATAAGGATTGTCGAACCTTCGTAGCACAATGTGATGAATGTCAGTGAATGGGCAATACCTCACGAAGACACGAGATGCCAACAAGGGATCCTAGAGGTTGAGCTATTCGACTGCTGGGGTATAGATTTTATGGGCCCTTTTCCTTCTTCGCAGGTTACCGTCATATACTCGTGGCAGTTGACTATGTATCCAAATGGGTCGAGGCCATACCATGCCAGAATGCTGATTCAAAGACCGTGGTCAAGTTTATCAAAAAGCACATCTTCACTCGCTTCGGAGTTCCACGAGCAATTATCAGTGATGGGGGATCACATTTTTGCAACCGTTCATTCGATGCCTTGCTGGCTAAGTACGGAGTACGTCATAAGGTTGCACTACCGTATCACCCACAAACAAATGGACAAGCTGAAATATCCAATCGAGAGTTGAAGTGGATTCTCCAAAAAAAGACGTAAACTCTTCAAGGAAGGACTGTCTCTACGGTTAGATGACACTCTCTCTGGGCCTACAGGACAGCATTCAAGACACCCCCCATCGGGATTGTCTCCTTTTAGGCTGGTATATGGGAAATCCTGCCATCTACCTGTTGAGTTGGAGCATAAGGCGTACTGGGCACTTAAGGCCCTGAACTTTGACATACTTGCTGGTGGTGAGAAACGCAAATTTCAGCTTTCAGAGCTTGAAGAACTAAGAGATCAAGCTTACAACAGTGCTCGAATCTCAAGGAGAGCACTAGAAGCTCCACGATCAAATGATCCAGAAACGTGACTTCAAAGTTGGAGATTGGGTGCTCCCTACAATTCCAGATTGCAAGATCTTTCCAGGAAAGCTTAAATCTCACTACTAGCCAGGACCATTTAAGGTGGTAGGGGTTACTTCATTTTGGAGCCTACGAACTGCAGAATAAGAAGGGTGAAACCTTCAAAGTTAATGGGGCCTATCTGAAGAGGTATACTTGTCCTGTTGATGTTTCTACTGACTTGCTTGGAGTTTCTTTTGTCCAGGTACAGCAGGATCTTTCTTCCCTTGTTTCGGAGTCGGCGCCACCTAAAAATAAGTCTCTCCCATGGCGGTTAAAACACAAATTCCGAATGCTGCTGCTCAACTTAGTTCTAGGAAGTTGTGGGACCCTTCCCCACTCCTCTTCCTCTCTTCCCTAAATTTGACTAATGAGTCTAGCTTGAGACTTTAAAGTGGAGCAGCTTGGTGGGAGGCAACCCACTAAATCTTTTACATTTCTAGGAAGCATTTTCTATTCTCTTCCTTTTCGCTTAAACTTACATTTACTTTTATTTAAGTTTTATGTATGCTTAATATATCTAATATTATTTTTTTTAAAAAAATTATTTCTAATTTTTCTTAAATATTTATATTAGGGAGAGGTGACGAGAGGTAAAATAACTTGAATTCTTCTGGCTGTATAGAATATTCTTTACGGGAACATCTTGTGCGATTCTACAGCTGAACTCAAGTGTGGGGTGGGCCGTGCAACACACCCTGAACGGACTCTGGGGAGTATTCTAATCCTTTCCACTATTTAATGTTTCACATACCCCCTATAAATTGCTATGTGTCTTAATTTTTGTTTTCCTGTTGGATTGCTTGCACAATATTAATTCTTCCTACGCAATGAGGACATTGCTTCACTCTAAGTGTGGGGTGGGGCAAGCTCCTTCGCCGCTTGTTTTTTTGTGTGTCTTTGAGCTCTTTTCTCTTGCATTTGTTTAAGTCTTGCTGTGTTGCTCGACTTGGAAGGAAGCCATAGAGGAAGTATAATTGGTTAGCTGATCTTGGGGTGCAAATTTTTTAAATTTTTCTGGTTTTTAATTGATTAAAAATGAAGTCTATGTTCTATGAATGCTATAATGATTGAGAATACTCACCATCCGAACCCTGTTTTTTAGCCTGGAGCCTTGGAATGTCTGGATTGAAATGGTTGAAAAAAAGACAAGGCAAGGTACCTCCGCTGATCCTGAGCATGCTTAATTTTAATTCTGATCCAAAATCAGGCCTCGTCCACTTGGTTATTAAGTCCTTTTGGGTGCCTCATCACCTAGCTACCAAAGGTCCTTGTGATCTGGGATAGTTGACCCAAGCCGTTACATAGGTGGAGAGAAAAGTCTGTGGTGAAAGAAATAAAAGCGCTTAAATTAGAAAAAATTGTGCAATCGCTGAGCTGAATGAAAATTTAATTCTCTCTATGGATCAAGAGTATGTGGCATTGAAAGGTATGATGGAATAAGATCTTACTACTCATGCCCCCTTGTCGTTCTATGGTTTGTGAATGAAAAAGATGGATTGGCTCATTGCTAAAGGCGAGGTTCTTATGGTTTTGTTTCTCTATTGTATAACTTTGAATGACTTCTTGATTTGAAAAAAAAAATGAATTGTGCTTAATAAATTGAATTGCCCCCTTTGATTGGTGAAGCTAGTAGTCTTTTTCTTCTGTGCTCTTCCTTTTGAGTTGAGTTCCATTAGCTTGGCTTGGACTATTGTTTAAGATTTTTGCTTGAGGACAAGCAAAAGGCTAAGTGTGGGGTGATTTGATAAGTGTGAAATTGATGTAGTTTTATAGGTGTTAATCCTTATTGTGTAACTTTTTACGCACTTTCTCACACTTATCCTATGCTTTTCATGACTCTTACTTTTGGGTAAGAAACTGATGTCAATTTATATGATAAATCATGAAAAATGATGCGGAATCGCATAGTTCTCCTCACGAGCTTTCCAACACCGTAAAGGGGAACAAATCAGAGCTCAAACGAAGAATCAAGCGCTGTCAAATCAAAATTTCTACCGGTTTAAAAAAATTTAGCTCTAAAAAAAAATCAAATTCCAAATCAAATCATGCGGACAATGATTTTGAAAAAAAATTCCAAAAGTTGTCCGCGTGATGATTGTTAAAAAAAAATAAATTAAAATTAAAATTTCCAAATCTGTACGTGTGTTTAAAAAAAAATAAATAAAAAAAGATTTTGAAGTCTGTGCGCGTACGCAGAAAAAAAAATCAAAAGAAAGAGGCGCACGTCTGGGGCCAGGAAAACAAAAAATCAAAGTCTGCTTTTGCACTCCGTTTTTCAAAAGAGGAAACAAAAAGGACAGCAAATAAGTGATAGCCGGTGCCTAATTTTAACCGAAGGACGAATTTATTTTCCAATCTGCTTACCTACTGCACCGTCCCTCTCCTTTACTCCCTCCTTTCCTTCGTCTATTTAAACCCATCCTCCATCTGCTTAATTCATTCATCGATCAGAAGAAGACCACACAAGCAGACCACTAGTCTCCCCCCCCCACTTCACTTTCATTTCTCCATTCTAATTCCCCCCTCCCAAACACAACTTCACTCCACTTTGTTTTATTTTTCAATTCTCACACTCTTCCACTTATTTCCCATTGCCACCCCAAACTTCTATCTATTTACATATTCCTCCACAAATATTATCCAAATATTGCGATTTCTATCCCGGTATATTAAATAACAAGCAGCTTCAGAAGTCTAGCAACACAGATGATTTCTTTACTCTTGTCTCTGTTTATTTATTTAATATGTCCAGCTAGATTATTTATACTCTGGGGGATGGTTATTATTAGTTTGTTTTAATTGTGCACTTTATTTTACCGGTTTAAATTAATTATAATTTGATACAATTAATGTTATTCTCTCGCTTTTTTAATAAATTACATGTATTTATTAAATTGCCTACCAAATCTATTTTGATCAATCTGTGATAAATGGATAGGTCATATTAATTGTTATGTCTGTAGAAAAATATTCTTATTGAATAAATCTAGTATTTCAGATGCAAAAATATATTTCTTTTTAATTAGCCGTTTACATGTGTTTTGCTTGAGTCCAAATCAGACCTTGCATGTTCTGGTAACGAGGTCATTAGAATTTATGATTTAAATCTAAAGACTCTAAAAGAAATTTGCCAGCTTATTCTTAATTAAACCGGTAGATTAGCATAATTAATCAGACGAGTAAAGCCTGAACCCAGAGTCCGTTCTTCCATTTTCACAAACCACTTTTAGTATTCCGTTATTTTTAATTCTTAACTGTTATTAAATTCTCGTTGTCTTTATTTTAATTTACAGAACAAAAACAAATCCCCCTTTTTATTACCAATTGTCTATGGCTGGACTTATTTTCCTCAAGTCCCGCGGATTGATACCTAGGTCGCTTTATATTACTATACTCTACTGCTAGCGACGGGATTTTTTGCAACCCGACGGTCTTTTTGATTTATTATTTTCTAGGATTATTTCTTAGCATTTATTATATCAATTTATCGTTTGCACGTTTGCCTTCCCTTCTTTTTACTGGAGTTGATGTCGTAATCTGAGAGGACTCCATCCACCTCCTCTGCCTTAAGTTCAATTCTTTCTGGGTGAATACATACTCCAAACTTTTGTGGTCGGAGTAGATGGTGATGCTTACCCCATAGAGATAGTGTCGCCATATCTTCAAGGCGAAGACAATGGCTCCTAACTCTAGATCATGTGTCGGGTAATTCTCCTCATGCTTTTTCAGCTGGCGGGAGGCGTGTGCTACTACCTTGCCATGCTGCATGAGCATGCATCCCATGCCCTTGCCCGATGCATCACAATACACCTCAAAATGCCTCTATGCCCTCTAGAAGTGTGAGAATTGGCGCCGAGGTCAATGAGTCTTTTAATCTCTGGAAGGATACCTCGCACTCGCTTGTCCATACAACGGTGCATCTTTCTTCATCAATGACGTCATGGGCTTAGCGACTTTTGAGAAGTCCTTTACAAACCTCCGGTAATAACCGGCTAAACCAAGAAAGCTCCAATGTCGGTAACAGTCTTAGCTCTAGGCCATGATCGCACTGCTTCAATTTTGGATGGATCTACTGAAATACCCGCGCTTGAGATGACATGACCGAGGAATGATACCTGATCTCGCCAAAATTCGTATTTGGAGAACTTCACATATAGCTTGTTCTCGCGCAGTGTTTCAAGTACTCTTCTCAAATGGTTTCATGTTCTTCTTGGTGAAACTTCGAATACACAAGAATGTCGTCGATGAATACTACTACTGAAGTGTCCAGCTGATCACTGAATAACCGATTCATTAGGTCCATGAATTTGGCTGGTGCGTTAGACAACCGAATGGCATCACCCGTGAATTCGTAGTGGCCATATCTTGTTCGGAATGCTGTTTCTCAATATCTTGCTCTTTGATAGCAATCTGGTGGGTAACCGGATCGGAGATCAATCTTAGAAAAAGACGGAAGCTCCCTTCAACTGATCGAACAGGTCGTCGATGCGTGGCAATGGATATTTGTTCTTTACAGTGACCGCATTCAGTTCGCGTAGTCAATGCAGAGGCAGAGACTACCGTCCTTCTTCTTCACGAAGAGGACCGGTGCTCCACAGGGTGATACACTCGGGCGTATAAACCCTTTGTCGAGTAGATCACGTAGTTGCCTTTCAGCTCTGTCATTTCTGCTGGTGCCATACGGTATGATGCCCTAGCAATGGGACCAGTACCAGGTACAAGGTCGATTTAGAACTCTACCGCTCTCTGTGGTGGCATACCGGGTAGCTCTTTCGGAAATAAATCAAGGAATTCTGAGACTACTGCTACATCATCACGGAACTCTGGATCTCTCTCCAGGTCTTACACATGGCATAAATACACTTGATGTCCTTTTCTGAGCTCTCGGTACATTGCCATAGTGGAGATGACTGTAGTTGAAGGCTCTATCGGCCTCTGGCGGTATGAAACAGTGACCCAGATGGACTCCTGAGCAGCAATCGGTGCTCGGCACATAGGATTCTTCCCTTGTGCCGATCCAACCAGTTCATTCCAATTATTAAGTCGAATCCCAACCCGTTGAATTCAATGAAGGAGATGGGAAACGCTTCGCATTTGATTTGTATTGTGGCGGGTGTGGTAATACTTAGTGTATTTTACTCGCTCCTTCGACGGGAGAGTAACCAAGAAATTTGGTATCTCATCTGCGTCCAGCCCCAACCTTGTAGCGAATGATGGCGATACAAAGGTGTGAGAGGCGCCGGAGTCGAATAGTACTGAGGTTTCGATGCCGTTTACTGGGAATGTTCCCGTTAGAATGGTGCCGCTTTGCCGGCTTGCTCTTCGGCGAGGATAACTCAGGTTACCTTCGGTACCGAGTCCACAACCTATAGATTCATAAGATTATAAGAAAAGATGGTGGAACGCAAGTGGAATTTGATAACCAACACTGCTTTTATTGAATAACCAACCATCATACATACTGTGTCTCTACTACACGTTACTACTGGATTACATGCTACTACAAGATTAATATTTTCTAAAGGTAAGGTTCAAGCGTCCTGATTTCATGTGTGTGGCATTGATTATTGCCGGTGTGCCGTATTCAACTTGATCTTCTGGATCCCATGATCAGCAACCTTGATTTTCCACCCATGATTAGGACATCTCCTGATCTCAATACCAATTCTCTGCTAGGTCCACACGCTTCTGCTCGCTATACAAAATACAGCGTCATCACCAAAACCAAGACCATAGACACCACTCTGGCACTCCTAGTTCAAGAGATTCCGTTGTCTCATCCTTGTCTTGGTGTAAGCCAAGTCGCCCTTCTTTCTCATAGAAGTTGACAATACATAAATCTGCTTCAAGTGCAGGATTGGTTCGTCTTCATACTGTTGTGTGATTTCTACAGCTTGAGTGACAAGCGTTTGGTATTCAGGGGGTATTGCTGGAGGTGTTTCTTCTCCGTCTCCTGCTCGTGTTGTTTGGTATGTCTTGGTATAAGGGTTCCAATCCTTTCCTAAGCACATCATTTTCAGCTTCATTGTAGCTCCACCGGGAATTCGGGTGTATAAAATCCTCCTGGACCCATTCCTAACTCGTTGCATGCGTCGTCGGATGATTGAAACTTGTGCTTCGGGTGTCAGGTATCCTTTTAATAAAATCATACCTGGGCGGATGACCTGACATTGATTGTTGTCGAAGTGGTGAGTGGCGATGTCGGTCTCTTCATGAGGTGAGTTCGAAGGTATTGGGTAACAGATAAGGAATTTCTCTAAGGTGGTAATCACATATAGTGTGAGTTCTAGGCTTACTAATTCATTTCATGCTCAATACATACTGCATGTTACTTGCTCATGCTTAATTTCATACTTCAAGTACTTACGCATTCATGCTCCCATTCATAATTATTTTGATACTTAGACATGCTCTTCAAGGATTAAAGGTTACGGTAGTTACCTGGGCCGGACTTAGTCCCGGTCCCGTCACGGTCGATGATGTGTAAGGCCGGCTGCCTCCGGTGCGCCCTTCTGCGGACCTCGGGATCCTTGTCCCTGTGAGGCATGCTGGGCATGAGCATCGCCAGATGCAGTCTCCTTGCCTTCACGCTGCTTGTAGCCCTGATAGTTGCCCTTGGGCTTAGAGTTTTTGGGCATGCATTGGCACGGTGCCCCGGTTTCTGGCAAGTGTAGCAGCGGATCTCCCTTCCTTGGCAATCTGTGCCGGGGTGATCCTTGTTGCAGTTTCGGCACACATAGCTGCGGCCATCAGATTGGTTTTCTTGCCCTGACCAAATCCAGAACCTATAGCTTCCAAGTTAGCAAGGTTCGTATACTTACAATGCTCCATATACATACAAATTCACAAGTGTACTAATTCGGTTTCGGGTTCTTACCCCTGTAGGGCTGAGACCTCAGTGGCTTCACTGCCACTGGTGCGGTGTAGGCAAGCTGCAATGGCTCGGCTGCCTTGCCCTTCTCAGTCAGGGCACCGCCGTCTCCTGAAGTGTTCTTCTGATGGGAATGCTTCCCTTTCTTCTTCTTCTTCTATGGTTTGGATTGGTTTTGGTCGTCGGAGGTGTTACCCTTGTCGCTCACCTTGCGCTTCAGCGCTTGCTCCTCATCTCTTAGCTGGCGGTGATCTCAATCCGAGATGTAGCGTGGTAACACTTCTGAATTACTTAGGCATTAGATTACACATTACGTATGGGATTACTAATTCACATTACTCATGGCTTTTAAGGGTTCAACGCTGTTTACCTGAAGGGAGGTAAACCGTTTGAAGCCCATGCCATACCGGAGTCGATGGCTCAATCCGACGTAAAAGCGGTCGACCAAGACTTGGCCGGTATACCCAAGGTCGGGTAGAAGTCTGAGAAGAGAGGTGAAGGTGCGGTAATACTCATCAACCGTCATCTTCTTGGTCATTTTCAGGGCATCGAGCTCAAGCCGTTTCTTGGTCTTGTCATGCTCGGGATAGTACTTAGATCGGAGGAGAGAGGTGAATGTTTCCCAACCGAATGCAGGGTCGGCCATGTGCTCGGCCTTAATGAGCTTCCACCAGTCCATAGCCGCGTCCTTGAGGTAGTACGCAACTATCCTCACTCGAACTCCCACGGGAGTCTCGAGTGTCTCAAATGCAGTCTCCATCTCGGAGAGGTAGGCCTCGAGCTTGGCGGGGTCGCTCTCGCCTCTAAAGCATGGAGGTCGAAGGTCGGCGACTGCCTTTACCCAATGGGTCTCACGGGGATGAGGTGGGTCGGGTTGTTGCTGTTGTCTGTTGCTTGCTGCTGTTGGTTCTGCTGTGTCGTTTGTACAGCGATGATTACTTCCGGTAGCATCTGTGCTACCGTGGCGGCGACGATTTCAGCTATCGTTTGCGCGCCCGGTCCATCGGATGTCTCTCCTCTAGGTCGGCCTCGACCTCGTCCTGAATCTGAACAAGTGTGGATTACATTAGATACGGTGAAACTATGACCACATGGTCTTGATTCAAACAATGGTATCGTCTTGCAGACGTCAAGGGTATCCGTTGTTAACAACGGTAATTCCTAGTTAGGTTTCTAAATATCCGTTTTAAAACGGTTGAAATCCTAACTCGGTAACCACTACACTTAGGATTCTAATCATCAGAGCGAGACTTCGCTCTGATACCACTTTTTGTAACACCCCAACAGCTAATCCTTCCATTATCCTCTAATCATTCCCATAATTACCTTACTCGCAGCGAATACTTACTTACTCCCGGCGGGTGATACAACGCCGTTAACCATCCAAGGCTAACAAGGCTACTACTACTTACCGTATCGGTTATTTGACGATTAGATAACTGAATACATACTACTTACTTACAATACCAAATACTTACTACAGTTTGATTACCTTCCGAGTATCCAAGTTATACGATTACATCCCATACTACTTCCCCAAAAATTAAGAGTTTATACATTCTCTCCTTACTATCCAATCATGAATTCATTATCCAAAAGGTGTACCACATGGTACACCGGCTACTCAAAAGGGTGCTTAGCCGTGTACAACTCGGTAACACCATCCAGGCCAATAACTATACCAAAAAGAATTACATCGGTCCTTACTCTACCATCACGCCTCACGGGTACCTGTAGAATAAAAACATTCCCCCTAGGGGGTCACTTACGCTGAATATGAGACCGCATACCCGCGTACTAGCGAGGGTACGCCAATTATTTGGTCGTATACATGCGGTTTCGTTTCATTCATACATACATACATGCTTCGTACAATACAATTTAATACATTCAATTCACAAGGCATACATACATACATACCATACATGCAAGGAAGACATATAACGAGTCAACCGTTCTTACTTACCGAATACTCACCGCATTACGGAGATACAGTTCTCCATTTCATACAGAAGTCATGTTAGCTTCATACACACCCGGGTTAATCGGGTGTTCGATACTCTTTACTCAAGGTCAATGACTACAATAATCAAGACCGATCGCATTCAATACTTACTTCTCACATACATTACTTAAGTCAAGTCGTATGACCTCCGGGCAGGGATTACTACATCCCACCATCGGGCTTTTAGGGGTGCCCACTAATCCAGGTGCTACCCATCAAGGGAATTTGTCCATGGAAAAGATTACAGCCAGGATTGGGATCCAACCTCTTGTGTTCCTTATCCTCACATCTGGCCGAAACTATATCGGACTTCTACTCATTCCATATTAACTCATTACTCATGTTAGGAGTTAGATGTTGTAGGAATTAGTAGAAGTCATTACTTCCTTCCTCCATACATCGATACAATCACAACATGTATACATACACTTCATTCTCATTCGTTCATTTCATGAATTATACAAACTAAATGTTCAAGAGAATACAACAAGAACAATATAGTCCAAACGCAATTAAGTGCAATATAAGTCCGATTCGTGCATTATCTTATTGGTGATCACATAAGCACACAATCGGGGTAACCAAGTAGGATACAGGGCATGAAGAAAATCATACCGTACACCGCCGTTTCCGTACGTACCTACCAGGGTCCCTTTGACGATCAACTATCTGATTCCTATACATATATGAAGTAGTATGATCAATGATCTATTATTGATCTAACTTACTCCTTCATTGTTACTTTCAATTTATACTTACTACTACTTCGTTATTTTCTTACTTGATTATGAAACCATTCTTTTCTTTATTACTTCTTAAACTTGTTTCCTTACTCATTTACTTACTTTCTTACCATTATTACCTTCATTAATGGCGTATTACTACATACATATGCATATATGTGTATAGGCATACATATACATACATATGACTACTATAATCATATCATAAGACACATTTTTTTTGTAAATTCGGGGCGCGGTCCGACCACCCCGTCCGACCCAACCCTCTGGGTCGGACCATTCCAGTAAGTTTTCTGTCTCTCTGAATTGTCCCGTCCGACCCAGAAACTGTTCCGTCCTACCCATACACATCGGGTAGGACCATTCCAGTAATTTTTGGTTCCGGGGCCTGTGCCCGTCCGACCCAGCGTCCTCCCAACCTCTGGGTCAGACCGATCCAGACCTACCTACAGATTTTGTTTTTTCACTTCTTTTCTTACCCATTTCTTACCCATTTCTTCCCCAATCTTCCTACATGTAATCCCACATGTTTTAACACACTAATAAGCCCTCTAAATCACCTTAATTCATCCACCAAATCCATTACTAATCCATCATCAACTTACACAATTTCCTCATCTCATTTCAACACTTACAACAGTTTTACTAGTCACTTGCTACAGATTTATTTCTTCTCTCTGCTACAGGTTTTTCCCTCAACTCTTATCCTCCAATACTCCCTGACATAGTGCCCTCTTAGCATCTTAAATACCTTACTCATCTCCTAGTTCCATCCTCTTAACAACCTCATTCCAAATCTGTTATCAATATACTACACTCCTTTTAGACTCTCCAAATACACCTAGCTACCACCTAGTTTACTTCCTCTTCTTAAACACTTAAGTCCTCTCATTCCTACACAAAATTTG
Source organism: Limonium bicolor (assembly GCA_023374045.1). Lineage (NCBI taxonomy): Eukaryota > Viridiplantae > Streptophyta > Magnoliopsida > Caryophyllales > Plumbaginaceae > Limonium > Limonium bicolor. Next base: position 107,070,675 of record CM041782.1, on the reverse strand, counting down.
ACATAGTCTCCCCTATAATTCTTACTTTGCTCACACACTATTCAGCTCACAATGGTTCACTTTCACAACTTGTTTATACAACACATTATACTCACATTTCAACTTCACTACAACACTATAAATTCCTGCACACATACATATACAACCATTGTTTTTCCCAAGCTTTTAAACATCATTTAAAAACTTCAAAACTGTTACAATATCATTCCTCATTATACCACAACATACTTACTACTCATTACTCAATCCATACTCATTTTTTTCTACTCAAACTGTTACAATACAATACACGAAACTAGTTCAAGGTAAGAGCCGTTACCTTGTTCTTTCTAGTTTTCTTTCTTTTCCTTTCCCTTCTCTTCCTTTCTTCTCCTTTGTTTCTGGTCCCAATGAGGTTCCACACACCAAGTGCTACAGCCCATATCAATAACAATACCATTTAAATATTACCCTTAATTAACCTAAAACTTATAGCATAGTTTAAGGGTTAAGGAAAGCTATTACCTTCCCACCCTGAATGAGATTCTTGTCTAGCAAGAGAGATTCCTAGCCCAAAGAAGGAGCCAAAATCGGCTGGAGCAACAAGGAACAAGACATTCAAAATCTGAAATTCTTATAAATGCAACCAAGGGCTAGAAAATATGGATTTTTGAACTTGTTTTTACCTCAAAGCAACAAGTGGTGAAGGTGCTTCTAATGGTGGCCTCAATCTTCAAATGGAGAATACTCATAAAAATGAAAATGGAGTTTGTTTGATTTTTGAAAGGAGGAAGTGTTCTCCTTTGCAAGGGGATTCCAATGATATGGTTTTTATAATTTTTGGACAAGTATTGAGCTAGAACAAGAAGAGAGGAAAGAGATTGAGTGGGTTCTTTCATTTCTCCATGGCTGTGGCATGGGAGGAGAAAAATCAGAAGAGGAAGGAGATGCCACCGTGAGGGGAAGAGGGGAAGTAGGAGAGAGAGTCTTATTTTGCTTTTGCTTTACTTAATAGGTTTGTCTTTTAGCAAATAAGAAGGTGTTAGGTGAGTGTGAGAGAGAGGGGAAAATCGGATCCCACAACACACACACACCACAGAGATTTTTACTTTTTATTTGCAATGTGGACACATTACTTTCTTTATTTGCATTCTCACCCCACAACTTCCCGGTTGTTACAGGTTTTTACTAACCGGAACCCGTTTTCCGGAATTTTCTCGTTTACTTAATTTTTATTGGTTCTAAAGCTCCACTAATATTTATTAATGAATATTTAGTTGACCAAAATTGTTACGAGTCTATTTAACCCGCTTGAAGTCATGGTTTTCCTTTCCCGGTTTCCCTAAAAACGCGCTTTAAGGTTCGTTTATGCTTTTAACCCTTTTAAGGGTCCGTTTTTCTTCGGGATTTGTTCCCTTCATATTTATTTAAGTGTAATTAAGCCTTTAAAATTTATAATTAGCCTAATTAATCACTGTTTTTAATTACGGGGTATTTCAATCTACCCCCCTTAAGGAACTTTGCCCTCAAGTTGCTCAAGGTTTAGGGTTCGCTATTTCTACTCATTTGCAAACCAATTGCCATAATGCACTACCAACCACCTTACAAGGTGTTCACAATTCTTACACTACCAGCATACGCAAGTCAAAACACCATACACCATACTCAGTTCAATTGCCATACACATACTCAATTCATACACAATACTCCATTCAAACCATACATAATACACCAACCAATTCGCACTGCCACAATACATTCACAATACACATCACAATGTCATTCATGTCATATACCGTACAACACAATGCATTACTCATTACACACATACCATACACATACCATACTCATCGTACTACATACTGAATACTACCAGCAGCACTACTTTGTGCCAATAAATACAATAGTAGCACTACATGTGCCAACAAATACAATTACAATACACACATACTGCGCAATGCTAACCCGAAGCAATGCAAAAGCAAAAGGCTCTACCCCCCTTAAAGGGGTACACCCCGTACCCTCCGTACTATACGGATACTAGACATCTAGTCTACAAATAGATTCGGGTACTTCGCCTTCATGGCGTCCTCTAATTCCCAAGTCGCTTCCCTCGACATCGTGGTTAGACCACAAGACCTTCACCATTCGTACAGATTTATGGCGAGTGTCCTTTGTCTTCGTATCAAGGATTCGTAGTGAAGTCTCGACGTATCTCATTGTTGGCTCTAGGGATAGATGTTCGGGTTCTAATACATGAGAGGGATCGGCTATGTATTTCTTGAGTTGTGATAAAACATGAAAGACATCATGAACACGCCCTCATTCTTCAGGCAATGCTAGCCTAAGCTACTACGGCTCAATCTCTCGGTAATGGTATACGGGCCTACAAATTTCAGGCTCAGCTTGCCCTTTTGGCCAATTGAAAGACGCCCTTCATAGGTGAGACACACAGAGACACTTGTTCACCCACGGCGAACTCAAGGTCGCGTCGTCGCACATCCGCATAGGATTTCTGTCTATCTTGGGCTGCTTTCATATTTGCTCGGATTTGCTGAACTTCAGCTTGTACTTGTTCCAGATACTCGGTCCTATGATGACCGCTTCACTTGACTCATCCCCACACAACGGATACGGCAGGTCTACCATACAAAGCTTGGAATGGCGACATCTTAATCGAAGCATGGTAGCTATTGTTATACGAAAACTCGATAAGATGAAGCTTATCAATCCAGCTCCCCTGGAATCTAAGGCACATGCCCTAAGCATGTCCTCTAGTGTCTGGATGGTCCTTTCTGTCTGACCGTCGGTCTGTGGATGGAATGCGGTGCTAAGCTTCAACTCAGTACCAGCAGCGCTTCCCGTGTTGCTCTTCAGTAATCTCGAAAGAATCTGGTGTTGCGGTCAGATACAATGGTTTTCGGGACTCTGTGGTGTCAGATGATCTCCGTATCGAATAGCTCCGCGAGCTTCGCCACCTTCTAGGTTGTCCTTAATCGGTATGAATCGGGCAACCTTGGTGAGACGATCGACTACTACCCAGATCAATGTTGAATCCTCCCCTAGCAGGCGGGAGTCCAACAACAAAATCCATAGAGATATCGTGGAATTTCCACTCTGGAATGGGCATGGATTGCACCATTCCTCCCGGTCTTCGGTGCTCGAACTTCACCTTCTGGCATGTGAGACACCTCAAAACATAATCAGTCACGTCGGATTTCATTCCTGACCACCAGAAGTACCTCTTCATGTCTTTGTACATTTTAGAGGCTCCCGGATGGACATGCAATATCGAACAATGTGACTCTCGCAGAATGCGATCCCTCAGCTCAGCATTGCTTCGGGGGACGCATAATCTGCCATTCAATCGGATCAGACCATCTTCATGCAATTTGAAGTCGTACTTTCGGCTCTCGAGGTACCATCTGTGATTTTCTATCTGATCTCTGTGAAGTAAGGGTCGCTCAACTGAGCGTCTCGCACCTCGTCAACCAAGCTAGAAGAAGCGAGTAGCGAATGGAGCGAGTGTGCTCGACGACTCAGGGCGTCGGCTACAACGTTTGCCTTCCCTTCTTGTACTAGAAGTTGATGTCGTAATCTAGAGGAACTCCATCGACCTCCTCTGCCTTAAGTTCAATTCTTTTCTGGTGAATACATACTGCAAACTTTTGTGGTCGGAGTAGATGGTGATGCTTACCCCATAGAGATAGTGTCGCCATATTTCAAGGCGAAGACAATGGCTCCTAACTTTAGATCATGTGTCGGGTGGTAATTCCCTCATGCTTTTTCAGCTGGCGGGAGGTGTATGCTACTACCTTGCCATGCTGCATGAGCACGCATCCCATGCCCTGCCGATGCATCACAATACACCTCAAATCCCCTGTGCCCTCTAGAAGTGTGAGAATGGCGCCGAGGTCAATGAGTCTTTTAATCTCTGAAGGATACCTCGCACTCGCTTGTCCATACAAACGGTGCATCTTCTTCATCAATGACGTCATGGGCATAGCGACTTTTGAGAAGTCCTTTACAAACCTCCGGTAATAACCGGCTAAACCAAGAAAGCTCCGGATGTCGGTAATAGTCTTAGGTATGGCCATGATCACACTGCTTCGATTTTGATGGATCTACTGAAATACCCGCGCTCGAGATGACATGACCGAGGAATGATACCTGATCTAGCCAAAATTCACATTTGGGGAACTTCACATACAGCTGGTTCTTTCACAGTGTTTCAAGTACTCTTCTCAAATGGTTTTCATGTTCTTCTGGTGACTTCGAATACATAAGAATGTCGTCGATGAATACTACTACTGAAGTGTCCAGCTGATCACTGAATAACCGATTCATTAGGTCCATGAATTTGGCTGGTGCGTTAGACAAACCGAATGGCATCACCGTGAATTCGTAGTGGCCATATCTTGTTCGGAATGCTGTTTTCTCAATATCTTGCTCTTGATAGCAATCTGGTGGTAACCGGATCGGAGATTAATCTTAGAAAAGACGGAAGCTCCCTTCAACTGATCGAACAGGTCGTCGATGCGTGGCAATGGATATTTGTTCTTTACAGTGACCGCATTCAGTTCGCGGTAGTCAATGCAGAGGCGGAGACTACCGTCTTCTTCTTCACGAAGAGGACCGGTGCTCCACAGGGTGATACGCTCGGGCGTATAAACCCTTTGTCGAGTAGATCACGTAGTTGCTCTTTCAGCTCTATCATTTCTGCTGGTGCCATACGGTATGGTGCCCTAGCAATGGGACCAGTACCAGGTACAAGGTTGATTTTGAACTCTACCGCTCTCTATGGTGGCATACCGGGTAGCTCTTTCGGAAATACATAGGGAATTCTGAGACTACTGCTACATAATCACGGAACTCCGGATCTCTCTCCTGGTCTTGCACATGGCATAAATACACTTCATGTCCTTTTCTGAGCTCTCGGTACATTGCCATAGCGGAGATGACTGTAGTTGAAGGCTCTCTCCGTCTCTGGCGGTATGAAACAGTGACCCCAGATAGACTCTTGAGCAGCAATCGGTGCTCGGCGCATAGGATTCTTCCCTTGTGGCCGCTCCGACCAGTTTATTCCAATTATTAAGTCGAATCCCAACCCGTTGAATTCAATGAAGGAGATGGGAAACGCTTCGCCTTTGATTTGTATTGTGGCGGTGTGGTAATACTTAGTGCATTTACTCGCTCCTTCGACGGGAGAGTAACCAAGAAATTTGGTATCTCATCTGCGTCAGCCACAACCTTGTAGCGAATGATGGCGATACAAAGGTGTGAGAGGCGCCGGAGTCGAATAGTACTGAGGCTTCGGTGCCGTTTACTGGGAATGTTCCCGTTAGAATGGTGCCGCTTTTGCCGGCTTGCTCTTCGGTGAGGATACTCAGGTTACCTTCGGTACCGAGTCCACAACCTATAGATTCATAAGATTATAAGAAAAGATGGTGGAACGCAAGTGGAATTTAATAACAACACTGCTTTTATTGAATAACCAACCATCATACATACTGTGTCTTTAATACACGTTACTACTGGATTACATGCTACTACAAGTAATATTTTCTAAAGGTAAGGTTCAGGCGTCCTGATTTCATGTGTGTGGCATTGATTATTGCCGGTGGTGCCGTATTCAACTTGATCTTCTGGATCCCGTGATACAGCAACCTTGATTTTCCACCCATGATTAGGACATCTCCTGATCTCAATACCAATTCCTCTGCGAGGTCCACACGCTTCTGCTCGCTATACAAAAATACGGCGTCATCACCAATGGACCATGACACTACTGGCACTCCTAGTTCAAGAGATTCCGTTGTCTCGTCCTTGTCTTGGTGTAAGCCAAGTCGCCCTTCTTTCTCATAGAAGTTGACAATACATAAATCTGCTTCAAGTGCAGGGATTGATTCGTCTTCATACTGTTGTGTGATTTCTACAGCTTGAGTGACAAGCATTTGGTATTCAGGGGGTATTGCTGGAGGTGTTGCTCCGTCTCCTGCTCGCGTTGTTGGTATGTCTTGGTATAAGGGTTCCAATCCTTTCCAAAGCACATCATTTTCAGCTTCATTGTAGCTCCACCGGGGAATTCGGGTGTATAAAAATCCTCCTGGACCTATTCCTAACTCGTTGCATCGTCGGATGATTGAAACTTGTGCTTCGGATGTCAGGTATCCTTTAATAAAATCATACCTGGGCGGATGTCCTGACACTGATTGTTGTCGAAGTGGTGAGTGGCGATGTCGGTCTCTTCATGAGGTGAGTTCGAAGGTATTGGGTAACAGATAAGGAATTTCCCTAAGGTGGTAATCACATCTAGTGTGAGTTTTAGGCTTACTAATTCATTTCATGCTCAATACATACCTGCATGTTACTTGCTCATGCTTAATTTCATACTTCAAGTACTTACGCATTCATGCTCCCATTCATACAATTATTTTGATACTAGACATGCTCTTCAAGGCTTAAAGGTTACGGTAGTTACCTGGGCCGGACTTAGTCCCGGTCCCATCACGGTCGATGATGTGTAAGGCCGGCTGCCTCTGCGGTGCGCCCTTCTGCGGACCTCGGGATCCTTGTCCCTGTGAGGCATGCTGGGCATGAGCATCGCCAGATGCAGTCTCCTTGCCTTCACGCTGCTTGTAGCCCTGATAGTTGCCCTTGGGCTTAGAGTTTTCTGGGCATGCATTGGCACGGTGCCCCGGTTTCTGGCAAGTGTAGCAGCGATCTCCCTTCCTTGGCAATCTGTGCCGGGGTGATCCTTGTTGCAGTTTCGGCACACATAGCTGCGGCCATCAGATTGGTTCTTGCCCTGACCAAATCCAGAACCTATAGCTTGCAAGTTAGCAAGGTTCGGTATACTTACAATGCTCCATATATATACAAATCACAAGTGTACTAATTCGGTTTCGGGTTCTTACCCCTGTAGTGCTGAGACCTCAGTGGCTTCGCTGCCACTGGTGCGGTGTAGGCAAGCTGCAATGGCTCGGCTGCCTTGCCCTTCTCAGTCTGGGCACCACCGTCTCCTGAAGTGTTCTTCTGATGGGAATGCTTCCCTTTCTCTTCTTCCATGGTTTGGATTGGTTTTGGTCGTGGGAGGTGTTACCCTTACCGCTCACCTTGCGCTTCAGCGCTTGCTCCTCATCTCTTAGCTGGCAGGTGATCTCAATCTGAGATGCAACATGGTAACACTCCTGAATTACTTAGGCATTAGATTGCACATTTACGTACGGGATTACTAATTCACATTACTCATGGCTTTTAAGGGTTCAACGTTGTTTACCTGAAGGGGAAGGGAAGTAAACCGTGTGAAGCCCATGCCATACCGGAGTCGATGGCTCAATCCGCCGTTAAAGCTATCGACCAAGACTTGGCCGGTATACCCAAGGTCGGGTAGAAGTCTGAGAAGAGAGGTGAAGGTGCGGTAATACTTACAACCGTCATCTTCTCGGACATTTTCAGGGCATCGAGCTCAAGCGTTTCTTGGTCTTGACATGCTCTGGATAGTACTTAGAACGAGAGGAGAGAGTGAATGCTTCCCAACCGAATGTAGGGTCGGCTATGTGCTCGGCCTTAATGAGCTTCCACCAGTCCATAGCCGCGTCCTTGAGGTAGTACGCAGCTATCCTCACTCGAACTCCAACGGGAGTCTCGAGTGTCTCGAATGCCGTCTCCATCTCGGTGAGGTAGACCTCGAGCTTGGCGGGGTTGCTCTCGCCTCTAAAGCATGGAGGTCGATGGTCGGCGACTGCCTTTACCCAATTGGTCTCACGGGGATGAGGTGGGTGGGTTGTTGCGGTGCTGTTGCTGCTGTTGGTTCTGCTGTGTCGTTTGTACAGCGATGATTACTTCCGGTAGCATCTGTGCTACCGTGGCGGCGACGATTTCAGCTATCGTCGCGCGCCCGGTCCATCAGATGTCTCTCCTCTAGGTCGGCCTCGACCTCGTCCTGAAATCTGAACAAGTGTGGATTACATTAGATACGGTGAAACTATGACCACATGGTCTTGATTCAAACAATGGTATCGTCTTGCAGACGTCAAGGGTATCCGTTGTTAACAACGGTAATTCCTAGTTAGGTTTCTAAATATCCGTTTTAAAATGGTTGAAATCCTAACTCGGTAATCACCACACTTAGGATTCTAATCATCAGAGCGAGACTCGCTCGCTGATACCTCTTTTTGCACCCCCAACCGCTAATCCTTCAATTATCCTCTAATCATTCCCATAATTACCATACTCGCAGCGGAATACTTACTTACTCCCGGTGGGTGATACAACGCCGTTAACCATCCAAGGCTAACAAGGCTACTACTACTTACCGTATCGGTCTGACGATTAGAATAACTGAATATATACTACTTACTTACAATACCAAATACTTACTTACATTTGATTACCGAGTATCAAGTTATACGAATTACATTCCCATACTACTTCCCCAAAATTAAGAGTTTATACATTCTCTCCTTACTATCCAATCATGAATTCATTATCCAAAAAGTTGTACCACATGGTACACCGGCTACTCAAAAGGGGCCTTAGCTGTGTACAACTCGGTACACCATCCAGGCCTACTAACTATACCAAAAAGAATTACATCCGGTCCTTACTCTACCATCACGCCTCGCGGGTACCTGTAGAATAAAAACATTCCCCTAGGGGGTCTGCTTACGTTGAATATGATAACCGCATACCCCGCGTACTAGCGAGGGTACGCCAATTATTTGGTCGTATACATGCGGTTCGTTTCATTCATACATACATACATACATGCTTCATACAATACGAATTTAATACATTCAATTCACAAGGCATACATACATACATACCATACATGCAAGGAAGACATTACGAGTCAACCGTTCTTACTTACCGAATACTCACCGCATTACGGAGATACAGTTCTCCATTTCATACAGAAGTCATGTTAGCTTCATTACACACCCGAGTTAATCGGGTGTTCGATACTCTTTTACTCAAGGTCAATGACTTACAATAGTCAAGACCGATACACATACAATACTTACTTCTCACAGACTTTACTCAAGTCAAGTCGGTATGACCTCCGGGCAGGGATTACTACATCCCACCACCGGGCTTTAGGGTGCCCACTAATCCAGGATGCTACCCATTCAAAGGAATTGGTCCATGGAAAAGATTACAGCCAGGATTCGGAAACAACCTCTTGTGTTTCCTTATCCTCACGCTTGGCCGAAACTATATCGGACTTCTACTCATTCCATATTACTTATTACTCATGTTAGGAGTTAGAATGTTAGGAATTAGTTGAAGTCATTACTTCCTTTCCATACATCGATACAATACAAAATACACAACATGTATACATACATTTCATTCTCAATCGTTCATTTCATGAATTATACAAACTAAATGTTCAAGAGAATACAACAAGAACAATATAGTCCAAACGCAATTAAGTGCAATATAAGTCCGATTCGTGCATTTATCTTATTGGTGATCACATAAGCACACCAATCGGGGCAACCAGTTAGGATACAGGGCATGAAGAAATCATACCGTACACCGTCGTTTCCGTACCACCGGGTCCTTTGACGATCAACTATCTGATTCCTATACATACATGAAGTAGTATGATCAATGATCTATTATTTATCTAACTTACTCCTTCATTGTTACTTTCAATGTATACTTACTACTTCGTTATTTTCTTACTTGATTATGAAACCATTCTTTTCTTTACTACTTCTTAAACTTGTTTCCTTACTCATTTACTTACTTTCTTATCATTATTACCTTCATTAATGGCGTATTACTACATACATATGCATATATGTGTATAGGCATACATATACATACATATGACTACTATAATCATATCATAAAAACATTTTTTTTGTAAATTCGGGGCCGTCCGACCCACCGTCCGACCCAACATCTGGGTCGGACCATCCAGTAAGTTTTTCGTCTTCTGAAATTGTCCCGTCCGACCCAGAACTGTTCCGTCCGACCCATACACCTCTGGGTCGGACCATTCCAGCAATTTTGGTTCCGTGGCCTGTGCCCGTCCGACCCAGCGTCCTCCCCAACCTCTGGGTCGGACCGATCCAGAACCTACCTACAGATTGTGTTTTTCACTTCTTTTCTTACCCATTTCTTCCCCAATCTTCCTACATGTAATCCCACATGTTTAACACTAATTAAGCCCTCTAAATCACCTTAATTCATCCACCAAATCCATTACTAAATCCATCATACAACTTACACAATTTCCTCATCTCATTTCAACACTTACAACAGTTTTTACTCTTCACTTGCTACAGATTTTATTTTCTTTCTCTCTGCTACAGGTTTTTCCCTCAACTCTTATCCTCCAATACTCCCTTACATAGTGCCACTCTTAGCAACTTAAATACCTTACTCATCTCCTAGTTCCATCCTCTTAATAACCTCATATCCAAATCTGTTATCAAGATACTAAACACTCCTTTTAAACTCTCCAAATACACCTAACTACCACCTAGGTTACTTCCTCTTCTTAAACACTTAAGTCCTCTCATTCCTACACAAAATTTGACATAGTCTCCCCTATTATTCTTACTTTGCTCACACACTATTTCAGCTCACAATGGTTCACTTTCACAACCTGAATATACAACACATTATACTCACATTTCAACTTCACTACAACACTATAAAATTCCTGCACACATACATATACTACCCATTGTTTTCCGAAGCTTTTAAACATCATTTAAAAACTTCAAAACTGTTAAAATATCATTCCTCATTATACCACAACATACTTACTACTCATTACTCAATCCATTACTTTTTTTTCTACTCAAAACAGTTACAATACAATACACAAAACTAGTTCAAGGTAAGAGCCTTTACCTTGTTCTTTCTAGTTTTCTTTCTTCCTTTCCCTTCTCTTCCTTTCTCCTTTGTTTTCGGTCCCAATGAGGTTCACACCCACCAAGTGCTACAGCCCATATCAATATACAATACCATTTAAATACTACCCTTAATTAACCTAAAGCTTAAAGCATAGTTTTAGGGTTTAACTAAAGCTATTACCTTCCCACCACTAAATGAGATTCTTGTCTAGCAAGAGAGCAAGATTCCTAGCCCAAAGAAGGAGCCAAAATCGGCTGGAGCAACAAGGAACAAGACATTCAAAATCTGAAAATTCTTATAATGCAACCAAGGGCTAGAAATGATGGATTTTTGAACTTCTTTTTACCTCAAAGCAACAAGGTGGTGAAGGTGCTTCTAATGGTGGCCTCAAATCTTCAAATGGAGAATACTCATAAAAACGAAAATGGAGTTTTTGGATTTTTGAAAGGAGGAAAGTGTTCTCCTTTGCAAGGGATTCCAATGATATGGTTTTTATAATTTTGGACAAGTATTGAGCTAGAACAAGAAGAGAGAAGGAGAGAGTTGAGTGGGTTCTTTCATTTCTCCATGGCTGTCGCATGGGAGGAGAAAAATCAGAAGAAGGAAGGAGATTCCAACGTGAGGGGAAGAGGGGAAGTAGGAGAGAGAGTCTTATTTTGCTTTTTGCTTTACTTAATAGGTTTGTCTTTTAGCTAATAAGGGTGTTAGGTGAGTGTGAGAGAGAGGGGCAAATCGGATCCCACACACACACACACACAGATTCTTACTTTTTATTTGCAATGTGAACACTTTAACTTTCTTTATTTGCATTCTCACCCCACAACTTCCCGCTTGTTACAGTTTTTACTAACCGGAACCCGTTTTCCGGAATTTTCTCGTTTACTTAATTTGATTGGTTCTAAAGCTCCACTAATATTTATTAATGAATATTTAGTTGACCAAAATTGTTACGAGTCTATTTAACCCGCTTAAAGTCACGTTTTCTCGGTTTCCTCGAAAAACGCGCCTTTAAGGTTCGTTTATGCTTTTAACCCATTTTAAGGGTCCGTTTTCTTCGGGATTTGTTCCCTCATATTTATTTAAGTGTAATTAAGCCTTTAAAATTATAATTAGCCTAATTAATCACTGTTTTAATTATGGGGTATTTCAATCCTAGTCGTTGTTTTGCAGATGATAGCATTTGGGAAAAGCTTGAGTTGGGGGCCAGAAGAAGAGTTGTGCATCTCTTGGAGAGGCTATGTGAAGCCCATGCGGATCTTAAGTGTGTCTTTGACCAGCTATCTTATGTAATAATAGAATACGGCTGTGACGACAAGTTTAACAAACAGACTAAAGAAAGTGAAGGCTCGAGCTGAGAATGTCGAGAAGAGGGTCGCGGAAAGTGGAGGACTGAGAGCCCAGGTTAAGATGTTGAACGCTGATCTGGGTCGGGCGCGGGAGGCACAATAGGAGGTGTGGATGTGGAAAGAGCGGTCCGCTTGGATAAGAAGGAGGCTCAATATGCTAGGGTTAAGGCCGTGAGAGAGGGAGGCGAAGGAGCTACGCGCCGATAACTGTCAGTTGGCTGAGGAGCTTGAGAAGGCCCGAAGGAGCCAAAGGGTTCCTCGGTGGCGAAGAGCTAGTTAGTGGAACAAGAGTTGGGGAAGACCCGACTGAAGATGGAGGTGTTGTGAGGCAAGCTCAAGGATGCGATTAAGAAGGGCTGGTCGGAAGATGCACAAGGATTCAAACTGGAATCCAAGTTGAACTCGCTCCGAGATTGAGGGAAACCGCCGTAAACAAATTACATCGGGCCTGGAATAGAATATTAGGGATCTGGTGGATAAGGTCGTGGGGCAGGAGAGAGGTAGGCGAGTTACAAGTCATGACTAGGTCCCAAATCCTCCAAGTCATCCACTTTTCTCAGGATTGAGGGGAGGAGCTTTCCAGGGAAGCGAAGGTGAACCTTGATTTGTTGTTGCTGGACTCGAGGCGGGTGGTTGAGGAGTCTGAGGTAGGAGCCGCACTTATGGCTTTTAACCTTGTCCTTGAAACTTAACCAGAGGTGTCGGCGAATCTTGGATAAGAGACAGAGCAAAGAGCGGACTAGGAGGAGTCAGCGGAGAACGAGTCAAGCAAGGTGCAGCATATGATTGTTTCTTTCTTTTGTCAGGGTTTCCCCCTTTTACAAGGGCCTTAGTCGTTCTGATGTTTTACATGTACTGTGGGTCAAGTGGTCGTAAATCGTGTTAGTGATTGATTAATGGACATCAATCAGTTATATTTTATCAAAGTTTGTTGTGAGTTGTCGGACTCATGTCGAGCCGTTGTTCAATGGGGAAAAAAGTTGTTTTTTTGTGGCCCAACTTGTTGGTTTGACTGCCAGAGAGGGAGCTCGCTTCTTTGTGTCCTTGATTTTACTTACACTCTTGATACTAGGAATTTTAAGCCATTGTGTAGCGGAGGGGAGAAGCTGGTTCCTTTCTTTTTCTCCGGGTGTGTGGAGAGCCTTCAAGTTGATAGGATAGCATGTGGCGTTGTCCGAGGACTTGGTTTCTAGGGAGTTACCCTTGGGCCGGTGTGTTGGCAGGAGACCCCCTTCCAGGAAACATGGCCCCTTGCCACCGGATAGCGCATATGCTTTTTCAAGGAATAATACCCTTAGCTCCGTTAATGGGCAAGAGTACTGATCCTTTCAGGGAGCATGGCCACCTGGCCAAGTGAATAACGCAAGAGCTTGTTCGGGGACTTGGTTTGTGGGAAGCCCTCTAGGGCCATGCTGTGGGCCTCCCATTAGAGGTATTTTCCTTCATAAAACATGGTATGTGGCCAGCCAAATGATTTTTTAGGTCTAACTGGGGGGCTTTGATCGCGCGATCACATATTACTAGATAGCGTAGATCTTTGTCTAGGGTCCTAATGCGAGGCATTTGTAAGGGTCTGGATAGCGTAGAGCACTGTCCAAGACCAAGAACACAATGAGCCACCGAATAGTACAGAGCATTTTTCAAGAATGGGAACACAAGATGTCCACTGGATAGCGTGAAGCATTGTCCAAGACTAAGAACACAAGGAGCCACTGGATTGTGCTGAGAATTTTTCGGGGTTAAGAGTACTAGATATCTCTGGATAGCACTAAGCATTGACCAAGACTGAGGCATAAGGTGTCACTAGATAACGCTGAGCTAGGACTGAGAACATAAGATTTCACTAGATAGAGCGAACGTTTGTCTAGGACTGAGAACATAAATGACACTAGATAGCGTTTATAATGCCACTAGATAACATTAAAAATGTCACTAGGACTGAGAACATAAGATGTCATTAGATAAAGCGAAGCTTTCTCTAGGATTGAGAACATAAAATGTCACTAGATAGTGTTAACAATGCCCAGGACTGAGAACATAAGTTGTCACTGGATAACAGAAGGCACTATGCAGGAAAGAGAATATAAGGTGTCACTGGATAACACTGAGTAATGTCTAGTCTAAGAACATAAGATGTCACTAGGACGGGTATTTAGCTGGTGCAATCCGGTTATATGTTGCTGGGGACTACGCTTCCTTTCTTGGTTGACTTTAGCCACCTTGCGATGGGGCATGCCGCCTTGTTGGACTTGATGCTTGTGGTTGAGGAAGGGTTCTTACACCTAGGTTATTGGGTCCTCATCCGAGTACATATGATTACTGGAAAGGGAAAATGATTAATTCTTAACGATATCCTTAAGGTGGAATTGCTTACACCATACCAACACGACAACTCCATACAAAGTGTTGTGGATTAGGGATTGTCAACCCGCAAACGAAAGCATCTTACCACCCCACATGATGATGGTCTTATGAATGATATCGATCAACATATTAAAGTCCGGTTATGTGCTTCTTAGAAAATATGGGGACACCACGATAAAAAAGGGAAGATATCATTTATTGAAACCAGCGGAAGTGGGGGATCATGTCCATCTGTGAGGGGCTGACCCCACCAGGGATTATGTCAGATTTGGAAGAGTTGAGCTTAAGGTCCAAGTCTTGAAGAAAGATTTACTTTTATGAGAATTAGAGAGATAAACTTTTGATCCCCTTTTCAAAACAAGAGCAATCACCAACAAAAAATATATGGGATAAGTGAAGACCTTCACAAGTGGGTGATAGCGGAAGCTAGAGTCGTATTGAATTCGGTCAAGTATGCGGGAGAGCTATCCATGAGAAGCATAAAAATGTACGGATAGATTGGTCTCCTTGGTGTAATACCCACTCGCCTTTGAAGAACTTAGTGAGGTTACCATTTATATTTATTGAAAAAGACATAGTCACGACGATTGCATAATCCAGTTAGTAAAAGTTAGAGGAACGTTAAGAAAGTTGAGTGTATCCCTAAGAAAGGTCCAATTGATTGAGTCAAACACCTTACTAATGTGCATCTTCATCATACACATATAGAGAGATGTGGGCCCTTTGGTAGTGCGTCATCAGTAGAAGCACAACTCTATGTTATTAAATGAGCCAACCTTTCACAATGGCCCCCTGTCAATCACTCACAAGAGAGGGGAGGGTATCCTTGAGCTCCTTTCAAGGATCCTACTAATAACCTTGTACAATGGGTTACAACAAGAGATGGGGTGACTCTCTAAGAGAGGAGACAACATCAGATTTGGGAATAAGAGTGATGAGTGTGGTATTGATATCTATGAGCATTCTTCCACTATGAAAGTAGCTTTTAATAGAGCTGCATACGTCCTTGCCAATAATATCCCAGGTAGCTTTGAAAAACTTAGTTGAGCACCCGTTCGACCCTGGCGCTTTGTCATTGTTGTTGGAGAATAGGGTGACCTTTATGTCGTTGTTATCATCGGGCCGGAGAAGGGCCCAACTGAAAAGGGTGAAAGATTTGTTATTCTTAAGACTAAGATCCACCAAGGTGCCCAGGAATAGAGTGCCAAGTGTGCATTGGAAGTGGGATACAAGGCGCTAGCAATGTCATTGGGGGTCTAAAGGGTCATCTCTTGCTCAATATTGGTTAGGGAAGTAATAGTCATTTTTATTCCTCATACCCTTAATGGCTCTATGAAAAAACCGTGTTAGAGTCGGCAAATTTTAACCAACGGATTTTAGAGTGATGCCTAAGGTATATAGCTTCTGGCTATCCCAGATCAGGAGGTCATGTCTTATTGACAACTCTTTGAATATTAGAGTCGGATTCCAAGGATCAGGTGAATCATTCACTAGGTGTCATAAAGATCCTTTTTGATGAATTGGGATTTCAGGAAAGGGAATCAAACTATTTATATGGAGAATGGAGAGCATGGCCTTGAGATGACGAAGCATTTTAACAAGGGAGAACATCGTGCTGCTCAAGAAGGGAAAGGTATGGGCTTGACTAACGATGGGGATGAAGGCTAATCCATTGTAACACCCCAACTCATAAAACCGGACTTATCTCATAAACCTCTAATTACTTATATTAACAATGTAGCAAAAATTCTACAAGATGGTGTTACCGCCGTTAGTCACCCACGTGACTAACTAGACATGCTAAATTATCTAAGATCTAGCTACGGTGTGATGGACACGAATATACCGAATATTAGTACTTACAAGCCTTAACCATTTACATATTCTCAATACAAGGTATCCTATATCCTAATACATCATACTACAACTTATTAACTTAGACTACCATACCAGAGTAGATGCACAACTCGTAGGTCGCACTTAACCCGTAATACGTCTACCCCATCTCACTCTCAAGCCGGGTCATCTGCTTCTTCTCACCTGCAAAATAATATGGATGCCCCTAGGGGATCAGCACCTTCGCTGGTATGATTCTTTATAGCCCCCAAACTAACGGGACTACGACGACTACTTGTCGATAGCATGCGGTTGATTATTAATACAACATAAATAAGAAGTACAATAAACACCACACCACATTGAACAATTATAGTTCAAACGCAATGAATGACTTAAAAGTGTTCCTTAAGTAAGTGAGTTAATCATTTAACTCCTTAAGTTTGATTTTTTTTATTCTCATTCCAAGTCTTATCTCATCTCAAGTCTTATCTCAGTCCCATCATACCAAACGTTCTTTAATTAGAATTGGTTGTTTCTTAACTCAATGTTTATCCTTGTCGTATCAAAAGTAACCTTAGCCAAAGAGCTATTAACTCCATTGGTTAAATATACAATTTCTTAAATTTGGGATTAAAGAGATCCCCCCCGCACCATCTTAATCTGGCCTCCCACCTTGAACTGTAATCCAAGGTGGTCGAGTCTATATGTCGACTCTAGGCGACAAGTCAAAGGCGAGTCTCAAGCGGAAGTCGAATCTAATACAGATACCATGCAACCCCCTTTTCTTAACATGCATGACCGGAGTCAGTCCTGGATTCCTCACTCCCCCCAAGTTCCAGTTAGTAGAAAGTCTCAAAGATGAAATGTTAGTTAAACTTTTTTGGGTATTAACCAACCAACAATTAGGGAGTGTACTCTTATCTCAAACCAATGTTACTAAGCATTATTAGTAACTAATCAAAAAGTCAAGTGTGTTAGTACAATGCATACACACAAGAAGCCCAATAGTCTGGTTGCATGCTTTATCTTGTTTTAGTCGAAGCAATTAAACAATTAGCACACACAGCCTAGGGACACCTCGTTAGCAAGCAGGCTACAGAAAACCATACCGTTCACCGTTGTCGTCGGTTGTCTATTCTCCTCTGGAGTTCCACTTACTCTAACCCTAAAACATTCATCGAATCGGGTGGTTAATTTCTTTTAATTAACCTAACTCATTTAATCACTAATGATCTCCAACAAATAACCACTAAGTCATTATAGTTTAACCTTAATCATATACGTTAATCACTTCTCATTATACCTCATACTTGTTTACACCTCTAATGGCCATAAAATTCCACCAAACTACTCTTAACAGCCATATAATAGCATTACCCAATAAGCCCCTTCATTTACCATCTAAAAATCACATTTCCTATGTAATTTAGCCTGGTTCGGGACATGGTCCGGATCTGTAGTCCCGGGCCAATGCCTAGCTCAACTTTCGGGACTTATGTATGGGTGGTCCAGGTCTAGGTACCTAAGCTAGGTCCCGGACCACTTCTGGAAGATACTCTCGGTAGTTTTTTGTTCTGGTCCGGGACTTATTACAAGACCTAGGTCCCAGACCAATCTAAACTTGGATTTTTTGACAGGTTTTTATTGCTGGACCGGGACTTTATCCAAGGACTAAGTCCCGGACCATACATTAAACTGTTAAATTTTACTGTTTTGAACATCATTCCCCACTTGTACTTTTGTCCAATTTCCTTCTAATCTTTCCCCATGTATACCTACATGTTCTAACACCATTTAAACACCTTAAACCCTCTCTTCATTGCTTATAACTCCATTACACATCCCCCCAAATATTGTAATTTGTTTACACTTAAAACCTTGAACATTCTTGCATTTTCTCCTTATAACACCATTCTAACTTCATCTCAAGTGGCACTACCGACCAATTCTTTTCACAACTCTTCCCAGAGTGTGTTAACATCATTTCTTCAACTCTAACTTTATAACTCATTGTTTACCAACCTGGTTATACTAAACTTAGCCTCATTGCATCTCCTCACACAATTTCCCTTCCTTTACACATCCTTTTCAATCTTGCACACCTAGCATACCTAGGCATTACTAGCTCCTCTTAACATCTTACACCTCTTCTCATACATCTTGGCCATGCTAAACCCTTCTTAGTCAACTTTCATCTCCATCACCCAAATCCACTCATTACCATCAAGGTTATACAAACTAGATCATACTAAATCATCACAAGACATTATACATCATTTCCCACAATTTTTTTACAAGTCTTAACATTCCTAATACCATGATTTTGGTGTGTTTAATATACCCACCTAACCTCTAGTTCCTCAAGAACACCTTTGTTAACTCATTTCCACTCAAATTTCCTTTAATGCTTCCTAGCAAATCCTAGGTCATATTAATTCACAACAACCACTAAAACACTTGGTTTCTACTCAAATTTTGCCATAGCTTCTCTAGTATATTATCATGCCTATATGCATAGTTTTTCTCCTCTAATCACCAAAAGCTAACTAAATCTTAGTGGATGTTCTCAAAACACTAATTACACTCAAATACATCAATCCAAAATACATTGAATTAATCTTAAATTGCATAGCACTAAGGCTCTTAAATGACATGGCTCTTAGGCCCTTAAATGACATAAACTAACCACTGAATTTCCAAAATTTAGAGCTTTCAACCTGCATTTACACATCATCAATCTCATAGCAATTAGAGATGTTCTTATAACCCACCTTATGACCATTTTACTAACTCATTTACCTTCGGCTCTTTAGTCACAAGTTCACAAGTATGATCATGTTCTTTACTAGGTTATATAAACCATATTGAAATGTAAGATCTAGGCTACATTTGTATCAACTTAGACATAATTCCTTAAGGTATTAAACTACATTAAGGTAGGTCATTTTCCTTAAGATTTCCAAGATCTTTTTCTCTCTACTTCTCTTGATTTTCTTTATTGAATTCGCCGAAGGAGGTTTGATCACTTGCCATACCTCTAAACAAGGTTAAAATTAAAACAATTATTACTAAGTAAAGCCCTTAGACTCATTAAAACAACTCTTAAGTATTAAGAGGGTGCTTAAAGCACCAAATTGGATGATTACCTTAGGAATCTTGGAATTGAGTTTGGTAAGGAACCAAAGCAAGGCTTCAACTAGCTCTTGAAGATGGAATCAAGGCTAATACAAGGAATAAAATAAGACATATTGGTAAGGCAATTTCGTCCATGTGTAAAAAATGGAAGAAAAGATGAATTTTAAAGCTTTATCTTACCTTAAACCAAAGAGAGTGCTAACTAGCTCTTGAATATGAATTTTCCTCTTCAAATGGAGCTCCTTCAATGGAGTCAAACTTCATATTTTGGAGTTTTGAAAAGAGCACTTTGAAGCCCTTTACTCAACTAAGAGAATATGTGGTTTATTTTAGATTTGGAGCTTTGTAATGGATTTGGCAAGCAATTGAAGTTGGAGAAGCCATGGTGCTGTAGCATGAAAGGTTTTGAAACCGAAAGAATGAATGGAATGCTGGGGAAGAAGGAAGAATGAGAGAAAGAGAGGAGGGAGGTAAGGTAATGTAGATATTTGTTACTTTTTGTCAAAGTAAATAGTGAATTTAGGTGGTGAATCACCTATAAAAACGTGCCCTTTTTGATATTTAGGGATTGGTTTGACCATTGACCAATTAAGAAGTCTTATGACTTAAATTATTACTATTTGGGCACTATTCATAATTAGTGCACAAATTTGTGAAATTTTTGTAATCTCTTTGATTTAGGATTCCTAATGTGATACTAAGTAGTACACATGTTGATTAAGTTGTATACTTGGTCAACTAGCCACTCAAACTCATTTCTAAAATAATTTTTCAAAAATGTGCTTTAAGGAGTCTTAAAGCATTGTGTTTTACTTGTTTTTGAGCATTGTTTTCTTTGTAATTGATTTAACACGTCCATTAGCATGTTAATAAGGCCTAGGAATGACCTTTTGGTCCTAATCAAGGTTATACCAAGTCTAGAGCAAGTATTTGCTTAAATTGGCTTTATGGTGTTTTCTTGTGTTTTCTTTGGTTTAAATTGTCTACCAATGTTTCTAAGGCATGTTTTAGCCTTATTACATCATAATTGATGTTTAATTACCATATATTTGTTTGGGGTATTTCAATTTACCCCCTTAAAAGAACTTTGTCACCAAAGTTACCATGCATCTTATATCATTAGAATACACGATTTATCTCATACCATAGACCATATAGACCATGTTTATATATGTAATGTTCAGAATCATAGGTCTGTCATATATGTATACTCAAATACCACACAACATGCCTAAGCATGTATAGCACTCAAAATTCCCTTTGCTGCATCCTCCCCATGTCGTCGGTCAGAAGACAAAGGCTCATATGTCCTCGAGTTCATGGGCGAGTAACGCAAGCTATCACTTGCAGGTACCGACTATTGGACACTTATGCTCTCTGGTCAGTGGTCCTTTGACGATTAAAACAACCACTTAATTTTGTTGTATTCTCCCCATGTCGTCTGTCAGAAGACAAAGGCTCATACGTCCTCGAGTTCATGGGCGAGTAATACAAAACCACTCTATTCTCCTCATGTCGACGGTCCGAAGACAAAAGGCTCATGCATCCTCGGCATCATGAGCGAGACTTAGTAAAAAGGGAATCCTTTTTACCTGGTCAAGTGAGGAATAATTCCTCTAATTGAAAATACAATCAACTCCAATTCCACTTTTATTCTAATGCATCTATTCTTAACGTGATTAATTGTGACCACTTGTAGGGAGTTTCAGGAATCATTCGACCCTGATGTGATTAGCATCAGTGTTGAACTATCCTTCCACCCCAATTTGTGTTCGGTTTCCCTTGATCCCCGGGAATCAAGTTTCACGTCCCACGTCAATTTAAACATCAAATAATTCACTCATTTCCAATTTTCTATCTTTTAGTGATTCTAGTCATAATCAATATGTCATCAAACATGGACTCAGTCCATCAATCATTCTCAGTTCACCTCTTAGCAATTACTCAGTCCATAAATCATTCTCAATTCACCTCTTAGCAATTACTCTGTCCATCAATCATTCTCAATTCACCTCTTAGCAATTACCTAGGGAATTTAATTCCTACTAGGTTCTTCATCGATTTTCATACCAATTCTTACCTCATACTCATACCATTTCTTATCTCATAATATTACCATATTCGGTCTCATATAAATATATACCATAGGGATTCTAATTCCCTGGAGTCTCTCTATCCTCTTCACTTGTATTCTCACATTGGAGTTCATAAGGTAGGTATGTAATTCATATGGTATTCGCATCTTCTGTGCATAATAACCATAATTAATCTCAGAATGCATACATATGTATTATAACAAGTTCTTTTGTGCTATGCACGTCGTAGTTATGTACTTAGTACATAAACATACACTAAGCGGTTTTTCGCTCTACCCCCCCTTAAAGTGGATTACGCCCACGTAATCAACATTATATCCTCCTTGAACATAGGTTCAAGATGTCTAGGTCTTATGGAGCATTCTGGCTTCCATGTAGTCTATCTCACATTATGATCCGATCAGAGGGCCTTAACCATGTTAATGGCTTAGTCTCTATATCTAGGATTCTTGTCGGTGTTTATACCAATCTTACTACTGTGTTCAAGTTTAGCCTCAAAGGTTCTAAAGCATTCGGTCGATAAGTCGTATATTTATTCAACTGGAAGATGTGTGTACATCGTTCCTTTTCCGTTCATTTGGTATATCAAACTTTTAAGGTACCGGACTGCTAACTTCCGCTGCGTGACTCTGGTAACCTAGGGCTTAGTTTTCCCGTTTTGTATCCTTATAATTTAGGAATAAGGGTCTCTCAAGGGATACATGTTATCTTTATTTATACACGGCCTTAATGAGTTGTAGCTCATTCTCTCTAAAGATCTAATCTCAAGTGTCTAAATTGTTCTCCCAACTGATCTTTGGTTTGAGGATGATGCTTAATCTGAACTACTGTTTAGTGCTTATTGCGCTTTACAGTTTTCTCTAAAGTTTATAAGACATGTCAGATGTCTGTGCTTAATAATCCGTGCTCTTTGCACTTCATAATGCTTATTATTTTTCCGTCTGGAATAAGTTCTCAGATTCCTCTTGTGTCGTTGGTTTAACTGCGATCTTCCCTTCAACTGTTTGCGGTAGTAGCTGCTCTGGTCTGAACTTGCATCACTGACCGTTGTACGGAGTTTACTACTTCTCGTGTTCCTTACACCACTCGTTTACATGCATGGGGTATCTTACTGATACATTACTAATTACCCAACTAACTCATAAATGAGCCTGTCAGGCCTGCAAGCCCCTATGGAGTGCAGTCGTCCCACATCTCATTTTAGTATACTCGTAGTGTCCGTCACACGTTTAGCTATTGCTAATTATGAAGTATTCTGTTGTCGATCTCATCTTTCATCATTCCATAATAACACTTATTGTTCTTCTTGAACTTAATCAAGGGAAATCCATTTACTGTGTTCTTAGATTTGGTATGTTCTAGCTTCTTTCTGTATTTAATACGGACTCTATCCTTTGGTAATTGAAGTCTCTTTCCATAAAGCCTATTATCATGCTTCTCGTGTTTGATCTATTAGGAATGTACCTCCAGTTACTTAATGAACACACATTGTGCTTCTTGTGAAATCTTTACTCACATGGTCTAGACTACTGGCTTAATACACAGTTCGTCCACCATCTCATTTCCTTACTTACATTGGTTTCAGCTCATAAATCTAATTGCCTTAGTGTCAATATTTGACGGTCTATATTTACTGGTCGCTTTGTGCTGGGATAAAACTACACGTTAATATATATAGATTTATAGCAAACTAATAGGCAAGTGCACCTATTCGGAGTAGTAAAACAAGTGTCGTATCCACAGAAATTGTTCAATTATCCTAGTCTTGGTAGTTAATAAAAACTGTAAAAAGGGGTTAGCCGGAGGCAAGCTTTTTTGTTGTTGGTTCAGTATAGAAATAATAAAACTGTAAAATAAGGTGAATTGATTGATGTGGATGGAAAAGGTATCCTAGGATAGCGGGGGATTGCCTAAATTACTTAAACAGATTATAACCTTGTCTCAATTATTTATTGTCTATTAGAGTTAATAATTGTCAGTTACAAACACTTAGTTATAGCCTCAGTATTTTCCTGCTCAATCCGGAGTGTAAATACCAAGGTTAATTCCTTTGTGGTACTTAGACTATCTCAAAATCATATGTTGATAGTTACCATGAAAATGCAGTTGTTTGTCACGCAAAGCATTTAACAATATTTGCTGAAAGGAATTAAAACAAGTTTAACAAGAGAGACAGGTGATAAATACTGTTTTACGTAATATTAGAATCAAAACCCCATCCTAGGATACAAATGAAAATTACTCAGACATTAACGGAGATAAAAAGATAGCACAGATAGATTTTGCCATTAATTCATAGAAAGAACGGGTCTGCATTCGCTCTCAATTGTGCTGCCTCTCTTCTATTTCTTTTGTGTACTGAGTACGTGAGTATGGAGTGTTGTGGTGTTACGGGTGTAGGTGAATGGAAGAGAATAGAGGAGTGTGGTGCTGTGTGTGTGATTTCTTCGGTCTTTCTACGTACAAGCACACAGGCGCACACATTATGGTTGAAGGTGCTGAGTTTATATAGAGGCAGAGGATGAGGTGATTGGAGACAGAGCTGGAATGGAGACAGTGGAGCAGAGTGGATTGGGGCTGCGCAACGCGTGAGGAATTTCAGGACTGCCGGCCGGCGCCTGATATTGTTGAAGTAGTAGATAGATATGATTGCAGGCGCCGCAGAAAGTTGGAGAAGACGGTCGGCGTAGTTGCAGCTCTATAGTTGTCCGGTCTTATTTTCACGGACAGCTTATCTCTTGTCCGGGTAAAGTTGGGCGGACACAAGCCACGTCCGGGTAAAGTTGGGCGGACACAAGCCCACGTCCTCTCTTAGTTGGGCGGACACAATTAGCCATGTCCTCCCTAGTTGGGGGGACACAAGCCACGTC